>CM042536.1:24759403-24946903 GCA_023630585.1 Cranoglanis bouderius
CCCAGCTCCCAAGGTTTGAACCCTGAACTAGGTTATGCAGATGTTAAAATAAGTATATAGTTAACATAGCTCCAGTTTGGAATTAAAATTGTAAATACAGGCTTTCCTTGCTATTATACAAAAACCTCTATTTCAGAAGAAGAAGAAGCCTTTATTTGTCACATTATACATTACAGCAGAGTGAAATTCTTCTTGGGGTGAGAGCGCAGGGTCAGCAATGATATGGCACCCCTGAAGCGGATATGGTTAAGGACCTTGGTCAAGGGCCCAACAGTGGCAGCTTGGTGGTGCTGGGGCTTGAACCTCCGACCTTCTAGTCAATAAGCCGGAGCTTATTGACTAGTTGAGCCACCTCTGCCCAAAGGAAAAACTTTTGCAAATCCCAGCTTGTTTGGAAGCTGGGGTCAGAGCACATGGTCAGCCATGATACAGTGCCCATGGAGTTTAAGGGCCTTGCTCAAGGGTCCAACAGTGGGAGTTTAGCAGTGCTGGGGCTTGAACCCCTGACCTTCTGATCTGAATTGAAATAATATTACAATATAATATAATTTATGACATATTTATATTATATTGCTTAGCCCTACACCAGACAGGTCTTGGCTGACTGATTTGGCAAAACGAGAAAATTTTGTAAATCCGATTTCCCCTGAACTATTCCTTTGAATTGTGTGTATTTCAAACTACACAAGGTTTCTTTTTATATGCTTGCACTGTGTATGGCAGCTTTTGCATTTGAAGCATGTTTGGAAACATTAACCTTCACACCTGTGTCGGAAGTAATGCAGCAATGTAATGAACTATAAATACAGATGTTAAAGGATATGCATGCATAAGGTTCTGAATATGTATCCCTTATAACCTCTGGAGCACATCCAACATGCTGTATGTAAATCATATTAAATCATATCGTACATACTGTATATGTTTCTACTTAGGGATTCATACTTTGACAAAGTGGTGACGCGGTGACATGCTACGCTATCTCTGTGCCACTCAACACAATGCTCATTATACCATTCAACGTCTAAGCTTTGTTTCCACTCTCACTGACATGCATTGTGTGTTTTCCCATTTTTGTCATGCCCATGCAAGCCCAGGGTTGGATTTTGATAACACTGTTGACCTTGTGGGGAAAATACACTAACATTTATTTTATGATGTAAGGTGCCATCTGGCTGTTCACGAACACGTTAAGCTGTAACTATCATCTAATCACTGGCTCTGAGCTTGAATAGATTACGAGGAAATCTTGCCCTGCAATGCTGGCATGGGCGTTTGGCCACTAGATCACACCAGCCGTGATCCTGAAATAGCATCATCTCGGTACACAGGGTCCATTCAGAGGGAAAAAAAACATGTTGTCTGGATGCATCGAAATTCGTACCGTCATACCATTAAGCTATTTATTTATACTCATTATAAAGAGATGTTTAAAATATTGAAGGACAAAGATCACAAATGATGACACACAAATGATGACAGATATTGACATATGTGCAATCAGATTCGAAAAATAATCTATTTAACTATGAAGCCATGCTGATTGCAGCAGTGCGGGATTTCTTGCATTGATCGTGTTACTGAAATTGACCACAAGGCAGCTGTGATGCTTTAAATGCACAAGGAATGCAAGCGTAGCTCCTTCTTAAGTGAGCACAGTGTGCTGACAGCTCATTCATATACAGATAGTAAATTACCTTGTTTACAGCTTAGCTCGTTTAAAAGGCTGTGAGTGGAGTTAAGAAATTACGCTTAATTTATATTTGGAACATCTTATGATAACAATGACAACAATTTATCTACCATGGCATGAAAGCAAATATGTAACTGGACATAATGCTAAACAAAAAAATTCCAATCATGTTACATTACAAGATACTCATTTGATCCAAACTATACCTGAGCATCTGAGGGATTTAAAGACCTAACAATGGGTCTATGGGAGTGTTAGGATTTAATGAAAACACAAGCTTCCACTACCTTCACTAGGACAGAACCTTAAAGATGACGTCAAAGGAGGCCACCCTATGTGCCGTCACATGCCAAATTGTCATTTATAATAATAATGATAAACCTTATTTATATAGAACCTTTCATACCTTTCGAGATAAAATAGTAAAATAATACTTAGGCAAATAATAATAATAATAATAATAATAATAATAATAATAATAATAATAATAATAATAATAATATTAATAATAATATAAATGTGCAATACATAATAACAGTGACAGAAAAAAAATACAAAACATAACATACAAAATAGAATAAAAGTACAGTAATTGAAATAGTATACAATTAAATTGACAAGAAAAGTGCTAACTTTTTAAGTTTCATATTATATAAAAATGTCTCACATTTTTTACAATAATTTACAATCGTCTTAATAAACACAATTAGTTAAAAAAAAAAAATCATTTTGTCACCAATCAGAGCCCAGAGTTTCCTATGAAAACAAACTTTGGCCAATATCACAAAGAGTATTCTGATTTAAAAATCACTGACCGCACCTTTAATCCCTGAAATACTACTGAGATTACTGTATATTATTGTCTCTTTGTAAGAAAATCACATTCACAAACATCTAATGCCACTCCTATGTTGTCTTCCATTATAACGGCTTTGAAATCGAATCGATTTTTTTCAAATGTCATCTGGCTGGGTTTTAAAACAAGCGCTGCCAAAATCCTGACTAATGCCACGATTATTTGTTCAAAAATAATGACAGAAAAACAGATGCTATAATCTCATTACTGTCTGGTTGAGCCAGATGGGCTGGATGACGTGAAATAAAAGTCGGGAGCTCTAATGTGCTTATGTTATATTATATTACGCAAAGATTCAAAGCATTCTTCAGCGGGAAACAGATTCTCCTCTAAATAGTTGACAAATAGTGATACAATTTGATATTGTGTTCCACTTTTCTTATTCTGAGAATAAATAGTTCCCAATCTCCATCACTGCAGGAACCAATCTTTCATCTTTACTTGCAAATAAATAGATTTTCTTCAGTTCAGATTTTCCACAGTTATCTTCATCATTGTGTGTGATGCAGAAATGCCAAAATACATTAACTCTTTAATGTATGCTAATCATATTGTGTGTGTGTCTCAATAATATTCTTTCACTTAAGCTTCAATTCTGTAATTTGTCCATGAAACGGACAGAGCAAAAGCAACATAAAGCACAATACAGAGCTCTCAGCTGTTCAGATGAAAGAGGAGGTAGAGGCTCAGAGATAAGAGAGGGTCGTTCATAAAACATCACCATCTAAAAATAAAAAAATAAAAAGCTCTTTTAAGACCGCTTCTTTCTAATCTAGGACACGGCTTTAGTTGTCTGCGTGGGTACACATGAGCTTCAAGAGACATGGGCTTGTGTTCTTTCTCTTTGCTGTGTGCATGGTGAACATCTGTGGATTCAAAAGTGTTTTGATCATGTCTAACTGCATTTAACATCTAGATAAATTGGTAGTGACTAATAGCTTCATTTGCATAATTACACCTGCATGAATTTGCATTATATTTAAATCTATAGCAAAGAAGGATGTTTGAAAAGCGGTGTTTGAATTTCAATTTAAATTCGACATTGATGAAGTTAAAACCTGGTGTTACATCCCACTTCAAAACTGTGATTGTGAATGTTTTTAAATCAATATATATCGGTTTCTAGATAAACTGTTCATTTCTGCAGTATGTAAAAGTTTCCTTTCCTGCTGAAAACCAGCGCACGGACGTGAGCCAGTCGGATTGCAATCTTCAAGATCCTGAAGGTTGTGGCCAGAAAAGTATACAAATTGTATCCAATGGAGGGAGCACCTGAAGCTGAGACTATATAACTGTAGAAAACACAGCAGCATACACACAACTCAAATTATGTCACGGTTATTTGATTTTTTTTGGCCTGATTTGTCTATTGTCTGCCTCCACTACACAGTCACTTTTTTTAGTGATTGCTTGTATTGCCTTCAATTTATTTGTTTAGTTCTGGATGGGTATTTTGTGTGTACATAACTCTTTAGTGTGTTCAGACACAAACTGCATTATTTTTTAAAATCTGACTGTTCAGACTGAACTGGTCATATATGTACCACATATAAAATTAGATTTTTGCGCCTCACATTTGGCCTCATTTATTAAACTGGATAAAAACAGATTTATTTGTAAATCATTCGTACGAGTGTTTACACAAGAAATTTGGTATTCATGAAAATCCTGTAAGTTCCGAAAAATGTTCATATCCTACTTGTGCTCCTTCCTGAGTGTGTGTAAATTTACGCATAACAAAACTAACTAATGTAAACCTTGACTTGTTCGACTTTAAATAATCTAATTTGCATGGATGACAGCACTATTTTATATGGAATATACTTGTAGTATATTGCATATTTATATAAAGTTTACACCGTTTAGCGGACACCCTTATCCTGAGCGAACTTGCAGAAGTGCTTTGGAGTCTTTATCAAAAACACATCCTCGTACTAGTTCATTAGGTCACAGACTAAGAGTACCACTGGAAACATTTTGCGAAATGTAGTTGATATATATTCTTGGCATTAATTAAAGAATATGAAAAATAAAGAAAGCGAGCCAACACAAACCCATAAATTAAGACAAATAAAAAATAATTCAAATATGATAAAAGAAATGGCACTGTATAAATTGCGCAGAGCCGTAAACCGTAAACAAATACCTGATGGAAGATTTAGTATAATATATAGTACTGTGCAAAGGTTTTAGTCACATGCAAAGAAATGCTGTAGAGCAAAGATGCCTTCAAAATGAAAATGAAATTAAATGTTTCTACATTAATAAAATACCATAGAGAGCAGTAAACAGTAGTAAATGAAACAAAGTCAATATTTGGCGTGACAAAAAAATAAAAATTAAAATAGTAGTCTCCGGTACAATGTGTGCAGTTTTATAAGGAAATGAGTTGGTAAGTTTTATTGAGAATCTTGCAGAACCAGACACAGTTCTTCTGGAGACTTTGACTTTCGCACTCGCTTCTTATTTTTGCAGCAAAACCCAGCAGCCTTCATTGTGTTTTTTGTCTGAAAAGTGTCTCTTACGTAATATGCTACTTTCTTTAATGACATGCAATCATTTTTCTGTAACATTTCATTTTGTGCTAGAAAACTAATGTTTGGGAATCGAAAATGTTTCTTGTACCGACTTGATAATGTAGAAGTCATAAAATAAAAAATCTATAACAAAGTTTGTACTAAAAAAAAATAGGGTGCCTAAAACTCTTGCACAGTACTGTATATTTTTATTGGCATAGAAGTGAGTCAAAATAACTTCCACTTCAGCCTTTAACCTTTCATTTTGTGCTCCCACTGGTCTGCGTACATACATTTTTTTTTTGGAGTTTTGTGGCCGTCACTAAATGCAAATGAGCTGTGTCGGGAACGCATTTTGCAATTTACGGGTGATCAACATTTGTAAATCTGGCTGAATTTTTGAGTTTGGTTTGGCTTACGCAAACATTTACACACCACTTTACTAACAGATTGATTTAATGTCTATATTCGGGTTGCAGCCATATTCCGAATACGATGATTATATTTGTACAGGCATCGGAATATTCCTGTATACATGGCTGTTGTAAGTATGCTGATCTACGCTTTTCCTTTCCCGGTGTTATTGCCCGGGAGATTCAAGATACTGCCGTTGCTACTCACAATTCCTTACAGACATGTGCATATATATCTCCTTTCAGTGGATTTTCTGAATAAGATGTTTACATGCAGCAAACTTCTGATTAAAACAGGCATATTCCAGGGGTGGGAATCGGAATTTGGGGAATCAGAATATTGTCTTAATCTGAATCAGGCAATCGGATTGCGGCGTTTACATCCTTCAGTACAAATCAGAATATTGCCAAGTTCTGATTAATATAGGAAAATTGATGTGCATGTAAACATGGCTTCACAGAATTGTCCGATGCATGTAATACTCGGAGAGGGGGAACCCAAATCAAGTTTGTGCCACATTTTGAGTTGCGAAGCAGAAGTTTGCTGTTCTTCTCTCAGGAAAAGCACAAGGTCACTCCTTTCATTTCCCGACCTAAATTCCAACAGATTTAAACAGAGCAGAATCCGACGAACTGAACAATTTCGAGTGGAACAGAGCTGGATGTTTTATTCCGCTTGTCTCCTTTAAGAAAGTGTCAGGTCTCACCTTCCCCACGCCGAGCTGAAGGTAGCTCACTGCCATGATTGGGCGGCCAAGGCGAAGGTTCTGCGGTCACGTGACCGTCTCCCAACCCCGGGACGCCATCTTGGTGGAAAGTTTGGAATTTGTGACACATAGGGGGAAGAAGAAGGGAAAAAAAAACAGGAGGAGGAGGAGGAGGAGGAGATAACGAGAGAAGTTTGACGCTTTGCAGAAGACGATTAAAAAAAAAATCTTCTGGATATTTTAAAGTTTCGAGAGAAACAACAAAACGACGCGTGTTATAAAAGTGCGGATTTAAAATAGCCTGTGTTGGGATAGTGTTTTGGTTGTTTGTTTTGTGTTTTGGAGAAAGCTTTCCACGACTGGCCAACGACACATTCACTTTCTTTTTCGAAACATTTTACGCGGTGTTAGAAATAATGACAAAATGATGCTTCGTGCGGGTTAAAAAAAACCTTTTTTTAAATGCATGTTTGAATGGAAATAAGCGTCTGTGGAAGAGCTGAACATTTGGACCGTCCCGGCTTCCCTTTTCCGCCGCTGTCAGGTTTAAAAAGTGACGCTTAGCCGAGCTAGTCGTTTTAGCCTGACCCGAACCTGGAGGACACACCAACTCGGACTCGCTTTTTTAAAAAGACCCTTACAACTCTTTTGCATGTTTACACTCGGATTTCATGTCGAAGGCTTGTAAGTTAACCGCCTGACACTTTGGGAGTCCGACAGAACCGACCATGCCGGTCAGGAAGAAAGGTGAGTGGCAGAGAAGTGTACACACACACACACACACACACACACACACACACACACTTATTACCATAATGCAGCAGAGACCAAGTCTGGACACTCATTATTTCATGCCTTAAATAGTGCACTTATAAAGGGAACAGGGAGACATTTTAAACAGTGTACATTCTCCTGCTGTAGACATTTCCCTAATGCACTTAACCCAAGTCTCAAATGCACCCTTGCTCCCTACCTAAGTGCACTACATAGGGTATAGTTTCACAATGCTACAGTTATGCTCCTCCCGTGTTTGTATTTAGGCTGAATGCCAAACATATATACAGAAGAAGTGCACTACAAAGGGTGTAAGATCAGTACTTTTTCTCCTGTTACTTATTTAAAGACTTACACAGGGCTTCAGTAAAGTGATATGCATCTGCTTTCCAGGCTGAATCCCAAATACACGTGGTGTATAAGTGCACTACATAGGGAACATTACAGGTACTTTTTCTAGTTTTACTTTATCTGAAGACTTGCACATGGCCTCAGATGCATATTTATGTTTTATAGGCTGAATCCCAAATACACATGTCTAATTTTGCTTCATCTGAAGATTTGTACAGAGATTTAGTTAAATATTTGACCTGAATCCCAAAAACACGTAGCGTACAAGTGCAATACAGACTAAATTCCAATTATACATGGCATAGGGTATAAGATGAGTGCATCTAGTTTGCACCATCTGGAGACATTTATATATTTATATGTTTATATATTGACTGAATCCAAAATGTCTCCATATTTCCTTCATTCATAGGGAATGCAATAACTACATCTTGTACTTCTCTCCTCTGTATAGGATTAGACAGGACCACAGGGGTGGACTTGGTGTATAAACTGCTCCTGTATAGGCTGAACCTGAAATAAGTGCCCTAATTAGTGTATAAGTACACGAGAAGCTGAATATGAAATAAGTACACTACATAATACTTCTACACTTGGTTAGGACAAACAGGGCCATAGTTAGACTCCTACTGTCCACATTTATTTATTTATTTATTAATTAATTAATTAATACACACACATTTAGATAGGGTTAAGTGCACTATAGGCTGAATTTCATAATAAGTGCACTACATGATATTACAATCGCTACCGCTGTAGATTCATTTATCTGAATGTCCCAGTGCTCCCATTATAATAAATGCATTACACAAAGTGTGTATTAACTTCTATCCTTATTTAAAGTATTATACAGAACCACAGTTGGGCTATTGTGCTGTATACACGTATCTGTTTATATATTTTATAGGTTTAATTCCAAATAAGTGCTCTACTTGTGTGTAAGTGCACTGTATAATTAAGTACTCTCTATCGTCTATCTAGATACTATCTATCTATATGCTTAATCCCAGGTAGGTGCACTACATAGGGTGTAAAACGGAGTAGCTGTTATCTCTTTTTTTGTTTTTTTTTGTTTTGTAGGCTGAATCTCAAATGCTGTCCTCTTTGTATGCAAGTGCACTACACAGAGTATAAAATAGCTATTCCTTTTTACTTCCACATCCCATGTAGCGCACTAGACTATAGTATAAAATAAATGCCACTGTTTACTTTTACACTCTATAGACTGCACTAGTCTATATCTCCAAAGGTGGAGTAGAATAACTATGCCTTTTACTTTTATATTTATGTTTCATTGGCTACATTCTAAATGTATTCCTAGTCTGTATATAGGCACACTACACAGGGTATGAAATAACAATGACATGCCTATATATTCACACCTCGCGTAAGACGTACAGCATCATAGTTCTGCACTCTTACTCTAAAACAGTTAAATATATATTTCTGTAGCCTGAATCTCAAATGTGCCCTACATATGATCACTACATAGGGTGTGCTTTAACTAAAGGACAGCAGTCAGACTTTCTTGCTGTTCCCTGATCTGTTTTATTATCTAAATCCTAAATAAATGCACTATACTGGAGTATAAAAACATCTTCTAAGTTTTAGTTGAGCTCACTTGCCCTAAAACATATCTAATAAGACGAATCCCAAATGTCCACCTATTGTCTATGTACATTTCCACAACATAGGGTATATCATCGCTCCTACACCCTATGTAGTGCGCTAGCTTGTACGTCCCTTGCTTAAGTCCTAGACCTTTACACACAATGGCTGCCTATTGAGATTTAAGTGGTCACACTTCAGCTGGTTCTATGTCCATTTATTCCACACTGTGTTTTTTTTTTTTTCTCTTAGTATGCTCCAGAATTTGGAGCAAACCCTTATAGGCGGACATTATTCTGATTTCATACTAAAACTGTTCACAGGTTGTGTTTTATTTATTTTATTTTTTTGATGAAATGTATAAATATGGTGTTACTGACATGCTCTGAAACTTAAAAATTGTGCTCTTGAAACGTTTACCGGTCGTCCCTCAGATGCTCAGCGGGCTCTCTTGCTCTTGGAGGAATACCGGACCAAACTCAACAACACAGAGGACCGACAGCTGAGGCACTCCATTCAGAGAGTCATCGACATCTTCCAGAGTAACCTCTTCCAGGCACTCATAGGTACCTTTAATTCAAAGTTTTTCCATTTCCTTTCGTTCACACTTATTTTGTGCTAAAAAGTGCTTTTACGATGACCTTATTTATCTTTGGAATTATTACCAGACGTGCAATTCAGCCTTCAGATTGAAAGTAAAATAAAGTACCATGCTGGAAACAAACAATAGAAACCCTCATGGAATTTGTAATGGTTATAATGGTTATTATGGGAATTGTATTGGTTTTAAAGGAAACTGTAATGGTCCCTGTGAGTCTCTACTGGTAATTTGTTACCTTCTATTGGTGGCATGTTATGTCTAGTGGATACCATTAAGGACCAATAATGGTATTGCTGGGCCGATGGTTTGTAATGGTAATTGTATTGTAAACATTAGAATTTTTGTGATGGTTTCTATTGTTTTTTTTCCAGCAGGGTAGTTGTTTATGTAAAAAAAAAATACTGAACAACCCGAACTGCTACGCTAATTCTTCCTTCCAAATAGGATGCAAATGCAACCCAAAAATATGCAGTTTACCCAGGCAGTTTTACTTCAGGTAATCTGGAGTGTCCACAACGACACTCGTGCTTGTTGGATATCATGTAATATAGCACAGCGCTGTCGAATTCTGGATTCTGATTGGTCATAAGGCGTTGATTGATTTTCTAATGGCAGCGCTGACAGCACAGGGTTATGCTAATGTGTTTGTTCTGTTCTGTTATCGTTTCTATAGTAACGGCTCATTCACAGGGATTTGTACGACAGACGCTGCATGTAAACAGATTAAGAAAACGTGTGTAATCATTGATATGGTGAAGTTTTCTGTAGTTTTCAGGATCAATAAATTATATAATAAATAATCAATAAATCTATCTATCTATCTATCTATCTATGGACTCAGGGCTTTGTAAGTCAGAGGTAAGACTGTAATTTAAAGGTTCTCACATCTTCAGGTCAGAGGAGTTTACGAATTTTAGTTATTAGGTAACTTGACAAGCTGCGTGTATTTTTTATTTTTTTGTCTTGTTCATCTTCAAGCCTGGGAAGGGAAAGTTTATAGCTGCTATAGAAATAAACGCTTCAAGGCATGCTGTTACAGGAAAATAATCAACTTAAGAGTGGTGACGGGAACTCTGCTACACATTGCACCGCATCACACCATCCCGTTGTTGATTGTTTTCCTACAACAGCACACCCCGGAGTGTTTCATGCCTTGCATATGACATAATTAAGTATCATGTCTGATATTATTGCTATTATTGGCATTCTTTGCTAGAGGGTTTTACATCATTACACGGGTTTGTTTGGGGAAAACCTGAGGCGTGTCGGAATTCGCGCAGATGTGTTGGGTTATAAAAGTCCTATAATAGCTCTGCGTCACTTGTGCTGTGAGAATGGCTATGATTTTCAGAGAGGTGATAATTCACTGCAGTCGGCGTGTTGCTCAGAGTAACGTTGTTCACTCGCGAAACGTGGCTCAGACCCCGTGTGAACCACATGATCGTTTCCACGACTCCTCTCTCAGCTTGCGATCGTTGTCAAATTCGCCTTTTCTCTTTTCTCCCATGCGCCAGCAAGCAGAGACTCGTCTCTTATGACTAATACTGGTTTGTTCCAACAAACGTGCCGTGAAAAAGCGAGCAGCAGGAATGCGGAGCGGCCGGTTTGAGTTCGCCAGGGGTCAGCTTCCTGTCTCGACCACAACCTCTGCCTCGCTCCCTTCCCTTCAGAAAATATGACTGATAGCTGATTTTTTATTTTTAGGTAGAAACATGATTCTGTTTTGTATTTACTTGCATTATGTTTACCTGCAGTAAATCACATGCTTGCGCAGGAGAGATCCGGGCCATCTTGTTGGCGTTTGTGTTCGTCACAGAGTAACAGGATACTTGATTAGAATCGGCCTGGTGGAAAAACTAATTTCTCAATGTCCAAAATTACATTTCTTTTAAACTCATCGAAGTATATAGGAGTGTATAATGCACTATTTTGGGAGTTCATTGATTTTATATGTCCTGTAATGCCATAACGTAAAGTCTTTACTGATTTACAGATTCCTACCCAAAGTACACATAACAGCAAGACACATAGTAATTTTTTAAAAATTAGTTTCATGATAAATAATAAGAGATTTAACACTCGTAAACACCTTATAAAGAATTCTAGCATTTGGGACGTGTATATACACGGTGTATGCTGTTTAGGACACGCCCATAAATGAAGTGTTCGGTAGCTTTTGTTCTACCATGCTGCTGTTCTCCTATGTGATGAACTGCTGGAAGTTTTAACGCGTCTATAGCACACAATATTAGCAAATCGTAGCGCACATTCACTCTTATACCATCAGTCTCGCGCTCTTGCGCCTCTTCTAATGAATAATGGATTTGAGCCACAGTTTTCCAATCGCACTCGTTCCGATATGTGTGTCAAAAGACGAACATGGTGTAATCCGTCAGCGGGCATGATTACTCCAGTCCTAATCCCAGAGCCACTGGTTTACTGCAGAGAGCAGTGCTATAGTACACACTTCACCGCACACCTAACGATGATCTACACATGCATACCGCAGTCAACTCTGAGCTGCAGTTAAACTGAATGGAGTGCAAGCTTTACCGACTGATGTACGGCCACGTAGGTGTTTGAATCTCGCATGTCCTCATGAATGAAATTCATATGAAAGCAGGAGTCATTTGGGGGTCATGTAGTGTGCAGACCTCTACCTCTACAAAACATCAGATTGCAAGTGATGAAGGTTTTTCTAAGCGATTCTGAGATTCATGTTGTGTCCACATTGTGCAGGGAAACCTTATAGCTCATGCAAGAGGCATGACTCAATATTCACACAGCTTTTAAAATAGGGTTTTAAGACTGAGGTGAGTTTACACATGTCTCTGTTGCACCATGAATAATGGTGGATAATGATTGCACAATCTCTCATTACCCGATGACAAACTGGATCATGAATTAATTTCACACCACACAATCTGTTCATAATTACACCGTGGCCGTGTTAGGAGCAGAACGTTCTCACCTCCTCACCTGGATAGGGGTTTAAATAATCTAAAATAACCGGCCTTTTATTTATTCACAGCTTTTTTTGTGGTAGATGGCAGAAGATCAAAAGACTAGTAATGTTTGAAGACTTCATTAGTGTTTATGTAGTGATGATTAAAGTTTTATGCAGTTTTATACACACATAGGGTTGAATACTAGTCTGAAGTCAAAAATGAGTGCTGGTGGAGAGATTCAAATCAGTCGTGGTGAAGGAGGCATGGCCTCAGTGTGTGTGTGCGTTGTTCCCAGTGAAGGAGGCGTGGCCTGTGTTTGTGTTTGTGTGCTGGTTCCAGGTAAGGCGTGGCCTCTGTGTGTGTGTGTGTGTGTGTGTGTGTGTGTGTGTGTGTTAGTGTCAGCGAAGAAGGCAGGGCCCGTGTGTGTTGGTCCCAGCGAAGGAGGCGTGGTCTCTGTATGTATGTATATATGTGTGTTTGTGTGTGTGTGTGTGTTAGTTCCAGCAAAGGAGGCATGGCCTGTGTGTGTGTTAGTTCCAGCAAAGGAGGCATGGCCTGTGTGTGTGTTAGTTCCAGTGAAGGAGGTGTGGTGTGTGTGTGTGTGTGTGTGTGTGTGTGTGTGTATGTGTATGTGTGTGTGTGTGTGTGTGTGTGTGTGTGTGTGTGTGTGTGTGTGTGTGTGTGTGCTCGTTCCAGTGAAGGAGGTGTGGCCTCTGAATGTGTGTGTGTGTGTGTGTGTGTGTGTGTGTGTGTGTGTGTGTGTGTGTGTGTGTGTGTGTGTGTGTGTGTGTTAGTCCCAGTGAAGGAGGCATGGTTTGTGTGTTAGTCCCAGTGAAGGAGGCATGGTTTGTGTGTTTGTGTGGCCTCTGTCTCTGTCTTCCAGTCTCAGTAACGGAACATCCCCCCCCCCGTTATAATTGAACTGTTTGCACAATTACAATTTAATGGATCACAATGTACTGTAGCAAAACAGCTCTAGGGCCATATTTATTCAGGATTAATTTGATATTAGGTGGTTAATATGATTATTAGCAGAGTATTTCCTGGAGTATCTCTGTTATTTCAGTTCTGTCTGAAAAAATCCTCTCAATACCACATGTTCTAGTGTCGGGAAAGATTACGCCGTCCTTTACTTGCTATAAATTGACCTGTAGAAATAGCCACTGGTAATATTTATCCTGTGTAAACTAACATGTTATTAAAGATTCTGGCACTTGACTGTTAAAGTCTGAGTGTATGGAGGAAGGTGGGTGAGAAGGTGATGGTGGTGGTTTTTCTTCGGTCACAAAATGTTCTTAACCCGAAAACAGCCTCAGAGTTGCTCTGTGAAAAAAGGGTTGAGAGGTAAGAGGAGCTGACCGATGTTGCGAAATTCTGATCTTGTGGTCAGAGGCCAATTTAATCAGACATCAGTCCAGCAGTGTTTTGTAGCCAGCTTTACCACAGAGCTCTCTCCAGAGGGACACCAGGAAACATGAGACACTGGAAAAGCTGGGAAGGCGCACACGCTGATAGTAAAGCGCTTGTTTTGACTGGAAGGCTGAGACTCAAGGAATCTTGTGGGTTGATTAAACTCAGTTACAGACCATGAAAGAATAATCTTTTAAATATAGTCTATATTTGGCAGGTAGGTTTTATTGGCACTGTTGTTTTGGCAGTTAAACTTCTGGAAACACGGGCCGATTCTTAAAATGGCTTTCTGTGCAAAACAGGAATCAGTGACTTAGTCTTACTGTACCATCACAAATGTGGCGGCCTGGGAAAACCCTTCACATGGTGGAATTTTGACCTTTTCTACTATATATATATATATATATAGTTCTGAAAACTGTCTTGAACTGAAATCTGTTTCTCTTTTGCATTTATTTCAACCAAAAGTAAAGTTCTAGCATTTTAAACAGTGTTGCCTCCAAAAGTGAAAATTTAGAAAGTTACATTTAAAGACTTCTTTCCGACTGCGGCGCAGGAACATCATGGAGCATTTTTTGACAACCGGGTATCTGATTACAAACGAAATATACGACGCTTATGTTCGTTTCAACACAACCTGCGTCTACCCTACAAGCTCATCACAGCGCGACGTTCACTGTGTGAGGAAATCGCGCTTAGCTAGCGAGGCTTTAGACGTTTTAAGGCAGACTGACCATTTTCACGTCCAGGTTTTTTAAACTGGTCCTTACACAACACGATCTCTGCATGAAGATTGAAAAGTAAATAAAACATTTCCGTGTTGTTTTGGTGACAATGATAGTTACAGTTTTTCTACAAGTTATGAATTTTGTTTACTCCAAAAGATATTCTTCACTTTCAGCAGTCAGCCAAACATTGCGCATAAGAAAGTCTGGGAAGCCTTTCCATGTATGACACTGTGAAAATGTTTTTTCACATATGTGGCATTAAATAGTGTTAGTGCTTGGCGAGAGCACGTGACGTGACTTCTGCTGCGTAATCTGGATCGGCCGTAAGGGACGTCCCTCATCACGCCAGCTCTCTGATCCTCATCCTGTTACACAGTCTGTCTAAACTAATCACTCGCTCTGTCTTACCGCTGTGGACCAGAAGCTTTGCTCCAGCGTGTCACATGTTGCTCATAAAGCCTCCGTGAACACTATAGCGGATTTGTCACTATGTAGGGTGGAAAGATACAGAGAAATTTTTTTCAGAATGTCCTGTAGGTCTTTGATACCTTAGTACTGATAATAATTAACTGTTAACGTTAAAGCTGAGCATTTTCTTTCTAGACTTTTCAGAAAAAGAGTTTAAAGCCTCGAACCAAACGAAATAGCTTTGAGATGAGTTGTGGCATCGTTATAATTAATGCAAAGTAAAAAATGGAAATACTGGGAAAAGGCAAGGGTTCAACACTGTGCACTTATTGTCTTTTATGAAAGATACTATTTTATATTCGAATATTTGTAGTATTTCAGAGTATTCCTAAATGATTTCAGAAATATTACGCTCCATGTTTATAATGCAATAAACTACTACTATAGGTTTAGCTACCTATAACATAATGTACAACAATAAAACTATAACTTGTCCTCAGAAAATGAAAAATCTTGATAAACACACCCCCCGATCCCAAGCCTCGTTGATATATTTACAAAAATAGTACAACTGATTTATTTTTTATTTTTCTTAAATGTGCTAGTAATGGAATATTGCTTTTTGTATAAAGCCACAAACGATCATACAGTTTAGGAAATGCATCAGTGTTCCTCTGTGAAGCTTGCACCTTCCCGAGACAGAAATATCCCCCGCTAGAGCTTTTATTAGTAGCTGTGAAATCACCTGCTCGGAGATCTCAAAGAGGAACCCGTGCGGTGGGAATCACCTCCATCCATGTGTGTTACAGAACCGTTTACACTCATCCCCCTGTACGTTCACGTGACCCTGGGTATATTTTCAGCCCTGTTCCCCAAATCCCTCACAGCACAACTGCGTCCTTCTGCTATTTATCTCTACAGCTGTGTGCTGATGCGGTCACTTCCGCTTCATTTAGGGAAGTAACTGCTTCCCTAAATCACTCAAAACACAATGTAGTGCAACATTTTACACAGGACACAGTTAGCGGTAATCATTTAAATTGTTAAATGTGCTCAAGAGCTTTTAACTGAGGTTTGTGTTTGCAATGTTGCAGCAGCTGTGTACGACCTTTATAACCACTTATGATGGATTAATAGCGCTCTGTGTAAATAGCCTAGTCGATAGCTTCCACGTGAGTCCGAGTAAACAACAGTCATGTGTATAGTGCAGTAGAAGCTCTATAGAAGAGTCCCAACTGTCATCTGATTTCTAAATAAATCTAAGTCTAGAGTTTTTTTTTTTGTGCAATATACAGTACTGCGCAAAAGTTTTAGGCACCCTATTTTTTTAGTACAAACTTTGTTATAGATGTTTTATTTTATGACTTCTACATTATCGAGTCAGTACAAAAAAAATTTTCGATTCCCAAACATTAGTTTTCTAGCACAAAATGAAATGTTACAGAAAAATGTTTGTATGTCATTAAAGAAAGCAGCATATTACATAAGAGACACTTTTCAGACAAAAAAACACAATGAAGGCTGCTGGGTTTTGCTGCAAAAATAAGAAGCGAGTGCGAAAGTCAAAGTCTCCAGAAGAACTGTGTCTGGTTCTGCAAGATGCTCAATAAAACTTACCAGCTCATTTCCTTATAAAACTGCACACATTGTACCGGAGTATTTTTATTTTAATTTATATTTTTTTGTCACACCAAATATTGACTGGTTCATTTAATACTGTTTACTGCTCTTTATGGTATTTTTTTTTTTAAAATGTAGAAACATTTAATTTCATTATTGTGAAGGCATCTTTGCTCTACAGCATTTCTTTGCACAGTACTGTATTTTATTTAGTAAAAGTGATGCCATGCAAATATCACGGATGTTTAAACATCTGAACGTATTTTTAATATATTGAACGATGAATATATTGTAATATGAATCAAAGTGCACTTTTATTCAATAGTGAGATAAATAAATATAACATTTACACATGACTGTTCAGGGTTAACCGTGATCTCGAATCCAGACAAATTTATGTTTTTTTTACATAATATGCTGCTTTCTTTAATGACATACAAACATTTTCCTGTAACATTTCATTTTGTGCTAGAAAACTAAAGTTTGGGAATCTAAAATATTTCTTGTACTGACTCGATAATGTAGAAGTCAAAATAATAAATCTATAACAGAGTTTGTACAAAAAAAAGTAGGGTGCCTGAAACTTTTGCACAGTACTGTATGTATGTTCCTGAAATGTTGCAGTAGTCGTAAATTATAAATCTGGAATTTAAAATAAATGTAGGGTGGTCAAGGCTTGGGGTCGCAGAAAAATGTCTGTTTACCCCAAAAGTTTGGGAACCCCTGGTTTAAATGATTGCACTGAGCTCAATAATGTTTCATTAGATAGTTTTAAAGTTTTCTAAAATTCCTTTACAAACGCTTAGAATTGAAGGTCTTGGTTTATATTCATATTGTAAATGCATTTTGAAAAATTATTAGTGGAATTATTAGTAAATCTCTGTTAACGGAGATTAACACAACACTG
The DNA here is from genome assembly GCA_023630585.1 of Cranoglanis bouderius. NCBI lineage: Eukaryota > Metazoa > Chordata > Actinopteri > Siluriformes > Cranoglanididae > Cranoglanis > Cranoglanis bouderius. Next base: position 24,776,944 of record CM042536.1, read on the forward strand.
TTTTTGCCCTACCAAGATAAAAAAAAAAGGCCACCAATTTGGTACATTTCCTCTTCCACTCTATGAACAGTTACTCATTGATATCTGATGAGAAAATGATATTAACCTGTATTATCAGCTACCACAATGTTTAGAACTGTAAAATTGGTACTGGTTATAATAATACTAATAATAATAATAATAATAATAATAATACTAATAATACTAATAATAATTATAAAAAATTATCTTCTAATTCTTCAAGCCACATTTTAAAAGTGAGACCACTTCAGAGTCTTGTTTCCCTCCCCTCTTCTGATAGATATCCAGGAATTTTACGAAGTGACCTTATTGGATAATCAGAAATGCAGCGAGCCAATGAATGGAAGCGCCGGGCAAGCCGCCATGAACCTGTGGGATTTCTCCAGCCTCCAAAGTCCAACGGGTACTTCAGACACGATGCCCAGCATCAGCACTAGCATAGAGGTAGGAATGATGTGTGTTTGTGTGTGTGTGTGTGTGTGTGTGTGTGTGTGTGTGTGTGTGTGTGTGTGTGTGTGTGTGTGTGTGTGTGCGCGTGTGCGCTCCTCATTTTAATCCAGTGAGCACTGTCTACTCAACATCTGGTGAGCTAGCCCAGAGCTTGGAATATGACGCTTTTGGGTTCTTTCATTGGTCCAGGAAATATCGCACTCATTTTCACAGAGCAATCGTGCCATCTTCACACACACACACACACACACACACACACACACACACACCCACCCACACACACACACTTCAGCTGTTTACTGATTTGCCGTGTGAAACTTGCCTGGTAAAAAAAAAAAAGAAAAAGAAAACCCAGACAAAACTTAAAGGAAAAATGTGAAAATGTTTTTTATTTTATTTTATGCAAACCATAAGAATCTGTGATGATTACAAATGAGCAATGAGGAACCAATAGCACTCACACGCATTCTCCAAAATTTAATTTTTGCTCCATCTCAGAGAACGAAAATAGTAAAATCTCTACTTATTGTTTGTTATAACCATGTTGTAAACATGGTTATAACACCTGCGGAGGTGTCAGCGTTTACAGTTTAGCCGTTTTTACGGAGCCCCTACTGTAAGGGGATATGGTGATGGAAAAAATATGAGATACGAGAGAACGCAAAAACAATGCGAGAGAACGCAAATAGCTTCGAGAGAGAACGTAAAAACTAGAGATACACCGATTGCAATTTTTTTGGCCGATTCCGATTTCCGATTTTTTTGTAAGTGTGACCTGCCGATACCGATTTTTTTTGACAGCATTGACAGCATATACAAACAAAAATCTACTTTTCTTCAATGCAAAATTTTATTTTCATAATAAAAGAATTATTAAACATTACAATTTCCCCCCAAACTGCACCAAGTTACAGGATCTTCTCTCACTTAAACAACTCTCAAAATAAAGTGCTCTGTGACTGGAAAGAGGTAGAAATTACAATTAACTGAAAATGAGTTGCTTTATATAACAAAACGGTATCATTTTCCACCATGTTTATAAATTGACCTTTTTCTCTTTTTTACTCGTCTCACAAAAGTCCAAAGATTACAAGCCTATGAACAAAACTGAAGTGTACAATACTCTTCCAAATATTAGTAGGTGCAGTGGCTAATAATTAAATAACAAGTGTAACAAGTAGAATTAGTTACTGCTCCTTTAAGGCGGAAGGCTCTCTCCTGGGCAGTCGGTAGACGGAGCGCGAGCTATGATCATCGCATGTATGCATGTAAAGCCTGGTTATATTTCTGTTGCTCTTTGCCCTGTTTTATTTATGTTCAGTAACGCAGTTGTTAGTGGAGTGTTTTGCAAACTGCCCCATGTGTGCGGGGGATCGACAACGCTGATAATAAACCACTGTGAAATATCAGATACCTGAGTTTTGCTTACACCTAGCTACAACCATTCAGGCTGTCCGGCCTCTCTGTGTAAAGCGTTACACAAGGCACCTTTTCTTTGTTGCCAACATATGTATACTTGAGCATTAATGGCAAGTTTTTCTTCACAAACAGAAGCATCTCTGCCTTGTCACCTGATAATCGGTTTCTCCTTTCATCTATCACATGTCCAGCCAAGCTAAACAAGCCATCACTTTGAACGCTTGTACATGGAGCAGAGAGGTAGGGGCTCGGGCAAGTGGAGAAAGTGCAGGGAAACGATCTTTGTTGATTCTCCAGTAGGTCAATGGGTTTTCGCGTTTTTGCCTTCAATATGTTTACATGCGACTGTGAGCGTGGCTGTGACGTTATTGCCTGTGCCGCTGGCAACAACACGGACCGGCTCGGAATCGGAAAGACGTGAGACTGACCGGCCGGTCACTGGTCCGGGCCGAGCATGCGGAAAATCGGCCGATTCCGGTCCCTGGCCGGTCAATCGGTGCATCTCTAGTAAAAACAATGCGAGAGAACGCAAATATATTTTTGAGAGAGAACGCAAAAAATTGCAAGAGAATGCAAAAGAATTGCGAGCGAACACAAAGTTTCTTGGGAGGAACACAAAAGCATTGAAATATAAATTTTAATATTATCTCCATCACCATGTCCCCTTTAGGGACTCCGTAGTTGTTTAACAGCTATATAAAAAAAATTTGCTTCTAGTAGCGGTTACTTTCATGTTGCGTTAATTTTAACCTGTGAGTTCACAAACCTTCGTCTTGTGAGCCAATAGAAAACAAAAAAGCAGGACTTTGTCATGTCTTTGGTTGAGCTGCTTATTATTACCACGTAGCTGTAACAACGAACTTTGCTATTTTCCTACTGTTGGTTGACGCACATCTGGACAAAACATCACTCGTTGTATCTACTGACACGTTGTAGAGTTTTTGAGGTAAAGTTCTGTTTTTTTTTTTTCCTTATCTGCCTGCCATTATGCGATTTTCTTGCTAACAGTGTTGGCACCTCTACATTTGGATTGAGCAGGAGGAAGGACATCAGGCTTCACAGCTGTGCTAAATATAAGCAGGACAAAGGGTAAAAAATGGCAGGTATACACACTGTAGTGGTGTAGTTCTGCAGCTGCACTTTCTTTACAGAACACACCGTGTACATCTGCAGAACCGTCAGAATTCATAGAAGTGTAAAGCTTGGTCTGTCTGTCGAGTGTTACTGTGAAAACACACACACACACACACACACTCTGAGACTAATCCTCAGTGTCCACAGACAAGAGCTGTTCTAAGATTAGATTTGACTTGCAGTCTCTGGCTGCTAACACGATGCTGTCACCAATTTAAACCTGATGACATCTTTGTCAAAACACTGTCAGTACACACACACACACACACACACACACACACACACACAACTTCAACTTCTCCAACTGTACTTCCTCAAATCAATACAGAGACTTTCTCAGTTTCATAAACTCTACAGGCCAAGCATGGGAATGAGAATACGTTTTTTTTGTTGGTCAGTGCTATCTGAGGTGTGATAGACAGAAAGAAAGAAAGAAAGAAGGAAAGAGAGAACTTTCATTGCACAGTATAGGTACTCAGTAATGAAATGCAGTTTAGCATCTACCAGAAGTGCAAATAGTAACACTGTGCAAACTAACAGTGCAGGTTGAATATATACACAGTGTCCTCCACTAATATTGGCACCCTCAGTAAATATGAGCAAAGAAGGCTGTGAAAAATTGTCTTTATTGTTTAACCGTTTGATCTTTTGTTAAAAAAAAAATCACAAAAATACTCTGCTCTCATGGGTATCAAACAATTGCAAACAAAACACAAGTTTATCCAAAAAAAAAAATGTCTTTGTTAAATATAGATGTGCAACAATTATTGGCACCCCTATGAATTCATATGAGAAAAATATATTTGAAGTATATTCTAGAGATGCACCGATCGACCGGCCAGGGACCGGAATCGGCCGATTTTCCGCATGCTCGGCCCGGACCAGTGACCGGCCGGTCAGTCTCATGTCTTTCCGATTCCGAGCCGGTCCGTGTTGTTGCCAGCGGCACAGGCAATAACGTCACAGCCACGCTCACAGCCGCATGTAAACACGCCGTAGGCAAAAACGCGAAAACCCATTGACCTACTGGAGGATCAACAAAGATCGTTTCCCTGCACTTTCTCCACTTGCCCGAGCCCCTACCTCTCTGCTCCATGTACAAGCGTTCAAAGTGATGGCTTGTTTAGCTTGGCTGGACATGTGATAGATGAAAGGAGAAACCGATTATCAGGTGACAAGGCAGAGATGCTTCTGTTTGTGAAGAAAAACTTGCCATTAATGCTCAAGTATACATATGTTGGCAACAAAGAAAAGGTGCCTTGTGTAACGCTTTACACAGAGAGGCCGGACAGCCTGAATGGTTGTAGCCAGGTGTAAGCAAAACTCAGGTATCTGATATTTCACAGTGGTTTATTATCAGCGTTGTCGATCCCCCACACACATGGGGCAGTTTGCAAAACACTCCACTAACAACTGCGTTACTGAACATAAATAAAACAGGGCAAAGAGCAACAGAAATATAACCAGGCTTTACATGCATACATGCGATGATCATAGCTCGCGCTCCGTCTACCGACTGCCCAGGAGAGAGCCTTCCACCTTAAAGGAGCAGTAACTAATTCTACTTGTTACACTTGTTATTTAATTATTAGCCACTGCACCTATTAATATTTGGAAGAGTATTGTACACTTCAATTTTGTTCATAGGCTTGTAATCTTTGGACTTTTGTGAGACGAGTAAAAAAGAGAAAAAGGTCAATTTATAAACATAGTGGAAAATGATATCTGTTTTGTTATATAAAGCAACTCATTTTCAGTTAATTGTAATTTCTACCTCTTTCCAGTCACAGAGCACTTTATTTTGAGAGTTGTTTAAGTGAGAGAAGATCCTGTAACTTGGTGCAGTTTGGGGGAAATTGTAATGCTTAATAATTCTTTTATTATGAAAATAAAATTTTGCATTGAAGAAAAGTAGATTTTTGCTTGTATATGCTGTCAATTATAGTGCTTAGAAAGGAAATCGGAATCGGCAAAAATCGGTATCGGTAGGTCACACTTACAAAGAAATCGGAATCGGCCAAAAAAATTGCAATCGGTGTATCTCTAGTATATTCCCATTGATATTTTACTTTTTTTTTTTTTTTTTTTCTCTCTCTTCAGTATACCTTGGTGACTAGGAACAGGAAATTGTTCAACCATGACTTCCTGTTTCACAGGGGTATAAACATGAGGTAACACACAGGCCAAATTCCCTTAGTCATTCATAACAATGGGGAAGACCAAGGAATATAGCTGTGATGTTCGGCAAAAGGTTGTTGAGCTTCACAAAATGGGAAGTGACTATAAGAAAATAGCACAAGCATTGAAAATGCCCATTTCCACCATCAGGGTAATAATAAATTTTTTTGGAACAAAAGATCAAAAGGTTAAATAATAAAGACAAAGTTTCACAGCCTTCTTTGCTCATATTTACCATGGGGGCCAATATTAGTGGAGGGCAGTGTATCTAACATCACCAGTTCAGTGTATCATAAAATCTCAGGTTTCACCACGATTCAGTTCGGATTTTAATTGATTAATTTTGTACGATTCAGAATTATTAAAAAAATAAATAAATAAAATACACTGAATACGCAAATGTAACTGGTCTATTTGTGCTATATTGGATAAGCATTTTGGGTTCAAGTGCTTATTCAGATTTTTGACAATTTGTTAATATAATTTTTTTTGTGACTGTACAATAGATTTCAACTGAATTTATTTAGAAAAAGCTTCAAAAAACTCCCCAATTTCTTTAAGTGTTCATGACTGACTGGCTGTGTTATTTTGTTTATAAATTATCCAGCACTGAAAATCATCGAAATGTCTATGTATTTCTCATTATAATCATCAAAATAATATCAAAAGAGAAATAAATGACAAAATGTGTCTATGCAGTTATTTTGTTGCATACAGTATGAAGTAAATTTGGTTGTATGCTGTTATCGTAAGTCACATTAGTAGAGTTTAGTAAGTTTATTTCATGTTAACCATTCAAAAAAAATTATCCTATTAAATTGAAATGACTTTATATCGATTGTTTTTCCCCCCTAAATTACTTACATTCCTAAATTTTCCTACGTTATTTGAAAAACATTTTTATTTAGAATTTTATATTCTGATTCTTACTTTCCAAACTCAATGAAGATAAATTGCCGACTTAAGATCTATTATTCATTTTTACACCTCTATTATTCAGTTATAAGATCTTCTCTTTTTCACAAATCTGCCATTTCTGTTTTTTTTTTTTCTTTTTTCTTTTTTTCTTTTAAAACACAACATGTCATTAAAGGAAAAAAGTTTAACCTGTTTAACAAACGATCTCTGCGAGCCCCTGCATGTAGGACGAAAAGGATTTATTTCATCATAGTCTACTTGCAGAACCGACTGCACGCTGATACAAGTCTGGAGTAGATTCCTGTCTGATTGGGAATTAGGCCCCCTGTCTGGCAAACGTCCGGCAGTGGAATTAATGAAGACTTTACTCGAGGGGAATAGTTGTAAGGCAGCATTATAGTAATTTTAGAGCAGATCTGAGCCAGTGGAGGTGCAATTTTAGATTTAGGTAGATTTTACTAGAGGTGTAATCATATTTTTTGATGATGGACTGATCTAAGGGGGCACGGTTTCTTAGTGGTCAGCACGTTTGCCTCGTACCTCCGGGGTTGGGGGTTCGAGTCCTGAGTCCACCTGTGTGCTTGGAGTTTGCATGCTCTTTCCTCTGGGTACTCCGGTTTCCTCCCCAAGTCCAAAGACATGCGTTGCAGGCTGATTCGCATCTCTAAATTGTTCGTAGTGTGTGAATGGGTGTGAATATGTTTGTGTGTGAGATCGTGCCCTACGATGGGTTGGCACCCCGAGTTCCTTGGGATAGACTCCAGGCTCCACATGACCCTGTGTAGGATAAGCAGTTTGGAAAATGGATGAATGGATGGACTAATCTAAAGATGATTCCCTGTTCCGTTAACAATAGCCAGTCGAAATTTTCAAATGGATTGTGCTTATTTCTTTTGCCTTATCATTTTATCTAAACTGTACTAAATCAATAAGCCTACACATAGACACGTTACCTCATCATTAATCTGACCAAAATTAAACAGGCTTGAGTTTTGACCATACCATCACAAAAAAATATCAATCCCTTAACCTTCTTCGTATTTGGTCCGATCACTCCTGGTTTGTTATGTTAGTAGAGTTAGTAGCCTGTGTATTGCATGTATTGCAGGTTAAATCAGTCTGTTTTTTGTGACTATTAAACAGGGGAAAAAAAACTTTTTACACTTTTTTTTTTTTTTTTTTTTTTTTTTTTTTAATATTTGTGATCACTGGACAGATTGCGCACCTCAATATGGCACAAAGAAACAACAGAATCAGCTCCGTCCCCAACGCCTTCAGTAGTGCATTACGTTGTACACAGTAACACGGACCTCTGCGGTTTTATATTATAACATGCTTTTGTTGTTCATGTAGACGACACATCAACTATAAAAATCCACTTCAGTGGATCAGATTTCAGAATCGACTCACCGTTACAGTCCTACCTTTTACATCAATAATTAAAATCTTTGTTTAACTCAACGTTTTATTTCTGGCTGGATTTTTACTATATAATCAATGACTCATGGTCTATACACAACACAAATTTCTCATCATCATCATCTTCATCCATGTAGCGTCGGAATTACCAGTAAGATTGCTAATACTTGATTTAATTTGTACAAATTGTTGTCATGTCATGTTAAATGGACGTACTCCCAAGTACCAAACCTTGATAGGGTAATTCCTAATGTGTATCCAATTTCATACGTCATTATGGCTTTACACTTCGAAGAGAGGAGCTCTGAAAAATGTTTAGCGTTGTGTTTACTTGGTCGTCTGTTCGAATGCTGTGTAAGATATTAGTCGTTATTAAGTTTGTGCGTGTGTGTATCTTTCCTTCAGTTTAAATGTTCTCTTTCTGTTTCTCTTTCTGATACAAAACTGCTAATCTCAGGATTCTCCTCTTCTCTATGAAATCCTCCATGTGCTCGCTAAAGCCAAAGCGTCCTCCGGCGAGCTGGACCGAGTAAGTATTGACTCCGGCGCGGCGTCCGTCATGGTCGCATGCTGGGCCCATTCGTCTTCTCCCTCTCGTTGTTGTCCTGTTCCGTGGAGATGGGCTGCTCACCGTCTCACTCTCTGTCCCGTCGCAGAGAGGCTCATGTGTCACTCGTACTCCATTCATCTGGGCTCGGTTCGAGGGTCAGAGCCGTGTCCGGTTCCTCGGGGTGGGAGGGTGTTCTCTCACGACTTTTTCTCAGCGGGGCATTTTTGCGATATTCAATGTTTTTTTTTTTTTGTTTTTTTTAAATTTATTTTTATTTTACAGAATATTTCTCCAGCATTCATTTCATGGTTGTCTGGTTGTCTGATGTTCCTGTCTAGCTCATAAAACACTGTTACTGACCTGCATGTGTCTTCCATGTTTAAGGGTATTCACGTGTAGCTGTGGTTAAAGATGACCATTTTCTTTTCGTGTGTTTATATGTAATAGAGATGTGTTAGTATTGACAAAAAAAGGTTTATCTTGAAGAGCGTGATGAGAGAGACAGTAGCAGGAGCCTTCTTTTAGGGCTGACAGACACTAGCTTGGTCTCCAACAGCAACTATGGCAGCCAACCTTTACATATATATATATATATATATATATATATATATATATATATATATATATATATATATATATATATATATATATATATATATATATATATACAACATTTTCATAAAAGCTCTGGACGGAAATCTTACAGTGCCTGGAGAGAACTCATTTGACATTTTTAAACAATTATTTTGGTGGAGTACAAAGTTTTCTTTAAATGGTTAATCTTAACATTGTGATATGGATATCTGATATTTTTAAACATTTGCTTGTATTTTCTCAGCTTTTCCTGGCATTTCATTGGTTGCCCTTCAGTATATTGTGCCTGCTAAAGCTGCTCACTGATCATTTTGATATTCAATATTTTAAAGAACTGGAAGTGGTTCTGGCGTGGAATCATTAAAAAAAATTTTTATATTGCTGAGAGAGACCAAAATCAGGCTATACTCCAGAGCCAATAGTTGCTAGCCATGCGTATTAATATATCACACACCACTTTTTTTTTTTTTTTATGGATATGGGTTTGTGTTTCAAAACATTATTTTGATGTTTCCTTCGCTTTGAATAAAGACCTCATTACATCCTGGAAGATCCGAGTCTGCTTCCAAAGTGGGCGGACTAATTCACACACATCAAATATTTATTCTCGTGCGTTAGGGACGTGGCAGATTCGAGCTGCTCTGTCACTACCAGCACTTCTTTAAACACTAGTAGTAGAGCAGAGATTTACTGCTGTGGTATGTAGTACTTTAGGTTTGTTGCTTGCAGTATTCAGCCTGACATTCACTTACTTATCACTTTATTACTCTCCTCTACTTTGTGTGTGTGTGTGCAGGTCGAATATAGCACACTTTTCCATGCCTTATTTGGGCTTCCAGGTGCTGACCATATGGCATCCTTCAGCATTTTTGACTGTGTGTGTGTGTGTGCAGCCAGGGACAGTGTAATGGCGTTGCGTTTACAGGCTGTGTTTTCGGTTTATTAAGATTCATTAATCCAGCATTTATCGGTATGATGCCGCAGTGTTGCGTTGATGCACATCGTTAGTAACCTCTCCAGCCGATCTGTGTGAAAGAGAGGTAGAGTGAGTGAGAGAACATGTTTTGAGATGCTTTAGTGTATGTGTTGTAGGCTTATTCTCATTAGGGTTCCCACTTTCCATTTCCAAACTAAACTAAATAAAACTAGTGAAGATGATGGTTGTAGATGTTGGCATTATTATTATAACTATTATTATTATTATTATTATTATTATTATTATTATTATTATTACCACAATCCTTACATAATTAATGATTCTAATAATCATAGTACACCTGCGATGGAGTGCGTCAGTGCGCCAGGGATGAGTGTATTCACGTTCAGGCTATTAGTCTTTTTTTTATTCATACACTATTTGGCCAAAAGTTTGTACACCTGACCATCACACCCATGTGTACTCCTTCCCCAAACAGTTGGAAGGACACAACTGTATAGAATGTCTCTGTACGCTGTAGCATTTTCCTTCACTGGAACTAAGAGGCCAAAACCTGTTCCAGCATGACGGTGTCCCTGTGCACAAAGTGAGCTCCATGAAGACATGGTTTGCCAAAGGTGGAGTGGAAGAACTTGAGTGTCCTGCACCGAACCCTGACCTCAACCCCACTGAACACCTTTGGGATGAACTCGAACTGGAGCCTCCTCACCCAGCATCAGTGCCTGACCTCACTAATGCTCTTGTAGCTGAATGATCACAAATCCCAACAGTCACACTCCAAAATCTAGAGGAAAGCCTTCCCAGAAGAGTGGAGCTTATTATAACAGCAAAGAGGGAGTAAATCTGGAATGGGATGTTCAACAAGCACATAAAAACAAACGAATAAAACGCATAAAAACAAACATTTTCCATTTGGTGTGTGTGATCGTAATGCACTTCACGGTGATGCGATTCCAAATCCAAATCCCGCATCGACCGAGGTACAATCTCACATGTTTGTGGAAACACCGAAGAAACCACGCCATCATGGAACTTTCATATAACCTTGCGGTTAATGATATTGAGAAAATAAAGATGCTATCCAGTCTCCAATAATATCTTTTATATGCGATGTGAGGACTGAACACTGTAGCTCATAACCGAAACGTTGGTCACCGTCTTCCTGGCTGCTTGTTGAGGTTGGAAACCTGATGTGCTACGTTAGCATGTTAACTCTCCTAATAGATAAATAGGTGAAACCTTACTTTAACTAGAATAACTGTGGGAAAAATTCCAACCTGGCAACCCAGTCTCTCTTGCACATGCTTCCGAGTTGTGTCGCAGCCGTGAGCATGTTTTTTTTTTTTGTTTTTTTTTTCTCCTTCACTCCTCCCAAAACCCCCTCAGTGCTGTGAAGTTTTTATGGGCTTCCTTGACTAACACGCGGACTGTGTTCACCCCAGTTGGATGGGAATGGTGGTGTTTTCACTGACACACACAGTCTCTCACACACACACACACACACACACACACACTCTGAAGTAATGAAGACGTGAAATGAGATGCTGAGCCAGAGCGCTGCTTCTGTTCGGTCCCGTGCAAGAAGATGGACTGCATTTGTATTGTTACTACCAAGGTAAGCTCTCGGCTACGTCCCAAACCACATACTACTAAGTAGTGCATCTCTGTGGCTTGTTATTTTAGCATGCTGTCTAGTGCTGGAGTATGCAATTTGGGACGAGGCCACAGTGCTCGCAATCGCTTCCTCAGCCATGGTCACATCTCATTATTTATCTTCACTTCTTTAAAGGAGTTTCCTTGGCAGCTATTTGTAAAAAAATTGTGATGATTTTTGATATATAACAGTCCATTATAGAGCTTGTGGTTATTCATGTTTGTATTTTGGAATAGTGGTTGTCTTCCTTGTGTCACTTTTTCCCTTGGAGTTAAAAATAAACTGCCATCAGTTAAGATAAAGCGTTAGAGGTGGAAATGAGGACGTGCTAGCAGCGCAGGTACTGGGGCACTATATTTACAGGAGAAACACAGTTGCATTTCCTGGATATTTTTTTGAAGTTGAAGCTTTATTGTGTGTCCCATTTAAGAAAGAAAATGTAGTAACTGAGATTTGAGACACATTCTGCATTTTTTTTGTCTTCAAGAGAAAAAAATAAAGAGACTGCTGAGCGAAGGCCTGTTTATAGCTGCCCTAAGAAAATTCTTTTTCAGATGTTCCACATTATCAAATGGAACTATAAATGGATAAAAAAAAAGTATGATCTGTCATCGTTTAAAAAATGAACATTGTTGGTAGTCTTGGTAATTTTCTGAGGTATAAGAGGAATAAACCACTTTGCAAACATGGTGTTATAGGAACATAATCAAGTTCTGGGGTTGTAACAGTAACTCTGCTTCAACACATTACCCTGTTGTTGATGGTTTCTCTTTAACTGCACACCCCTAAAGTCAATAATTAAATAAATGTAAATCAGCAACAGTTATAACAAATCATAAAACGTAAGAAAAGACCAGGTGTTCAAAAATACTTCTCATTAGAGCTTGTATTGTGAATTAGAGTTACAATATCACCCTTATCACCCAGCTGTGTGTGTTTGGATGACATCTGGATACACATTTGCCCTTCTAACATCTTTTCATGCTTTAATAGCCCAGCAGATGTGTTTTGACCTCCAGCACATGGCCCTTGACCTTGAGTAACTCCCTGCACTTAAAGCAAAGAGATAATGGCTTCTGTGAAACTCCGCGTTAAAGTCAGTGTTCAGTATTCAGAGTGGTGACCAGATGGTTGTGAGTTCAAATCCCATGACTGTGAAAGAGCCACTCTGGCGAGAATATTGACTGGATTGCGATTGAATTTCAGTCAATCTTAGCTGGAGGTTATGAAATCACTTGAGTGGTTTGTGTGTTAAAAGTAAAATGTGGCAGACGTTCTATAGTGATCAGAATTTGTATCCTACTTTCTCCTCAATTTTTGGTCTTGCCAATTCCCAGCCACTAGCTAACTTGCTCCTTATCACATGACAACTACCAGCCAGGCAGGGTTGGGCAAACACGTGCTTTCTCTGAGACACGTGAAGCCAACTTCCGTATCTTTTCCAACTGCTGCTCATGCTGCGTCACAGGAGGAAAGCGCTATTCCGCATACATGAGCTTACAGAATCCCACGATTGCCCAGCATCACTGTGATTGACAGAGGCATAGAAAGTATGCCCCTCCCACCCAGAGAGCATGGCCAGTTTTGCTCTCTTGGCTCTCGGCATCGTCTGGATTCGAACTCGCCGTCTCCTAACGATCATATTCTACGAAATCAGTGTGTACTCAGAGTTCGAACGTGAGATTTGATGTTTGACGCTGTCTTTTTATTTTTGATACAATTCAAGCGTCAAAGGTCTGAGCACACTCAGTAACTCGGTCAACTCTCTGGAAGAAGACGTGGCGGCGACATGCTTGATGTCAGTTTTGTGTTGATCCAGGATTCTAGGAGAATTTTGGCCATCCTTTGTCGCTGATGCTGATCCTACACCCTCAGAAATAAACGTACTAAAATGTATCTTGTTCTTGGGGTGGTACCATCAAGGACACATCCTTATTTTTTATTATTATTAATAATTTCCCCCTTCATTTCCTCCACAATTTGGTCTCGCCAATTCCCACCCACTAGCTAACTCTCTCCTATGACATGACTGCTACCAACCAGGGAGTGTGGAACAAACACATGCTTCCTCCGAGACACGTGAAGACAACCTCCACATCTTTTCGAACTGCTGCTCATGCTGTGCTATCCACCCTCTTCCGCATACACAAGCTCACTGAGGCCCATGGTTCACTGGTGTCTCTGTGATTGACAGGGGAGAGACAGTTTTTCATGCCTCCCACCCAGAGAGCACAGCCAGTTTTGTGTCTTTGATGCCAGGCCACAATTGTTTTTATCTTTGATGGTTTTGATGGTCTTCCACCTATAAAAAAAAAATGACTCATGGTACATGATTGAATCTTAACAACCATATACCATGTACAAAACATGCTGCCTTCTTGGTACCACCGCGGCGACAGGGAGACATTTCTGAGAGCGCACACTTGACTAGCGTCACAGCATGATTTGGATTCCAGCAGTGCTCTAGCAGCCTGTGGAGAGTCTGCAATTGTGCTTTATCCATTTCATTGTGCTACAGGTTTTTATTACTCATTTGGGGGGTCCTGTACAGCGACAGAGAAAGTCTTTTACCTCTCGAGTGCCAACGTTGAAATTTCCTCAGATTTTATTCGTCTTTAACTTTGGTGTGCATACGATACGTATTTGGAAATATAACATAACTCATGAAGCGGCAGGTTTAATAATGATCGGTCAGTACAGTTCAGCTGAAGTGGATCCCAACTCTGAACTCTGAGTGCAAAGGAGAATCGGAATGCAAGTACTTCAGTTCTCTCACTCACTCGCCCGCTCGCTCGCTCTTCCTGTGAGGTCTCCTGGTGGACACACTCCAGTTGTGAGCAGTGTGAGTTTGCTCACGTCTCCTCTGGTGTATGTTTGCTTCAGGGCGAGTCACACTTGGTCTAAGTGCAGAGATGTGTGTGTGGGACACTCATCCCTCTTCTTTCCACCTACCATGAATCATCTCTCTCTCTCTCTCTCTCTCTCTCTGCCTGTTTGCCTGCCTCTCTCTCTGTTTCTCTGTTTCCTTTGCTTGTTTCTGTTTCTTCTGTTTCTCTCTCTTTCTTTCTTTCTTTCTTTCTTTCTTTCTTTCTTATTGTCTCACTCTCTGTCTGTCTCTGTTTCTCTGTTTCTTTCTTTCTCTGTCTCTGTCTCTCTCTCTCTCTCTCTCTCTCTCTGTGTGTGTGCACGTGTCTGTGTCTTTGTCTGTCTCTGTAGCTTCTTGTCTGTCTCTTTCTCTGAACCTTGTCTGTCTGTCTCTCTCTCTCTCTCTGCCTCCTGGTCTGCCTCTCTTCCTCTGTCATTCACCTGACGGCTGCCTTTACACGTCACATGGCTCGTGTTTGAACCGTCTGCCTTCATTTGTGGATTTTTAAAACAGTTCTCACACTGACTTGTGCAAATCAATCCACAAATGTTTTTTATTACTCTTTATGTAAGCTTTTCAGGGTGTTTAATAGAACCCTCGAGTTTGCTGTCACATAAATGTAATATTTCATGCTAAAGTCCCCAGGACTTTCATATCCTCACAGTGGACGTATGAAACCAAGTCTTTCAGGAGGTTACAGAAAAAGCCAAATTGTGGCATAAAAATGAATAGCACCATTAGCTGATTCGCTTTCTCACACTCGAGGGAATTTTTTGCAGGCTGGCATTTTTCCTCTTCAGCCCTCTACTGATGTTACCAGTGACTGCTGCTTCAAAAATACTCCAAAAATATCACTTACGAGAATGTACCATCTTCTCATAAACATTCTGGATTCATTATGAAGTGCTCGTTATGAAGCCGCAGTGATATCCCAATATTATTATGTGCATAGGCCTGTTAGCTTACGTTAGCGGTAGCCTGGCCGGAGGCAGCAAACTAGCATAAGTAATGAGGCTCATTAGCGGCGACGCTCTTTAAATAGCGCTCTGTAACACAGCTGTGTGGGAGACAGAGCAGCGAAGGGCGAGTCAAATGTCATGCCACGAATCATCTCTGTTCTCCAACATGAGTGACTCGGTGAATCTGATCCGAGCTATTTTTCTCCACTGTACAGTTTTGCACGTGAATCTTTTCCATAGCTGTACCTTCACTTCCTGCAAGATTTCTCTTTTATGGAAATGCAGAAAGAATGTTGTGATGCAGTAATTAATGCACTCTTATTTACTTTAACGTAGCATTCAGTTTGCAGTGGCTACTTGTGCGTCCGATGAGGAAGTCTTTCCGTACTTTATCAGGAGTCATCCTGCATGTTTGCTGCATTAGTATGCTTAACTGGAACCTCTGTTAAATTATGAATTCTGATCCACTTCAAGCTGTATCAAAGTCCAAAGAATTCTAGTGGGTCTACATGCTTCAAGTCTTGAATTATAGAAAGAGTTCTCCTGATGGTGATGGAAGATGACATCCTGCGATCCAGAACGTTTTCTTAGGGTGTTTTCACATCTGCAGTGTTTAGTCTGTTTGAACAGAACCCTGGTGCGTTCTCCTCCTCAGTCTGGTTCTTCAGGCAGATGAGAACACGGCAATCACACCCGGGTCCGCATGTGAACAAGCGGTCCGCGAGTGTCTGAGCGAGGTGATCTCCGTCTGCTTCCAAAAGAACCAATTGACGTGAGAAAGCGATTCGACTCTGAATCAACCCGACTGCAGGAAGTGAATCAAACTGTTTGTGTCTGTTTGGTTGCACATGTTGTTCTGTGATGTTCTCTGTGCTGGGGTGATGATCCGAAATCCTTCCATACATTAGATTTAATCACAAATATTCAGTTTTTCATCATCAAGAAAGGTCTATGATTTCTTTTTACTGATATTTAAAAAAAAATCTTGTTTTTTCTGAGAGCATTTGGTTCTACAATGCTAGTTTTCTAGCCGTATATAGTACAGGTTGTGAAAAAGGACCCAGTCAGGTATTACCAGTTTTCTGATAAGACTTGTGCGTATTTATTTATTTAATTTATTTTTGTGTGTGTGATTGGGTTGTATATTACCAGACCAATCCCTCTGAGCTTAGCACCGACTCTGTAGACCGATGCTAAGGGTGTGTCTGTGGTTCAGAGAGGGCAGAGCTCTCATGTGGTTCACATGCACCACACACAGCTGACATTTAACATCTCTCGGATCCATTTTAGAGCAGGCTTTAAATACTGAACGTCTCAAGAAACTAGATTTAATCCCAGATCCATACAAGTCCTGAACACTTGCTAATGTGATGATGTTTAAATGCTGCCTGATGAGGCTGTGGCTGCTCTTTGTTTATCAGGCTGTTGCACAGGCTCTGTATCTGGGGACTCGAAGGGATCGACAGCTTTTTCTCATATGCTAAGCGCTGCCACCTCCGCTGGGGAAACAGTAATGCAGCTCCTGCCCTCTGATACTCACACAAACACACACGGGTGTCATGGGACCCCGACCTCGGATACTACATCCCCGTCTAAACGAGAGGGTTTTCCACCGTACAGTTAAACAACAGATGCTGAAAAGAACTTTAAGGTGGTTCCTCAGATCTGAAAGGTCAGACTGGGACAGGCAAGGGTTCAGTCATCATCAGTGGTGTCCTCGTGTTCTAGTTCGGTTTGCACACTGAGAAATATGTTATGTTTGCGCTGGTAGAAGTAGTTAATAAAAAGCTGTTGAGGTGATAGCATGGGATTTGGTATTGTGCCAACAGTTTAATTTGAATAAAATATAAGAAAAATGCTTTGTGGAAGACCACGCCTCCTTCGTTGGCTACACCTTTTTCACTGGGACTGACGGATACATGGGCCACGCCTCTTTAATTTCACAGAAGACATGCCTCTTTTAACGTTACTTGCATGCGCCTTCTCAGGAACTGGCAGGCACACAGGCCACACCTTCTTCTTTGGGACTGACATGTATAGAAGCCACGCCTCCTTTGCTCAGACCGAAAAGCACAAAGGCCACACCTCTTTCATTGAGAGTGGCAAGCACAGAAGACGCGCCTCCCTTTTAATGCTACTTGCAGACACCTTCTCAGGAACTGGCAGGCACACAGGCCACACCTTCTTCTTTGGGACTGACATGCATAGAAGCCACACCCCCTTCGTTGAGACTGAAAAGCATGTAGGCCACACCTCTTTCATTGAGGGCGGCAAGCACAGAAGACACGCCTCCCTTTTAATATTACTTGCAGACACCTTCTCAGGAACTGGCAGGCACAAAGGCCGCACCTTCTTTATTGGGACTGACATGCATAGAGGCTACGCCTCCTTCGCTGGATTTGACACTCGCAACAGCTACGCCTTCTTCACTGGGACTGACGGATACATGGGCCGCACCTCTTTCATTTCACAGAAGACACACCTCTTTATTGTTACTTGCAGACACCTTCTCAGGAACTGGCAGGCACAGAGGCCACACCTCCTTCGCTGGGACTGAAAAACTCATAGGCCACGCATCCTTCTCTGGGACTTGCTGTAACTTGTGCAGCTTTCAGAGTGCTGAAGATGTTCTGAGTCAGTGGTCTGTGGCTAATCAGGGGATTTAAACTTGAGCTGGACAGAAAGAAACCCTTGGGGGGAAATTTGCCATCTGTGACAGAACTGACTCTTTACACCCTTCATGGTCAGACTGGGGAACTCTGGCGGTTTTACTGTGTATTAGTGTAAGGGTGACATTGGTGATGATCTTAACCAGGATTGATAAGATTTGTCATCCAGCACGTGAACGAGTGCTGCCCAAAGCCCTGTGTCTGGTCAAGATACTGAGTTTTATTGATGCAGGTGTATACTCAGTTCAGGGTCTCACTTGCTCAGTGGGGACATTTTACTTCTGGGACAAGCATACACCAAATAATTGTTCTGCTAGCCTAAAATGAAAGAAACAAGACATGTACCCAAGCAAGAATAAAATAGTAATCAAAAACAGGTAGCCCTAGTCCTCCATACGGCTCGTCAACAGTATGTCAAGTTCAGTGATGCTACATGAGGCTCGACCCAAAGCTGGTGTCTGTTTGGTCAGATCAGGTGACATGTCGGATGGAATGGAGATGGAGACTCCTCTATGGCTCTCTCCACTCTAGCATGTTTTTGTTTTTTTTTTTTTGCTTCGCTTCAGCGTTCTTAGGCAGAGCGCCACCATGTGACCAATGATAATGCAGGAAAAAAAAGAAACAAACACTACCGAGACACACCTAGATTATAGACTGCCATAAGCACTGGAGCATTAGAAACACCTTCATCCTCCTACAATACATTGGATATTAGTAATACTTGATGCAAATAAGTTGAAATTATTGCATGTTATTAATTAATTAATTAATAATATTAGCATAACATGGTAGATGGTTTTTCCATTAACCAGTAGAAACCAAGACGTTGAAACATTTGCATTCAGCTGCTTCCCTCTACTGGCATCATAAAGCACTACATGTTTAAACCTTATATCTGAATTTCTATCTTTAATTTCATGCCATAAGCTTGTCCTTATAGTGTACATATAGGTTTTGCTCATTTGCACGTAACCGGTTTGTGATTTATTGTGATCCTGAACACGCACAATCCCAATATTGTAGGCACTTCCAAATACTCTGTTGCAATCTGAAGTAGGATTTTGCATTTTTGAGCAGCGTTCATGTTCCAGACTTAATGACCATCGTATTGGGATGCAGAATATCTGCAGTCTGTCTACTAAGCATTTTTATTTTTGACTTGAATATGAAAGAAAGCTGTTCACAATATGCAAGTTGCTTGGATTGAGCCATCTTTTGTAACCTGTTTTAATACAGCACTGTGATGATAAGCTTGGTTATTATTGAAATGATATGAACATTTAATATTGGTGCAACAGTCTGGTTAAATCAAATAATACAGTAAAACACAAAACAAAGAAATCATGAAGGAGTTTGCAACCCTGTATTACTAACTAACAGCACTGGATGGAGCTGTGTGCATTTCCATCTCTCCACGTGTGTGTGTGTGTGTGTGTGTGTGTGTGTGTGTGTGTTGCGTTGCTGCATTAGTGGGTTTGGTGCGTCATTTAAAATGCGAGTTAAAATTACAGGCTCGTCACAGTCGAGTAAAAAAAATGCCACAAGTGCTAGTTAGGTCCATGAGGAGGAATTTCCGATCCGACCGGACAACATGGCGTGTATCGGAGATTCACTTCTCAAGACTCCTTACTGAAACTTTAATAAAATCAGCTGAGCATAATTTGTGAGAGTCGTGACGACTAGACGCTCCTCGTGAGCAGGCCGTCCCTCCTGCTGTGGTGTACTTCCTCTCGTTAGTGGTGCTGAAGCTGTGCTACTGTGCCATCCTGCTGAGGGCTTTCCCCCGTCACTGCCAGGGAATCTTGCACTCGGGCAAACTCTACCAAGTGGGAGGGGCTTACTGTAGCGGCCATCATCTGTCATCAAAATGAGGAACGTTACTGTGTGCAGCTAGTCGGGATAAAATAAAGACATGGCTTCCCCTCAAAAGGGGAAGCAGAATTATCCGAAGAATTAGTCAGACAGCGATAGAAATAGAGTGCTGCTAAAATAAGGTGTCTGTCAGCGAAGCCTGTGAAAAGACTGCCGGACCTCAATGCTCTTTAATCAGGCCTGTGCGTGACACATCTCTGAGTCACACGGCAGAAAAGAGGCAAAACAGGGTAACTGGTACAAAGAGTGCAACTGGCTCAGAGAGCAGTGTAATCCTCTGTCCTCATTCTTTAATCATAAGCTTTATAGCTTAAAATATTGAAAACGACGGCTGATAGCAGCTCATTCATCTGCGGTGCTCCAGATTGAAATGAGATTTTAATGTCCGTTTTTAGCATGTCTCACTGTTCATGGCTTTCGGTGAATCTTAGTATTGGTGGTGGGGGGTGTGTATCACTCTTTATAAGGGGATACAGTGAGCACCCATTGATGCATAAACGAACATTTAAAGCAGTCACCGATTCAATACAATATGATTTAGAGCTGTTTTAATGGAAAATGATGTGCTGCAGTGCGATGTGTGTTAGGATTGTGCAAACAGTAAATGACAGGCCACATCTCGTTTTCTTTACTGGAACTGAGCACAAAAAAGCCACCCCTCGTATACTGGAAAGCCACACCTTCTTTACCGTAGTGGTACTGAGACACAGAAGCCACAGCTCCTTTACAAGGATCGTGTTTCATTCCATCATGCTGCACCTTTAACTTTACTGGGACTGACCGGCACAGAGAACACACCTGCTGCGTCTCAACTCGCCTACTATCCATCCTAAATAGTATCCGGGATTAGAATTAGTATGTCCCAAATTGTTGAAATGAGAATTCCAAAGGTATCTGGATGGTCTACTGTTTCTGGTAGATTTTCGACGTGAACACTTTTTCAGCTAATATCGCCCACAACTCCTTGCGTGAGGTAGGGAGGAGGAGTTTTGTGATTGTTCGCTTCGCCGAATCTAAGGACACATTTTAGAGAGGTGTAAATGAAATGTGGAAAAATAAATCAAGGGTATTATACATTAAACGGCATAGTATACATTATATAAGGAATAATGAATGAAGAAAAGCTGAAATGCAGCGAGGTGTGTGTTTACTGTGACAGTGCGCGTAACTAGGCAACAACGTTTTCTTCCGTTACATGACGTGTTCATAAGTCCCACTACTTGCATATGTACTCTTTTGCTACACACTGAAAAGTATGTATTTTTTCTTCACAAAAAGAGTGCATACTTTTAATGCATAGTGTAAGTAGTCGAATTGAGACGCAGCAACCTTCTTTACTTTTCTGATTGGTACAGAGGCCACACCCCCTTTATTTTACTTTACTGGGTCTAATGGGCACACGTCCTTTACTTTAACAGGGCACAGAGGCCACACCTCTTTTCCTTTACAGGGACTCTTGGGCTCCTCTTTTACTGGTACAGAGACATGGAACCTACACCTTCTTTGCCAAAAGAGAGTTATTTAATGATGTTTTTAAAGATGTATTAGTAATAAACAGTTGCAGTAGACTATTCAGTTGCCTCCTACAGAGGAAAAACAAACCCCTGTAAGTCCATTATGAAGCGTCTCAGTCATTTTGCTATTCTTTTATCTTTTGGTGTACATGCTCTATATTTCGTGCACTGACTCTTTATCTTACGTATTTAGGTGTAGTGCACAATCATGGATCATTTCTCACTGAGGAGCCTTTATTATTTTTAAGAGATCAGATCTATTGTAGAGAAGTGGTTCGAAGTGTCTAGAGAGCCTGAGAGTACTGGAGCGTGAACTCGATTCTGCCAGCGTTTCTGGCTATTTCTGTCTGTTGGTTCATTTTGTCTCCTATTGTGTAGGAAGAGTCACGTCAAAAGGTCACAGGAAGACTGACCAATCACAATCACAATCAGTCCGCCCCCTCAGTCGTTCTCCGGTACACATAAATATGCTTGAAGTCCATTCATTATCCCACCTCCCACTCTGAATGCTGCTGTCTCTAAGGATATTTCCGTTCATTCCTTCTCTCTCTCTCTCTCTCTCTCTCTCTCTCTCTCTCTGTCTCACACTCACTCTCAAGATCAGGCTTTTTCGTTTTGTGGCGTCCGTGATGGTATCCGTGTGATGATAAACCCCACGCGCTGCCACAGCTTCGTGCTCCTCCCCCACTCCTCTTTTCTCCGCCTCTTTTCTCTCCACACTCCCAGCCGCAGCAGTCTGTATCTCTCCTGGGGAAAAGAGCCAGCTGCCTCGCTTCCCTAAGAGCTGGACTTCACACACGCAGTCAAGCAGAAGAGCTCAGTATGGCTCCCACGGGGCCATAACGTAAACACCTCCACTCTGACGGACAGCTGTGAGGGGAAAGACGCGAGCTGGAGGGGAAATCAGCCACAGCGAACACTCTTAAGTAAAACGCCAGAGATCCAAGGAGAAGAAGAAGAAGAAAAAAGCTCTCGGACGGAGAGAATCGAGGAGAAGTCGCCTGCTGGATGAAGGAAGCAGTCTGGCTGTCCTTTCCTTGGCGCGATGGAGTGATGCGAGGAATGAGGGTGGATGGTGAGAGCGGGGAGCACCAGCAGCAGCGGAGGTGGAGGAGGAGGAAGTGTAGGGGCAGGTGGTGGAGGAGGAGGTCGGAGGGGAAGGAGCAGGCAGCGCTCGCGGCTCAGACGCGTCTCCGCCTCCTCGCTGGCCGAAAATGTCAATGAGAAAATGTCTCCCAGTATCAAGAAGCTGGACTGCTTCTCGCCCATGCTGTGCCACTGTAAAGTGGCCTGCACCAACAGCACCATCTCCCTCATGTTCGGCTGTAAGGTGGGTGCATGCCAGAAACCCCACACCGGTTGCTTGTTTGGTTTACCTGTTTCTGAGCTAGGTGACAGACGTGCTTAGAGTCTCGCCTGGGGAGCATTAATTGAGTGCCAACAATGCCAGACTGCTGAGAGGGAAGTCCGAGGGAAACAGCGAGCGATCGTGTTGCTGTTTGGTGACTACTCCTCTTAATTCTCCACTTAGCTGAGCCTACACAACTTAGATGTGTCATTGCACTTAAAGCTCTAAAAACACCAATGTATATTACCACAATATTTACAGTATTTAAAATGTGCAGTTTTGTATTGCTTTTAGGAATGTAGTCTCTTAGTAACATTAACACATGAGGTTCAGTGGCACCTAAAGAAGTGGGGTTAGGTGTGAACGCTAGCCAAATTTTAAATCCCAGTAATGAGACTTGGTAAAATTCCCATGATATTATCATCTCAACTGTGAACAGAAGCTGGTATGTTGTCGGACATGACGTTCTGATACACGTTTGAGGCGGCTGATTTTAAACTTAGCAACAGAAATGTCTAGAAATTGGAGCAGTCCAGTTTGCCATTCATATTGAGATCAGATAATTTTTGTTAATGGTACAGTCCAGGATGCATCATTTGTGAGCCAGTCAGCATCAAGCGTAGACAAAAGCAAAATCAAAAGATGCAAGTGTGAATGAAACGCATATTTTATCTGGATTATTAAATGATTGAAAGATTTTGCAGTGATGTCATGAGATGTCCTAATCACCTTTTACATGGGTTTATGTATAAAAGTTTTTAATGGAATAAAAAGAATGTAGGTTATAGAAATAAAAAGATTAAACTCGAATAAAGCTTTGTTTCATAGTCACATTGTTGCACACTTTTGCACCAAATTCATATTTTGGTCTATAGACCATTTAAAACAATAAATAAATAAAATCATATATCATAATATTATAATTAATAAGATGTGATATAATGTTTGTCATATATATGAAGTACGATAATTGTTAATATAAAAAAAAAAACAACAGCATTGCATTGAGCATCAACTTTATATAAAAAGTTATTACTTGGAGTGAAGTTTAGATACTAGATAAGGTTTGATGTAGATAACTAGCTAAAAGTTGGCGTTTATTTCATTCACTTTTTACTCCAGCGTTCTGTAGGACAACATGGCTGCCTTTAAATCCGATCCTCTCTTCCTTTGATTAATCACTCTCTCTTTCATTCAGATTGCACACGTTTGTTGTCTTTGTTGTTATGATGCTGCTTTGCTGCAGGACATTCATCGTCAGGTACACCTACACTATATGGCCAACAGTTTGTGGACACCTGACCATAGCACCCATATGTGGTTCTTCCCCCAATCTGTTGCCACAAAGCTGGGAGAACACAATGGTATAGAATGTCTTTGTACGCTGTAGCTTTACAATTTTCCTTCACTGGAACTACGAGGCCCAAACCTGTTCCAGCATGACGATGCCCCTGTGCACAAAGCGAGCTCCATGAAGACACGGTGTGTTAATGTTGGAGTGGAAGGACTCATGTGTCCTGCACCTCAACCCCACTGAACACCTTTGGGATGAACTGGAACACCGACTGCACCCCAGGCCTCCTCACCCAACATCAGTACCTGATCTCACTAATGCTCTTGTAGCTGAATGAACACACATCCCAACAGCCACACTCCAAAATCTAGTGGAAAGCCTTCCCAGAAGAGTGGAGGATATTATAACAACAAAGGGGGACTAAATCTGGAACGGGATGTTCAGCAAACAAATTTGACTGTGATGGTTAGGTGTGTACAAACTTTTGGCCGTATAGTGTCCCATACAGGTGGATATGTAGCCTACTTACTGACTGTAGCTCACGTCAATCCACTTTGGTGCTCCTTATCCTTGACCATATACCATTTGCATGGTGGAACATTCTGAAAACACTTGATTTAATTACTGATCACTGGAGCAAAGGATATCACACACTTCAATAGGTTTGAACTATATTCCCAGATGTGTGAGTCCAGGCTCTGTCTGTCTGGACTCTTGCGTGGTTAGTGTTGCATCTTGTGTTGTCCTCAGCGCCACTTTCACCATGACATTATCCTCTTGACTCTTGTAACAAACTGGCCATTAGATTAGTGGATTGACCTTTGGCTAGTATTCACCATTATTCTCTGACTGCACAGATCTTCTGAGCAGTGTTAGCAAAACAATTCTGATTTTATTTTTTCAAATTGTAAAATGTATTTTTATTTATTTTTTAATCCTTTGGATTAGTTTGGATACCAAACTTATATACATTGTGATGCATATTGTATATTGTAAAAATATCTTCAAGAATCATATGACATTTTTGTCATATCACCCCACTGCTAGAGTATCTATTTGATACCCAACTCTCCTCCACATTCATCACAAAAAGAAACGCACCTATAATTTCTCTTAAGTTGAATTATGTGATGTGTAGAAAAGTGTAACCCACCAAGTGTGTTGCTATGGTTTAAAAAATTGACTGATATTATGTTTATTTGGTTTTTTTTTTTTTGGTCATAAATATCTTCTCCTTTTTCTAGCCGTGGAGATTTGTGTTTACTGAGCAACACATTGTTTATAGTATCAGCTAATATATTTATAAAAAAGACCGATCTTCTAACCCACTGCCCTCGTGAATAAACTGTGCTATTCCACAGTAGGGCATTTTATATTTTTCTTTCTCATAAAAGGGTCAGTTCAATCCTTTTACGTAACCTATTCACTGTGATAATGCTGCCAATGCGTTTAAATAAAATACAACTGAAAGACTTTAAATTGAACTTCAGTGTTGAACGTCTCTAATTCACTTTATAATCCCACTCCATAAAGACACACATTTTTCTCTAACTTCCACTGTACTCGATAGCTTTTTATATCCAAAGGTTTTAAAGACCTTTTCCAAATGCACATGGGATCATTTGTACTTGCAAATGTGAGTGAAGTGCTTTAGTTTTTTGGCGTCCTGCCCTGTTTAAGACTGATGGCAGTGCTGGCACAGAGACGGTCTACCCATGTGACTCCTCCACATCCTGGGTGTCTCGAGTTTTCAATTGGGTCTAAACAAGAATAGTATTGACTGATTAAATTAACCGATTAAACCAAATAGCATCCAGGCCTCCATATTACTTTGTGGTTATGGATACACAACATTGCTGTAGTTTTCTGAAATTGCTTTCTTTATTATTATTTTTATGTTTTTGGTTTGTCTTTGCATCCATCCGAGAGTCCTGTAAGCGCAAGATCTCAAGAATGAGTGGTTGAGTGTAGGATTTATATGGAATTAACCATCAGATGAACTGATTAGATTTTGTGATCTTAACCTGGTTTCCTCAACTCCGAGTTCAGCACACAACGTCAAAATCAAAATGGCCACTTACAGCATCAACAGTAAACTATGTCTTTACCTGTAAATGGCTGCATATACTAGTACTTGCTTCATACATTCGTTTGTTAAATTGTTATCTATAACACTGGCATGAAAACCAATCAGTGGTTTCCAAACCAAAGAATTCTTCAGAAAAACAGGTTTTTTTAAAAAAAAATTTTTTTTTTAATATATATAAGAAAAGAAAAGTTCAGTGCACCAGTTGCATATTTTTTCTTAGAAAATACGATTGTAAAAATATATTTTTTACCTTTAAAGGTAAACGTGGAGAAATAGACACAGATTATCATCGCAGGGTTTAGCCGGTCTGCTATTTACCAGTGACAGGAAACAGAGATAGGCCCTAATTACCAAAATGATTGAATTGTGAGTGTTTTTCTGATTAAACCGAGGGTAATGTGTCCACATGACAGTGATGTACGAGGGATTCTATGCAGCACATTGGCCTGCTCCTCTGCTAAATACTAATTTCTTCGTCAGTCGTCCTTTCTCTCGGGACATGCTGGCTGCATGCACAAGCTCTAATTTTAGCTACGTTGCAAGGCATGAGTTGGATACGGATTTCGTTTCCCCTCCTCTCTCTTTTCTGGCACGGTGTTGCAATAATTAAACAATAGCGCGACAGAGCAGAGTGTAAGCCCCTCTGTATAGGCATGAGCTCTCGTGTAACAGAGTGTAACACGGTCATGGTAGCTGAAGAGCTGCGGTTCACGCTTCGACACCCTCTTCCTAACGCTAATGAGCTGAGATTGACGCTTTTGATGCTTCCATTGTAGATGGAGCGGAAGGAACAGCTGCTTAATCTGTGTTGAGGTGTTACTGATTTGATGTTGGTTATAACTGCAACATTGATCTTTAGCTATAACTAAAGAGCTACTGCTTTTGTTACAACTAAAAGCAATCGTGGGTCAACTATGTTAAAAATTGCCGAGTCCATATTTTTACTGCATGATGCTAAAAATCATGCAGTAAAAATATGGACTCGGCAATTTTTAACATAGTTAAGTGTCTGTAAGTTTGCATCATGGGGAAAGTCTTCAGGACTAACAAGTCTTCTTTCTCTGTAACATGACAAGTTGCTTTTTTTTTGTCGTCTTCTAATCGTCAAGAGAAATGAAAAAATATAAGTGAGAACAGGAACTTACTTAAATACTTACAAAACATTCAATAGAACTGTAAACCAATAAAAAGTGTACCATGTCGTTCTTTAGTTAGTAAACATATGTCATTGTTTATCCGTTTATCCGAACAGGATTTCATGGAGCTTTTTTGTGACTGCTGCGTTCAAAAACGCTTGCTTTAGCTGCGGCTTTTTTGAAAACCTGCAATGCAACTTGTGGAGTTTTTTGTGCTTTTTTTTTTTTTTTTCTTCAGAAAACTTGAATTGGTAAAATCGTATTCGCACGAAATTGTACGGTCTTTCGCAGTGATGTTTGTTGGTAAATGAGACCTTTTTAGCTGTACTCATGTTTGAAGCACATGAATCGAAGAGGGCTTTGGTTGAATGCATGTTATGATGACGTCACAAGACGCGTCTTCGCCCAAACCTACGGAAAATGTGTGGTGATTTTGAAAAATTGCAAGCTCCTCCGAATAGTGCAGAGTTTGCATGATTTTGCGTTTCTGTAATCGCGAAGGACTGGTTTGCTGTGGTGAATATGCGTCTATAGTTACGAGTCGACCTACGAGAGACCATTTTCTTGAAAATGGAAGCAAATTGGTTTAGAGCAGCGTTTTTCAGTGTTCATGGGGAAACCTCTAGATTTTTTTTCCGACTCTCAGACTAAATGAACCAAACTCTCAGTAATACTAAGCACCAGGTATTTTCGCGCATGTTTGTCACAAGGATGACAGCTAAATTCATCAAATTCTGAATTAGGAACTACTGGTTATGAATTCATCCAGACTCCAGACTCCAGAGCGCTTGCCAGTACACTGCTGTTTATGTATTTGGCAGTTTTAAACTAGGCCATGTTTGCATTTGTTTGTCAGTTTCATTTCTCACCCGTTTCATTTTGATCTTTGCTAGTTGACGAGCCGAGGGACGGTCAGCGTACGTCAGCAGGAGCCACTGTGTTTCTAGAACTCTCTTGTTTTGAGCTCTCGTGTTGGTGGAATATTCTCCGTGGGTCATTTGGAAGTGTGGGCAGTGAGCTTTTTACTGAATCATTTCCAACTCCTAATGGCGTAGGAGCAGGTGGTGTGTCATTATTTTAATTCAGTTTTAATTCTCCCTCTTGGCGCACACGAGTTTCTGGGTTTCACTAAGCTTCTGATTCTGGATTAAATGGTAAAGTTGTACGAGTTCCGACAGGATTCATCCACATTTAACTCTTGGTCAAGGTTGTCATGCTTTATATATATGCTTTACAGTGTATGTACGTGCAGGAACTGAGTCGGTTTGAGTGCTGAGCTACGAGGTGTGTTTAGAGCAGTTTTACCGTAATCCGCAGCGGGCCGTGATTCAACGCTGAGTGGTTGTGGTTGCCTGGAGATCCTCCTCCTCCTCCTCTTCCTCGTGTGCTCATCAAGAGAAGATGTTCTACCATTTCTTTCATCCTGTGTTTATAAAGTTTGGCCGAATGACCTTAATACCAAAACCAAAACCAAGGTTTGGCTCTTGGTTATAGATTTTTCTGTAGATATAATTGGGTGAAAAAAATGTGTAACTATAGTTATGGAATAGAGGAAAAAAAAGTAAAAAATTTTTTTTTGCATCAGACAGCATGTAATTTCCAATCTAGATTTGGAATGTATAGGAAAATGTAAATGAGCTTTAACTAACACGACGTGAATCTATAGAGAAAACTCGTCAGTAGGCCGGGAACCCTGTTGCCATGGCAACCTCAACCATCCCCTAGTTGTACGGGGAACGACTCATCAGATATACACACACTCACCGGCGTCGGATTATACCACTGTATTATGGGGAAAAAAACGGGTGATTTAAAAAAATTTTTTTTTTTTTTTTTTATCATCTCCAGAGTAAGGAAGGGAGGGGGATTTGGAAAAAATATGTGACAGTTTTCACTCTCACTGTGCATTAAGAAAGGATAGTTTTAGCATATAATACTGTTTTATTTTCACAAGAGAGAAACACAAGCTTTTTGTTTAACTAGGTACCTTTTCGGCAGGAAGTGCTTGGCCCCCTTATAGGGTTGTAGTAGTTATCATTATTCAGCGTGTACAGTTATTGTGTGTCCATCAAGCATGCTTACTTATTTTATTTTCATTTTTCATCTGACACCAAATGATTTTTTTTCGTCTCTGCTAAACGATTCCTGTTATTCACCGAAAAAATGAATATGCATGTTTTTAAAAAAATTTTTTTTTTTATACAGAGCTAACGAATATTTGCGATGTGTCCGCCTGCATCGTTCGCTGTGCATAATTTGCTGTTGAGTAATACAGAAAGCAAGGCACAGTATAGACTTAATATGAGCTTGTCACCTTTAAAGGGGTTGTGCTGCATGTTCTGCTTTAAGATTATCATAAATTTAAGGATTACTCAGTGGGTCTCCCATGCTTGCAGCTCTTTCACGTGTTTCAGCAGTGTAAGCTTCCAGCTAAAACATGAGCACACAAAGTCGCAGGCAATTCATTTACTCATTAACGTCTCATTTTGTTTTATAACACTTTGATCACCGTTACGTTTTTTTTTGTTTGTTTTGTTTTTTTTGAGGTAAATTAAAATGGATCCCATTTTCATCACCGCATATTTGACATGTATTATTCAACATCTCGAGAGATGACAAGTGCAGGTTTCCATAATCTGTTTCTCAGCCGTTTCATCTCCATTTCAGATCTTTTTGAATTTTTTAAAGCGCAAGCTGTCAAACCACTTTCTGCCATGATGGGGGGGTGGGGAGTGTATTTATACTTGTGTGATATGACGCAATAACGAGCTTATGTATGAAAGATAAATGAATTAATACTATACAATGTGATTAATGTACAAAAAAGTTTTCATTAAAAAAATGGCCTTGAGGAGTATGAGGTGATTGTTTCTTTGCTGAGGCCACGCCTCTCCTGAGACTCACAGATACAGATGCCATTACTCCTTCATTGGGACTGACAGTCATACAGGCCACACCCCCTACACTTTGACTGATGGGTACAGAGGCCGCTCCTCTTTCACTAGCCTTAGCTAGTTTAGGCTCCGTCCACATTAATCCGGATGGATCCAAAAACTACATTTTCGTTTTAAAACGCCGTCATTTTCAAACATTTTCCAAAAATTGCTTGTCCACACTGAAATGGCTGAATATGCTCACATCCCATTACTGCGCATGCGTAAAAACATCAGGCGTCTGTTCAAAAATGCAGTCTGAAGGTTGTACAAAGTGACATTAATCTTTAACGAAGCTACCAACCTGGACAGCAGGCACGCCAACTGCAGTACAACATCGTCCACCATCTTGTTTGTTTTGAGTTGAATGGGTCACATGACTGAAATACGTCATCGTTCTTCAATCTCTCCGTTTTCTCGATCCACACTACAACACGAATACTACGTTTTTAAATTTCTCCACTTAGGAGAGCGTTTTCGAAAAGCTCCTTTTACAAAAACGGCGTCTCGGTGTGGACGAAAGCCCAAAATGCATTTTCAAAAGCTGCGTTTTCAAATTTATCCAGATTAACGTGGACATAGCCTAAGAGACCACGCCTAACATGGGACGGACAGGTACAGAGGCCATTCCTCCTTCACTCTGACTAATTCACAGAGATCACACCTCTTTCACTGGGACTGACAGGTAAAAAGTCCACACCCCCTTCATTTAGATTGACAGTCACAGAGGCCACACCTCTTGTGAGACTGACACCCAGGCCATGCCGCTCATGCGACTGATAGGTACAGAGAACACGCCTTCTTCATGGGGAGTGAGGCCACTTCCTCCTCACGTTTCCTCTTTCTGTTTTCTCCACAGAAGTACAAACACCACGATGAGGAGGGGTCTCCTGAAGAGCAGAGCTCGCCTCAGCTCACCGATGAGACGCCGGGCCCCGAGCTCGTCCAGGTGGCCGAGAAGAACATCTCGCAGATCGAAAACGTCCACGGCTTCGTGGCCCACGCACACATCTCCCCCATGAAGGTAAAGCTCTAACCCCGACTCAGCTCTTCTGACACACTCCTGTTCCAGCATCAATCCTGTCCTGTTTATTTGTCCACCTCATTATATAGATGTTACCATGCCATCCACATCCACATCCACACAAACTCTGAGAGTGTGTCTCCTGCTGTGTATGGTGTAAAGAAAAGCTCACAGGCCCAGTGCCAGTTTTGTATCGTCAGCCTTTTTTTTTTTTTTTTTTTTTTTTGTCCCCACAACACCGAAGCCTGATGAAAACATGCTGCGTAGTCTCCGAGCCGAGCTCTTCAGCAGGGATGACAGTTTCGCCGCAGGGAGTCTCGATCCCCCAAAGCAGCTCTGTATATAGGGCACGTTTTTCTCTAACCCCCTCGTGGGTGCAGCACGTGGCGTTATTAGCAAAGCACAGATAATAACAGGGGAACTTACAGAGAGCACACATCTGAGGAAGACTCTGATCTCTGAAATACACAGATTTACTTGTTATTAGATAGTTAGCATTGCTGAAGTGGTGAGATTTTTTTTTTTGTCCCACTTCTGGTCTAATAGCATGTGCTGTACAGATGAATAATACTAAAAAAAAATAAATAAATAAAATAAAAATAATAATGATCCTTTTCATTGTTCCATATTCTGCTACAAAGTATTAAGTGATAATTCAATCAGGTATTTACTAAATGAGATAAAAAGTATTTACTTGATCAGCCAAGACATTCATTTTTCCCTCCTCTAAGCTGACACTTTTTTTCCAATTTGGTTTTACGTTTTTATTTCATTTACATAAAATATTATAGCGTATACATGTATATTTATGCATTTTTACCTTTTTTTTTTTTTTTTTTGCTAATTAGCTTAGCCATGACGTACTGTATATGATGACATCTCTGCTTTAAAGACAGTGACTGAGAACGACTCTGAACGGCCTCTTTGAATGTTTGTGTGAAATCTCTGAGGCGTTTTACTCAAGGTGAACCGCAGTCACGCTTCAGTATGCTAACTGAACAGCAGAGTGATTGGGTGTCCGAGGAAGGGTTTTGTGTGTGTGTGTGTGTGTGTGTGTGTGTGTGTGTGTGTGTGTGTATATGTGTGTGTGTGTGTGGACATTTAGGACATTTACGAGCGCTCCTTCCATGGTTGTCGTGCTCCAGTGCTCCCCTCTGCTTTCAGATTTATGACTCCTGCGCTCTCGCTTGGCCCATCGCTAACAGCACACACATGATTCACGCCTGCCACCTCTCATAACTCCCGGCTCACTGGTGTAAACCTGGTGAACTCTTACCTCAAATACCAGACGATTGGCTCGAACGATTCCTCGGACCAGTCCTGTGGTGGGCGTGGTCCGACGTCTCTTCCTTTTTCCACACACAACTTTAGTTCATACTGTTAAAAATGGAAGACAAAGTTCTAACCATGGTTTCATCTTATCCAGTCATATACGACTTCTCGGTAAACACGTATAGAGACATTATGAAGAGAAATAAAGATTGGAAAGAAGTACCCGAGATCGTCGGTGTCTCTGGTGAGTGGACGAAGCTAGTGCAGTTGGCTTGCTTTGCTAATCCGCCAGTGAAGCCGAACCTGAAACATCAAACAAAATCAAACGTTCACACTAGAGACGGCACTGATCCGATCCCCAGGATCCATATCAAGCCGATACTGGCAAAAAAAAAAACCCTCTGATGCGATCCTGTAACAAACGGAAAAGATTGGAATTTGCTTTTGAACAAACAATAAGTGACGTGAGTAGCTAGTGTGAACGTAAGTTTAGACCCGTTTACTCATTGCATTTCCAAAGTCTAGCAAGTTCGTACAGTAGTCAGAGTGTTTAGTTTGACTAGTTTAGTTTGACTAAACGTCTGTTTCCCCCCCACCTGACTGTGTGTCTCATTGCTCAGTGTGATTAAACGCCTCAGGTGCTCTTGTGACATGTAGAGTATATTCACAAAGCTGCGCATTAGAAAACAAGCCGTTATCACTCGTTGTGATTGATCACCTGCCATCATTGTTTGTCACAAGACAAATAGGGTGTGTGAGGGAGACACTTCTTGAGGAAAGCGCTCATCGTGAATCCGTGCTGTGACCACTACACGAACAGGGCTTTAGCTCCACCTTTTGGATTCTTCATATAGTTGCAGCAGAGCCATGCTTTAATACTCTAATACTTCCGAACTGGACCAATAACCTTTCCATTCTTTGTATGGTTATGTTTTGACATTGTAAGTATTAAGGGTTTGATCATTTACTCATACAGGTGATGGTTTTCCTAAATTTTAAGCTGAACTTTTTGTTTGCCATTATAACGATTTGGTTTGATTTTTTTTTTAAATTATTATTTATTTATTTTTTAAACAATGACAACAGCTTCTGTCTGGAAAAACTGAAAACCCCGATAAATAACAACCAGTTTTTTTTCTATTATAAAAAGACCCGGACAATTGGAAAATGTCCTGGGAATATTAGCGAGGTCCTGGAGAGGTGTCTGGGAGGGCCGTTAAGCCTCTGATATTGAACATATTGCAGGTTCATCTCAGCTGACATTTTGTATCTTGTGGATATGGAAAAAATAAAATGTTTATATGACGTCAACTCAGGTTTGAGAACACCTTTATGATACCATTTTGACTAGGAATTCCATGTCGAGGGGGCGTTTTCTTTGTTTTTTCCTAGTGAGAGGTCAGAAAATTCTGTGTTATGAGCTTTAGTGGAGTGTATTATGTAATATTTCAGTAGAACTTTCTGTATGAAGTATGATTTTCTCACACAGCTGAATGTCATGCTTTGATCAAGTTGTCTGATAGATCTGTGCGTAGTGAAATGGACATAAGCCTGATCAACTCAGTTTGTAATCCGATACCAGCTGTCAAATTGTCCATGATACTACTGTGCTGCAGTTGGAATTAAATCTTTTTCACTTTTGGGAGTGACCAGATTTTAAAATGCTAGAAATTTACTTCTGAGAGAAAGAAAAGGAAACGTATCAGTTTAGAAAAGTGTGAAAAAATGTTGAGTTAGTTTCCCCATGCCGCCATATACCTCTTCTAGAGGCACAGAATTCCGTCCTGTAATTTAGTCGTCACTTGTTTCATGTAGCCTCAGCATCCTTCATAACCTCCGTCTCACGTTCTGCCTCTCTAACGATCTCCTTCTGTCCAAACCTAAACTGTGAGCTCTTCTGAAACGCCTGCTGCTGTGTTCTGTGTCCTGTGATAAGCTGAGTTACGTTGCGTGCCCCTCCCTGTAGGTCGAGTCTCTGGAGTGCATCTTCGACGGGCCGCCCACGGTGGCGAGCGAGGAGAGCCCTCTCCTCAGCCCCTCCACCCTGTACCAGGTAACACCCTTAGCCAAAACCACGGGAACTGGATGCAGCCATCACTGTGTGCAGCAGTCGAGTCTGATGTCGTGTCTCGTCACGTGGTTGTGTTGTAGTGTGGCTGAGCGAAGTCGTGTTGGCGCAGATGCAGGCTTCGTGTCAATGCTAGATGGCGCAGTTCCCGACGTGCATGACTTTTTTTGTTGTTGTTGTTGTTGTTGTTGTTTATACTGTGTGTGTGTATACATGTTTGTCTGAGAAGCTTCTGGCCACCAGTTGTTGCTTCTTGCTGGATATGGAGTGGATCAGTGCTGCACAGAAGCATTTGCTTCTCACATGCATGGCTATACCGTATGTTTTCAGTGTTGGGACATGTGAATGTTCCCCAGGATATGCAATTCTGATGATGGATGAGATCTACCATAAATCAGAAATGACAACTGGAATATAAATTATTTGGCATTGAACATTTATTAGATAAATAAGAGTCGTTACAATTAAAATAAAGTGGCGTTACAAAATCGCCACTAGTGTCAGTGCCATCATTAGCTTCACTTTCACTCCGGAGCTGCCTCCCGTTTCTTGTCATTGACGTCAGCCCCGATACATGTTCCCCCCCGTTCTAGTTGCTGAGTAGAATGGATAAGACCCCACGTTAGAGAAGGCATTAGCAGGATGATGCGTCAAAGGCGAAGAGATGAGACAGACTCGCCGTTCCACAGCCTCCGGCCGGATTTGAGAAGGGAAGAAGACGAGGTCAGGCTGTGAACACGAGTAGGACACGACACGCTTCACAAGGTGGCTCTCGGACGTGCCGACCGGCGGGGACTACAGAGAACTTGAAAGCGCCAAAGTGGACTGAATTTGCAGTCAGGCGTCTTCCGAGTCTCGTTCGAGGCGAGTCAGGTGTCAGATCTAGGTCTGCTCTCATGCTTCCTGCTGACTCATTTGGAGCGTTTCGAAGAGGCAAATCAGCTGCTCTGCCCCGAGCTCTGAGTGGATCTGTGTGTGTGTGTGAGAGAGAGAGAGAGAGAGAGAGAGAGAGACGTGGTTTAGAAGCGAGAGAGGAGAGAGAAAGAGAGAGACGTGGTTTAGAAGCGAGAGAGGAGAGAGGGAGGTGAATAAAGCAGCATTTTGTGGATCGAGACTTTGTGAGAAATCTCTCTCCTGCTCTCCTGTTTATCTCCCTGACTTTCAATCTCACTCGCTCTCTTGCCGCAGCAGCAGTGTGCGTCAAACAGCCACTGCCTCTCTCTCTCTCTCTCACATTCACACACACACACACACACACACACACACACACACACTCTCTCTCTCTCTCTCTCTCTCTCTCTCTCTCTCTCTCTCTCTCTCTCTCTACTCATCACAGGTTCACATAACCTGAGAGAGATTTTTTTTTCTCTGATGTACAAGTCATTCAAAAGCAGTCTTTGAGATGCCTGCGTAGGGAAATAAAAGCTGGGACTGTCGAGCTGTGCGTCGTCGGAACGCGAACCCTGCACTCGCGCCCGAACCCAAGCCCACAATGCTCAACTCTGTGTGGTACGCCAAAAAGATGGGCCGACGCATCATGGGCACCCTGAGGAGAACCAAGAGACTGCATCTGCACTTGTTGGTAAGTCTGGACCGTGCCAGGGGCGACTGACTCACGTGTAACAAAGTGCATTTGTTAGATCCAGTGTATACAATCAGACGTTCTCTGTTGATGTTTGATGGCACGTGTGTGAAGGTATTTCATTAAAATTGCTGAAAACTGTATTGTCATCTGTTGCATCTAATACTTTGCACGCTTGTTCACTGCGCCGCTTGGATTTATGGTTCAGGGGGATGACATATCTGATCGGCAGGAAGCCTGGCATGTGTTTATAGTCTGGTTATGCGCTGATAGAGCAGTGGTGAGTCATTTCACGGTGGTACGTCATTGCAAGCAAAAAAGAACAAAACCCGATTCCTAATCTTTTTTAAAAAAAAAATTTTTTTTGAAATATCATTACCAATTAATTCGAATAGTGAGCGCTTTTTTACGGGTTGTATTGCAGCAGCTGTGTGTGATGATGGTCTAATGGAAAAAACGTGGAAGCGCATACCTCTCCCCCCTGCTGCCTGGCAACCTGCGTGCTCATGTCATGCAGCAGTGCTCGGGATCTTTTATACACACAGACACACACGCACACACACACACACACACACTTGTGTGCACACAGGGATTGTTTGCTAAATGAGTCGCATGTCAGTGATGCGAAAAAGATTGCAGTGTTTTCTCAGTAATGATAAAAAAGTAATAATTTGCTGTATCTATTGCGCAAATTCCTCTGCTGTCTGTTGCTGTGGAGACGTAGGTATTTAATGAAAACATCACTCGTGTAAAACGTGATTAAATGTGGTCTTTAATGTGCTTTATCGGTTTGACAGATAACGACAGATAACGCAGCTCTCGAGAGCTAATTTTGTACACACCGATTTTCCCCAAAATCTTTTTTCGTACTTGAATTAATGAGCAAGATTCCTCCTTCCTTAGATTTCTGAGTTGTTTAGCTGTCGGTCTGTAGATGAACTGAATTCAGTTTGGCTCCTTATGGACTACAGTGAGGGGATAATGGGAATAAAATCAGATCATATTCATAGGCAGTTTATGAAAACTGGCTTTTCATCGAATATTTTACGATGGGCATTAATTACTCACATGCCATCTACGAGTCCAGACAGCAACCGTTAAAGAAAACCTCCACCCTGAAACACCTTAAATGTGTTTATATTGAAATTTTGTGGTGCTAATTTGTTGTATTTTTGTTATTCTTGTGAGATGTTGGTGGTTGTGTGTCGCTTGGATGTCGCAGGGGGACAGTATTCCTGCTGTCACAGTTACAATGGCGTTCAACAGGAGAAAAAGTTCAGAAATCTCTAACATAAGTAAGAACGATCGGGTTTTAGCTCCTAAAAACAAAAGAGCAAGAGTTCCATTTCTCACTCACCATTTTCCAGCCAAGTTCAAAGTCATATTATTGGGAAATCCACCATAGAAGTTGTTGCAAACGTTAGTCTCAAAGGTCCAGAATGCAGTATGGCAATACAGTGCAGTTGTGTGTACAAGATAAAGAGCGTGATGACATTGATGGCACTATTGGCATGAAAGTTTGAGCAGAGGGTACAGATGAGGAGGTGAGAGATCTGGACAGGCTAAAGTACTAAAGCCCGGCTGCATCGCTCTCTTTATGTAGAGATGACGCAAGGGCTAAATCCCATTTGCACCACTATTAGCAGGAAGTCAAATTGAATTGTGGGTAACGTTGAGCAAAGTGAATATAGAGCAGCCTGCTAATGAAAGACTTTTAAATTTAAAAACTCATTACAAAATAAATCTTGGATGGTTGAATATCACATTAATTATTATAAATATTAATATGCATGTCGTATAGTGCTAACGGCTCAACAACCTCCCTGAGGAGTTATCTGCAGAGGCTGGGAAAGATCTCAGCCATCATACCCACATTGATTCTAACAGGTCCACTGGGGTGTCCAGCTTTGTGATCTCATTTTCCCTATTTTTCCCAGGGTCATGCTGTTCCTTCCATCTGCTCTTGCTGCTTCTTTTTTTTTTTTTTTTTTGCTGGCATTGATGCCCCTGATTCCTCCAGTGCTGCAGCATGATGGTTTAATTGTCAATTAGTAAGGTGACAGACAGGACGGCTTAGCTCCAAGGAAAGGCTCTAAACTGGTTTTGCAGAGATCTCATTAGATATGCACACAGTATGTTCAGGGGTAATTGGGAATGTATTATTGATGGCATGCCATGTCTGTCATCAGGGTTTTATCCTTACACCAGATGAGGCGATGCTTGGCACTTGTTTTGATTGCCATCCCCTGAATTCATTATTATTATTACTATTAGTTACATTTATTATTATTATTATTATTATTATTATTATTATTATTATTATTATTATTATTATTATTGCTTTACATAGTATGGGGGGGAAATCTCCTCAACCACCACCAGTGTGTAGCATCCACCTGGATGATGCGACGGCAGCCATGGTGCGCCAGAACGCCAACCACACACCAGCTATTGGTGGAGAGGAGAGTGATGTAGCCAATTCAGGAATGGAGATTATTAGGGGGCAATGATAGACAAGGGCCAATAGGGCAGGGACACCAATTCGTGGTAAAAATGATTCAGTGCCAGACGTAGGTCCTTGGTTTAACTGTTTGGCCATATTAAAACACCTGGAAAACCACTTTTCCAGATTACTCGAGTGTATCTGACATCATACACAAGCCTATACTTTGCCTGAGCGATGATGTTTTTTTTTTTCTACTACCTAGTACACTAATAAACATGTCAGCGTATGAAGCTGAGGGGCGTGTTTACCGAGGTGTTGCTGCAGGCCAGGAGACCGGAGCCTGAGCAGGAAATCCTGCTGGCTCTCTTAGATGTGGGAGCTGTTGCCATGGCTTTGGCTCCCGCAGGAGTGGAAGCAGAGCCTGGTGACAAAATTACCCGACCCATCCGACACCTGTGGCACATCTCCGGAAGCGTCTTACTGGAAAAGGTCCCCTCGGAGCGGCAGCGGATAATGCGTGTTTTGTAGACCGAAAGGTACAGCTATGAACTCGTGCAAGCCCGGTGGAACGCTATTGACGATCAAGATTGCTTTTAGGATGTTCCGATTATGGAGGTTTTTGATTTTTGTTCATTTATATCTCCGTTCAGTCTCGGTTGTGTCTGGCTTTTTGACTGTTCTGTCCTGGTTTCAGATGGAGAACTTGTGTTGAACCCAGCATAGCAAGGAGCTGAGTCGTCTGCTGTAATTCAATTGTTGGCCTCCACATTTACAGTTTGATTGATGTTTGTTGAGGGACACAAGGGTATTACTATAGCAACTGAGAAAGATTGGCTGTCAGCTCTTGATGAGTTCCATGATTGATTCTTTCTCTAAGCTTGCCATCACCAACTATTCATGAAACATAGTCAGTTTTTACGGGAACTGGTACACTTGAGTATATATTTCCTTTCTGGCTTGACTTTTGCCGGGAAACATTTGTTCCTGCCGTATCTGGACCGTTGGGTGCGGCTTAGTGGGAGTGGGGGAGCTGAATCCTGGGGTCGTGAGGACATTGCGCAGATGAGACCACCAGATACAGCCCAACACAGGAAGCCGCTTTCATAATTAAGGAAATTGTCCATAAACGCACTCACTTCCCCCTTTGCCTTGGGCTAGATTTGTGTTTGTCAGTGCAGCGCTCTGGATTCTGGATCAGAGCGCATTCACTGGTGATGAACTACATCTTTGGAGGGAATACATTGTACTCTAGGGGGAGTCGTGGCGGCAGCACCAGCTCAGCCCATGGCAGCTCGGTGGGACCGAGACTTCGTCAGTGGTCCATGCGGAGCTCCTGCGAGGAGCCTGCCGAGCCCAATCCATCTCGTTGGCGCCGCATCCTCAACGTCCTCACTCGCCTCAATGCCTTCACCAACTGCGTCATAGCAAGAGTCAACCAGGTAAGATGCAGGATGTGATGTGAAAGAACAACCAAGGGCACGGAAAGTGATAAGGAGAAACAATTTTTCTGGACTTTGTTAATCCTCTGTGCATGTTATATGCAAGTATGATTTCTAATCTTGAACCCAGTAGTTGATTGTATAGTTTTGTCTTGCATTATACTTGTTTTTATGGATTGATTGATACACTCGTATCCCTGTATTCTTAGATTATGTGCATTATATCTCAGGATGCTCCTTTTGTCAATTATTTGGTCATATCTGTTTCACAGCTTTAGCTTTGACTTTAAAGATGGTGAGATGCAGATTATACTTCCCCATCAGTCGCTATGGTGTTGCCTCGGTGGATTCGGATGTTGTGTTGTTGGTAGAAGCACATAGTCATGTCGTGGCATATTTCCCTATTAATTTCCATCTCAACACTTTGTGAGCAAGACATGGGTTATAGTTTTGTATGTATCGTAGCCAGGCAGTGGCAAAGCTGTTGCACTATCCATTACACAAATCAGACACTCTTTTAAAATAGAGCTAAATTCTGGGTCATTTCAAGGTCGGAGAAATAAAGGTCACTGCCTTTTAGCACATAATTTTTCCACATGATTTTTTTTTTCTTCCAGTTTGAGAGTACCTACCCCTTAAAATCGGTTTCTGACAGCTGAATGAACATTTGATTGCATAAACTTTAAGGAATCTGACAGCCAATATAAAGCAAAACTCAGCACTATGCAGTTTTCTGAAACTGTATGCTGAAAGTACTTACATCTTGTTTTGTCCATTGAGGCTTGCTTGATTCTTTTTCTCTCTGTAAGAGTTTTATCTAAGATTTGGTGCCACTTTATTCCTATACTTTTATTTTATCATTTGATTCTTGTATTTCTTGATAAACTAAACCGTTTCCTGTCTCTGAAGATATTCAACTTCCCCTGGACTTTTGTTCATTGCTGACCTCAGAAAAAAAGGATTTGTGTAATCGGATAGAGGGTGGACTAACTGCGGACCTGCACGAGCATTCTTTTTCCAGTCTTTTCTCTTGGATCTCTCCGATTCTGAGAATCTGTAATGCCCTCGTGCCCCCCGTCTACCTGATTGAGTCCACAGTGCTGTTAGTGCACTGCTTCCCTGCTCTGATACTTCTTGCTTTGGAAAGTTCTTACTGTATTTACACTGGATCTGGACTGAATAAAACCTCTAAAATCATGCCTTCCTATTTGGTCTTGCTGATCAAGTGTTTAACCAATTTGATAGGACAGCTAGCAAGATTGATCAGCATTGGATCTGGTTGCCAGCCTCACGTTTTATCGGTTCTTTCCAGGTGTCTTGCTTACATTACATAAGATATCATCTTAAATAGTCTTAGTCTCGCGTATTGCTATGTCAGTCGCATGAGTTACGAGTATCTTGCATCAGTTCAGAAAGGATGCTGCTTTATTCACCAGAGTTGTCTCTTAGATTTGTTGATCAACCAAATCATTGGGTATAACTCATTTTAATGGGTTACTAAAATGTAAATCACTGCATGTAAATCATTGAAGGTAAATTTGTGTTCCCTACCATGATACAGGTCTTCGAACACCAGTGGAGGGTTCACACTTCTCTACTTATCTAAAGCCTGTGTAGGGTGCAACAACATTTTGAATGTCTAGAATTTCAACTATCTGCTTCCTCAGTTTCTTTTGTGCCTACATGTTACATTTGAGCTAACTGAATTTCTGAGTATACCAAGTCCTTTTTGACCTGCCACAGTTATTATTTACTTTATAAATGCCAAAAGAATTCGATCTTGCCGTTCTGTTGTGATATTCAGCTAAGAACTCTGTCAGTGACTTTGAGTCTAGTGCAGTATATTCTTGTAACCTTTTCATAATCATCTCACAAAAGATCCCCATGCCCTTACAGCTAAAGGTTAATGACTTGAGAGGCAGCGTAAAATGTCTGGTCTCGGTGTCCATGCCACTAATCTATGTGCAACATTCTATTTATGTGTAATAATGCTTTGGGAGCTGTTAAATCCTGTTAATATTCTCAAATGATTCATGATGGCTGGGGTAATCCTAGGACTCTGTTATACTCTTTGCTGGCTTCAACTGAGTATTGAGGCACCATAGATTTAAATTTGATTCTTGTAAGACCAGGTGTTCTTAATCTCCTTTCCACAAAGCTTTTAAATAACCACCTACCATCCCTTTGTGCTTACGTTATGGATAATATTAAGAGATAAGTACATGTGTGGTCCCCTCTTATACAGAAACTGCAACCACCACACTTTTTAATCCCACTTTTTATACCCACTTATGACTACAATCATGAATCTGAAGTTCCTTGTTGCTTCAGTTCACCTTCAAAATATTTTCTCCAAACGTGCTTTCAGAATCTCAGAAGCTGCTCTGATTTAATTAACAAAATTAAAAGTAAATTGTAGCACAAGCTAGCATCCTTGGATGCACCATCAGTAAGGCATAATTTCACACAGTAGTATTTCCACTGCTTTTGTGCTAGTTCTGTATGCCACTAGATGGCACTGGAATTGTATTATTTGCTGAAGTGAAACAGACCGCCAAGAACCTGATCCTAATCCTCATCAAGTCCAAATTTGGATTTATATTCTCCCACTCTCATATTAAGCCGTATGGAGTGTATAAACAAGCAAGATA
Source organism: Cranoglanis bouderius (assembly GCA_023630585.1). Lineage (NCBI taxonomy): Eukaryota > Metazoa > Chordata > Actinopteri > Siluriformes > Cranoglanididae > Cranoglanis > Cranoglanis bouderius. The sequence continues at coordinate 24,819,380 of CM042536.1, forward strand.
TAAGATCCAAATGTGTTGATGCCACTTGAACCTTTTACATCTTTTACATTCACAAATATTCACATAATGAATTGTTTGGTATGGGAAATGCTAATCGCAATTCTACCTTAAGATATGTTCTGCAAGGTTTGTTGTATCAACCTTCAAGCATTCACCAGGTTAACAAATTCACCTTGTTTTCCAAAGGCTCATCAAATCCAGACCCACTTATTCTCCGGTCCAATAACTCGAGCTGTCATGTCAACACTATCTCGACTGTTGCTGTATTATTTATCTCTCCGTTCATAATTTACTCGGTGTAAATAGCCTTTGGATCCACACACTATGACAAGCCATCTGTCATGAAGGCACTGACACTGCCAAGAATTTGTTTGTATTTTTTGGGATGTGGTGCTCAGATTAGCACTGATGCCTGAATGAAAATGTTTTACATTTATGGCATTTTGCAGACGCCCTTATCCAGAGCGACTTACATGACCTACTCATGACCTTCCGATCAGTAGCCCAACGTCTTAACCACTGAGTTACCGCTGCCCACTGAAATTTGAAAGCAGTTCGGAGCGGCTTCGATTTTTACATATACTTTTATGGTAAATGAGTAAACAAGTCTAGAGAGAACCATCCTGGCTTTAAGAGCTGCTCTATCTTGAGCATGAGGACATGCTGTACACACACTCGGTGATCCCATACAAATGTACAGGCAGGGGTGTTTGTGTGTGTTGGCTGTGTGGATGTGAAAGCGAGCTCACCATTGATTATTCATGCCAGGAAAAAGCCCCACAGCTCCTCTTGCTGTGGCTGTGCCTATTGGAGCTCGCTAATTGACACAAACATGAGGAGATGAGCGTGAGAGACACAAAAGCGCTAGATGCTAAGGAATGAGTGGACGACCTACTCGCAGGCCACGCTACACACTTGCACAGGAGCTGAAACAAGCTGAGAAACTGGATTGGTGTCTTGTGTGCGTATTTGTTTCCCAAGGCTCTTCAGAATCTTGCCAATGCTTTTTAATGCAGTGGCAAAACATCTTCAGCATTACTGAATACTGTTTCTCCTTTCTCTGGTGCTGCTAATCTCCAAGAATGACCACCTATCACTCCAGCACAGATTATACCCCCCGAAGAGCCAATGGTGGAATTCCAGACATGAAGAATCCTAGATTAAACTTAAGACCGCAGCTCCCTCAAACTCAACTTGTACCAGTACCCGTTCTCCAGCCGAACCCTGAGCACTCTGTCTGCTACAGCTCTTCCATGCTGCCCACCAACACTGCTAAGAGCAGAACCAAATTTCTGAACCTGCGGGACAGTGTGAAGAAGAGTCCCACCAGGAGTACAGCTAAAGTGAGCAGCCCAGTGCAGAGCTTCTCCATTAGAGAGCAGCCGCTCTGGACCTCAGTGGCCTTTGAGAAGGTATGTGAGGGACCACAAGTTCTGGATTGACTCATAGTAGGACTTTTGAAGTTTTGCTGTTGGTTGACTTGCTTCTGTTAATACCTCCTTATTCCGTTCAGTAGACATTCAGTATTAGATACAAACACCAGCTCTGGACCTCCATGGCCTTCAAGATTGCTGTATTTGAGCAGCAGAATCTTGCAAAATCCATGGGGTTCAAGGTCGTATTTATGGGGCAGCAGAGACTTGCAACATTCCAATATGTGACTTTTTGAGGTTTGCTTTGGGTTGTACCATGCTTCTGTTTGTCGGATCCACTTGATGACATTCTCACTTTGGGTGTGACTATTAAAGTGGTCATTTCTTGAGAGGAACCGAGACCGAACCCATTCTCATCTGCCCGACACCAGATTTGTCGACACCTGTTTAATACCGTGGGAAGTGTGATTAGCAAAGGGACTCTGTTAATATGGAAAAGGATCCCAAGGGCTTTTTCTAGGACTCATGGAAGCATCCTTTCTTTAATACAGCAGTGATCGGTGAGAAGTATTCTGTCGTTTTAACATAACTGGTCATTGCTTTATGTGGCCTGACAAACAGTATTAGTGGTATTGAGTAGCTACATTTGGAATTGTCTGTTGAAGTCAGTGGACAAGCTTTGTTTTTTTACCCTTCTGTATGTTTGTTCCCAGCAAATCCATTTGAAGAACATGAGGAAATCCCATCTGGCCCAGGCGCTTGACCTGCTGTTAAACTATCAGTAGCCTCTACAGTTTCATGTGGTGGTGTGTCTATACCCAGAGTGGATTTTAGGAACATAATGAATGTTTCTGTTCTTTTTGCTTTGTTTTGGGGCGAAGATTTGGTTAGCTCAGATGTGCTTTGGGCTGTATCGTGCTCCTGTTTGTTGCAACTCCTTGAGAGTTTAGCTGTTTGAGTGGTTTGTTGCATTATCATGAGATATAACAAGATTTGTAGAACATTTGAAGAACATGGTAATGAGTTCTGTTTTTATTTGGACCTGGGGTGCAAAGTAGAGCCAAATCTGGCCATCTTTCTTGTCAAAGACACCGAAGTGGACTCACTAGTTAAGTGGATGTTTTAGAACAGAGGAATCACCAGATTGTGCCGGACTCTTGTCCTGGTTTAGAGCAAGTTACAATTACAGCTGTAATGTGGAACGTTAATGTAGGGCTCTGATCGATAGTATTGAAGAGAACGAAATTTTGCCTTTGTTTGGGATGATCGGGTGATCTGCTTTAACGCCACCACCACTCAGGACTATTTAAATGCTCAAACATGACTCCAATGCCAAATTGTAAAGAATTATACATTCATAATGGGATATAAGTCATCCATATCAGTCTCTGTCTCATCACCTGAGGTAAAATGCTAAAAAAAAAAAATAAAAGGTCTAATGAAATATATTATTAGTGTTAAGTTGTATGTATGTTTTTATTTATTTATTTATTTTTTTTTATGTTGTTCAGATATGTCAATTGTCAATCAATATGTGTTGTAGTTCACTTCCTCAGGATTATGTCTGCACTTAGTATGTGCATCAATGAATTCGATTTATTTAATTTTTTTTACTTAATGCTTTGATTTGCGCAGGGTTTAAAGTGTGAACTCATCCAAAATGACACTCAAGCTCTCTTCCATGCACAGTGTGCGTCAGACGTAGCATCACAGCCCCCAACACACACACACACACACACACACACACACACACACACACACACACACACACACACACACACTGGGATTTACCAGACATTTACACACACATACAAACACTCTCCCATCCCCAATGCCCTCCTGTATATTTCTGTTTTGTGTATGCGTGTGCGTGTGCGTGTGTGACCTGACCTCTTCCCCATGCTATTGTTCAGCAGACAGATGCCACCCCTCCCTCCACTCCCATAATCCCCGTGATCCCAATCTCGCCTGTCCCTGCGGAGGCCGCTGTCATCCCTTCACCGACGTCACAGGTCTTTTTATTTTTCATCCATTTCTCCTATTTTCTTTCTTCCTTTCTCTCTCCCTCTGTTTTTCCTCCTCCTCTTTCTGTTGTTCATTTTTCTGTTGATCCCGCTGCTCTTTTGACGAGGATGTGGCGGCTCCAGAACAAAACCTCAGCTTCAATCTCGCACATGCCCGGGTGCCAAAGGAAATGAAGAAAACAGGGGATCTAATTTAATTTGAGAACTAGAAGCATTCGTGCTCCACTAGTGCATTTTCCGCAGCATAAAATCTCATGCACTGGTGTTAATCTCATGCGAGTGCCAGGGCTGGTGTTTGTAGCGTCATGAGGAGAGTAAGTCTAAGTTTATCTCGCATGCCACTGTGAATAATGATACGGGTATTTGGTGTCTGAGCGAACACTACAAATGTCTTATGGATGTTTAACTGTTGCTCTTTCTTCCAGGCAAATCCTCCTCCTGTTGTGGTGAATACGGAAAGCCTGGATTCAGCCCCATATGTGAGTTTGTTTATTTAATTTATTTATACAAAAATGTGTTGCTGAAATGTCCCCCACTCGTACATGTTAGGAACGTTAGGAAAGATGTATATAAGTCATGCATTGCTTGGAAGAACAGAGCATTTCGCAAAAGAGGAAACATTAACACCATACATTTTTATTTCATTACTTTATTTTCTAAGAGACAGAAGGCAATTAAACAGCTGGACAAATAAACATAATAACAGCAGTATAATGGGCCGACGTCCATTCCCTAATCTTTAGTGATTCTCAAACAGATCTTTAAAGCCAAGTGCCTCTTAAAGTGAAGTAGATTCGATTCTTTTCTTTTCTTTTCTTTACCCCTTTAATTTCATTTCATTTCATTTCCTTATCCTTTTCTTTCCTTTTCCTGTTTAAGGTATATAACGGAATGGAAAGGGTTATTTACTTTCCTTCTTCTTATCCATTTTTAAGGCATGTAAAGAACCCTTTCTTTTCTTTGCTTTTCTTTCCCCCTTTCATTTCATTTAATATCCTTTTCCTTTCCTTTCCTTTACCCTTTCCCGTTCTCTTTTCCTTTACCCTTTCCCTTTCCCTTTTCTTTTAGGCATGTAAGGAACACAAAGCATACCTGCTATAAAAAGTATTGAGTGCCAGGATTACCCATATATTGCAGAGTACAATAAATATATACCATCTAGAACATCTAAAGATTATTTAATAATACAAGGTGTCCCAAAAGTCTCCATACGTAGGGGGACTATGTTTGCCAGCACCACATAGGTTGTTCCTTCGTCAGTGGACGTTGGTGGACATCTGCTTCTCGGTCGGTCCACAACACTTCCAGTGTTTTTAAATAAGTTTGGCGACAGTGTCGTGTGTGACGTACTTGCCATAAAACCAGTCTTGGTGCTCAGTGATTCTAAATTCTTATTTAGTTACTCATTAAATTTGTATTAATTAATGAGTAATTATTTAACTATGTTTAGAAATTTAAATAATTTAAAAACAGAATTAAATACATTTCTGGAATAAAGTTTTTTTTTTTTTTTTATGTAGTACTTCCAAGTACCCCTAGGAGTACTTGTCCACCCATTTGAAAAACAACTTGTTGCTTTACAGTTTTAATTAGCTTTAGTGACGCCATTGGCTCTCTCTGATTGGTCTAAATGCCTTCTAGGAAACACGCAGTTACTCAGTGATGTAGCAAAGCTCAGGTACACAAAGTGAAGCATATTGTGATGCTTGTTAAAGCTTATTGAAATAACGTGAACATATAATCAACAACCTTGATCGAGTCTCCCATTTCAGAGGTTTATTAGCACAGCATGGAGAGTCGTCGTCGCTCACAGTCACTGCACATCGTTCTCCTTTTCTCTCAGCTTTCCACAGCGGTGCTGCGGCGTCCCCTGAGGCTTTCAGCAGAGGGGAAAGGCTAGATCTGGCTTTAATCTGCGTCCTTAGGGAGCTTGTGTGCTTTTCTTACCACGCACACACACGTTTAAGAACACACTGCCCTCAGGTTGGCTGTTGTGCTGAAGCAGCAACACACTGCCTCTGACTAACACATCGAACCCCAGGGGAACTGCTGCCTTTTGTCTTTTATAATTGGGTTCCTGTAATTGGTCTTCATGTACAAATTGTGTTGAGAAGGAGAAGTGTAAGCAATGAGTCATGATTGACGGTACACCCGTCTAAATATGTACGATGCACCAAGTATGACATGTTATTCTTTAACAAAGACAAATTGTACTCGCAAGCTGCTGTGTTATAAGAGGAATAAAACACTTCAGGATGTGCCGTTATAGGGAAATAATCAACTTGTCAGCATGTTAACTGTAACCACTTGATGGCACCACTTTGTCGTTGATTCTTTTCCTTTTACAGCACGACTTGTTTAGCGTAATCTGTTCAGTAAAAAAAAGACTCGATTGTGCTCGATCTCAGTGGTTTCTCCAAATGACACGTTGGTCAACGAAACTGAAATCAGATCGCTGCTCGGATATCCTCAGCTCTCCGCACACTGCTGTTCCTCCTCAGTTACGTTATCACTCAGAGCCTCAGGTCACACACTTGTTACGTCCACATTTCATCAACGTGACGGTCTGACTGAAGCTCATTTAAACCTTCCACTGAGAGAACCCTCACAAAAACATGAGGACCACAGCTTACACACTGTGCTGTCACATCCGAGTCACTAAGGAGCCGAAATAAGATTGTAATCATTGAATCGGCTGCATATGTGTGTGTGTGGTGAGCGTCAGGGTCTCAAGCAGACTGACCGGAGATAACAGTGTGGTGCAGATGAAGGTCAAGGAGCCAAGAAGTCTTTTGCCTGGATTTGAATAATAACATAATGACTAGCCCAGTGGTTCACTGTATAATAAAAAATACAGTAGATAATCGAGATCTTGATTTGCATCTTATTCAATTCAGCAATCTAGTGCCATGACTTTAAGCTGCAGTCCTAGCGAAGAGGTGTAATTTTATGCAAATTCAGTCCTGACATGGACAAATCACAGTAATCTTCTCCTGTTTGACATTTGAGCAGTAATCACTGCTCCGGGTGTGTTCACGGTTTGTAGTGTGTGTGTTCACTACTCACAACTCTTAATGTCTGTGCACTAACTCGGATGGGTTAAATGCAGAGGACAAATTCCGAGTATGGGTTACCATACATTGGCCTTCACATGTCACTGTCACTATCACTATCACTGTTTCTACACTTCCACCTTTTCCTTCCTACCAGCATTTCAACAAGGGTCGGCTTTTAGTAAAGAAAGACTGGCAATAAAGGTAATAAACAGACACTGATCCTCATCACTGTTAAGTGAAAATAGTGAGATTCAAAAATGTTTTGCAATATATTTTGTTAATGGGAGTGAAGTGTTTTAAAGTCCCCCATGAAGTGCCTTGAAACGCGCAGCGTTATTCGATGTGTTGACGTAATTTCCACTGAAACAGGAAGTCAGGGCGGGACATATCGAGTGGCTCCTCCCCCTTTTAAAATAGCAAATAGCGTTCTGACATCCAACATCTCTAGTCGCTGGCTAACATATGAAGTCGCTCAACAACGGCAACTTCGGCAAGGTGATTTTTATCATGTCTAGAGAGCATTTGATTGGACAGAAAATCTGAAGTGCAGAATGATGTCATCAAAATTGCTGATCAGGATCAGTGGGAGAGAGAAGAGAGAGAAAAGCTGATATACTTCACTAAATATTGAATTATTTCTCTGTTTGTTTTTAATCCACTTTCTGGAAGCGTCACTGGATTTGACTTGAGCTCGCTCTCAGCTGTAGCGTGACAGAAATGACTCCAGTGTGGTGAATGTGACACACTAATCACTCCACTAGTACATAGACCAGAACATTATTACTGTTCACTCTCATTTTATGAACAGCATTGTTTGGCCTGTAGGTCTATTTTTAAACCTGCCTTTTAAAACGGACATTCGCTTTGAACTGAAATGATATTTTCCTACGCTCGATTTGCTTCGTCGCTCGCTTTGTGCCTTGTAGATTGTTCATAAAAGCTCGAGCTGTGGCTGCTGATGCTCATTTGGATCTAATGTGTTATATCTGTTTGTGTTTTTGTCCTGCAGGTGAATGGCACAGAAGCAGACTATGAGTATGAGGAGATTACGTTGGAGAGGGTGAGTGGAACGTTTCGTGCTGGTGTTACTTTCTTGAACTGGAACAGCATGATTGGCATCCATAACAATAATAATCAGTAGTACATGTTTGTCGTCCTCCCCCCCCCCCCCGAGACCCTATTGCCTTTTGGGTGACCCAGATCAGCATGGCCCCCTCTCAACTGCACACTATTAACTCGGCATAAATAAACGATACTGCCCTTGGCAAGATGTCGCCAGAACGCTTTAACGCCTGCTCTGACAAACAGCGTCTAAGCCTCACTGTTGCCTGTTCATCTCTTTATATTGTTTTTTTTTGTTTTGTTTTGTGATTGTCAGGCCATGCTACTTCAAAGACCAATAGAAATAAAACAAGAGTGATTTCATTTGAATTTGGCAACTTGCACCCAACATACTAAAAGCTTGATAGTGATCACAGTGTTATTTAATGGTTACGCTTCCAGCCATTATTTAATTTTAGACGCACTTGCCTTACACCAAAACTCACCTTTTATTAATGAATGCCTAATAAAAATAATATCTGGTCAGTGGTGGTCCTAAGGTGGTCTGTTTCCATTGGTGAATTAGCTATAATTGTACCTGAGGCACCTGTATGATAAGTGGATCTGATGTTAAAACTTGATTTATAAACACGTTAGCTGCTGTTTTAAAAGCATACTATCCAACCTCTTTGTGTGTTCAGGCAAATTCCGGGCTGGGCTTCAGCATCGCAGGTGGCACAGATAACCCTCACATTGGAGAAGACCCCAGTATCTTCATCACCAAAGTGATCCCAGGGGGCGCCGCCGCTCAGGACGGAAGACTTCGGTGAGTCTGATGCAACTGTAGTCGGTCAGTCGGTGACTAAATGTAAATCGGTGTCGTGTTAGTGAGGTAATTTAGGGTTTATGCCTAATGCATGCTATGAAGACCACCTTAAAAGAACATATCAATTGGAAGACCACCTTAAAAGAACATATCAATTGGAAGACCACCTTAAAAGAACATATCAATTGGAAGACCACCTTAAAAGAACATATCAATTGGAAGACCACCTTAAAAGAACATATCAATTGGAAGACCACCTTAAAAGGACATATTAATCGGAAGACCACCTTAAAAGGACATATTAATTGATAGTTAATCAATGTAGTGCACTATTTGAGCGGCAGCCATTTCGGAATGTTGTCTGGAAGTTGACACATTATATTCCCTAGATAATACGCAATATTATTATACCACATATTCAGATTCAGATTAAGTCCAAGGGTTATTGTCAGTGTTTATGCGTGTAAGTTATCCGTATTCAGACTAGCATTACATATGTGCTTGGTGTATATCAGTTTCCTGGACGGTTCATATACCAATGTACTGCCACATGAATAGTCCAAGTTGTAATAATCATATTACTCACCACAGAATTGTCTTACATTTTAAATATGGCTTCCACCCTGATTATTCGACAGCTTATAGAATAGCACTTGATCCAGCACATCATATTAGTTGGAATTTTATTATTCAGCTGTAAAAGAAAACTAAGTTTAAATGTACTAAATTTACATTTTTGGTTAGAAATACAAATAATAATTTGAAATAATACAATTTTTGAATTGTTTTCATTGAAATAGTTTTCATTTCGAATAAATGATTCTATGAACTAAATGACATTCAGTAGAAAACGAATAATTACCTGCTAACTAATGTTAGACCATAATTTCTGCCAGTCTGCCAGCTCATCTTCTAAGGAAAATTAGGAATAATTATTAGGAATAATTATTTAATAATTATTCCTATATATTATTTATTGATTCCATGGTCATGTCATGTTTATTGAGCTTGAATGTTGATCTGCATTATACCGGGGGGGGGCACTGAATATCAGTGGGGTGGGCACTGAATATCAGACATGGTTTGTGCGTGTGTGTGTGTAAGGGAGACTGGTGTGTCTGAGCGTACTGTCAGAGGCTCATTAAAGCTTCAGGAGCGTGGACACAGTGGAGCTGAGCGCTGACAGTGATGAGGACACATTGACATTTAGTCTGTCAGAGGGGGAGAACCTCTTTTTTTAAAGGGGTCAGTCCTTTTAAAGTGTCTGGGTGTGTGTTTTGAATAGAGATTTGAATCTGAACTTTCCTGTAAAATCACTCTATCAATACGGATGATGAAATATTTCTTCCCATGTACGTGAACTACAGTGTAAGATGTGCGTATTAAGAGTGCCCTCTCTGTGCAGAGTGAACGACGTTATCCTGCGCGTCAACGAGGTGGACGTTCGGGATGTGACCCACAGCAAGGCGGTGGAGGCGCTGAAGGAGGCCGGATCGCTGGTCAGGCTGTACGTGAGGAGGAGAAAATCCGTCTCGGAGAAAATCGTCGAGATCAAACTGGTTAAAGGACCTAAAGGTACGGCAGCTCTTGCACTCTTCTTCATGACGTATGGTTATTCAGAATAGCAGGAAGTGTGAAGCGGATCTGTCACAGGTTAGTATCTCCGTGTGATCAGTCCCAGTGAAAGAGCTAGTGCTTTTACTTGCACAATTATTCATACAGATTGTATTGCATTGTTTTGCAGCAAAACAGCGCAAAATCTAGTCATATATAATTGTTTGCTGCTTTGAATGCACTTTTTATACTTTGCATAATTGGTTTCAGATCAAAGAGGGGATCATATGGCCTTGGAACGGCAGGTACACACCCCTACAAGAAACAATAACGGAAACATGCAAAAAAATAAAATAAAATGATAATAATAATAATAAATAAATAAATAATAATAAAAAATAAAGTAAAAATGGAGAAAAAAAATCCTAATCTAATCTTCCTTAAATGCAGCAATTTGAGAAGAAAAGAAATAAAAACAAACAAAAAAACATATATATCTGAATTATATAGGAACCTTGGCCATTATTTTTAATGTAATTTTTAAATGAATTTTTAATACATTTTAATCATTTATCTAAAAAAAAAAAACCCTGTTGTATGGCTTGTTTAAACCATGATATGTTTTTCTTTTTTCTTGCTTTCTTTTCTTTTTTTTTTTATTTTATTTTTTATTTTTTTACCCCATCATTCTTGGGAGATTTCATCAGAGTGACGCCACAGTGTTCCTCCATCAACTGCACCAAAAAGCAGTTGCCATGGAAGCTGTGTTCCCCTGCCTCCTCCCTGTCCTGTCCTCTGTCTCCCTGCACCCTTGACGACAGCGATGTCTTTTTTTTTTCACTTTTATTTTTATCTGTTTTATTTTCCTTTTATTATAGCAGTTATCGCTACAGCTCAGATGACATTTTCTAACCGTGTAGATTTGCAAGATGTATCTCACATCATGCTGGATTTATCACGGAATAATCAGCGTTTTATGGGTGTGTTCAAATCACAGACATTCACAAGAGCAATTTATAGCACGATATGATTTTTGGTCTGAGATCATGTCATCTCAGATGTAGTGTCTAGCGATTTATTCACTCAAGGTTGCATTCAGTGTTGGTACAAATCCAGCATTTAAATATATGGCATAAAAACATGAATTAAAAGACATGAAAAGTCTAGAAAACTATATTCTGGCGATTTTATATTTAATTATGACATATTTTCCTATTGGAATGCCTTTTTTTTTTTTTTTAAATTTCACTCTAATGATTGCAATTTAATGTGGTACTGTAATGCAATACTTTGTACCTCTGTATTCTTTCTTGTGGACAGGATGACAAATCTCTTTGACGTTATCAATAAGTGTTATCCCTCACGCCCCGCTTTTTTCATGTCTTGGTATGTCTTAGGTCTTGGTTTCAGTATAGCAGGAGGCGTAGGCAATCAGCACATACCGGGAGACAACAGCATCTACGTCACCAAGATCATCGAAGGGGGCGCCGCACACAAAGACGGCAGGCTGCAGATCGGAGACAAACTCCTGGCTGTAAGTCGATTGCCATAGAATTGTAGATTCTGTACACCGTGGAATCGTACAGAATCCGGAAGGCTGTCCACTGTTCATATTATGCTGACTGACGCAAGTGTGTGTGTGTGTGTGTGTGTGTGTGTGTGTGTTAGGTGAACAGTGCGTGTCTGGAGGAGGTGACCCATGAGAATGCCGTGACTGCCTTGAAAAACACTACAGACGTGGTGTACCTGAAAGTGGCCAAACCCAACAGTGTCTTCATGAACGACAGTTTTGCCCCTCCTGATGTCACTAACTGTGAGTGGCGCTGAACACCAGCTCCGATTACTCCTACACACGTCACTGTTAATACCGAACACAAATTATACACATTACTGATAAATACAAGACCACCATAAGACCGTCACTGGATTGGATGGTTTACATCGATGAACGGATTAAATGGATAAATGATTAAACGGATGGTTGTATAGATGGAGGGATGGATGAATGGATTTGGATAGATAGATGGATGGATCTAGGTAGTTTGATTGGATATATTTGAGTGGACAGATGGATGGCTAGAAGGATGGATTTAGGGAGATGGAAGGATGGATGGATTTGGATAGATGAATGGATTTGGGTGGAAGGATGGATTTGGGGAGATGTTTGAAAGGATGGATTTGGGGGCGATGGATGGATTTGGGGAGATGGTTGTTTATGGGTAGATGGATTTAGGGAGATGGGTAGATGGATTAGATAGATGGAAGGATGGATAAAGGGTTAGATGATGGATGGATTTGGGTAAATGGATGCATAGATGGATTTGGATGGATAGTTTTGGGCGATGGATGGGTAGATTGTTTTGACGAGATGGATGATGGATGGTTGTAGGTGTATTGAACAGATTGTTCTTCTCATAGTATCTAGTATCTAAAAATTATTTGAATATAACCGTTTCATTTTTGTCGTCCCCCCCAGCTTATTCCCAACAAATGGAGAACCATATCAACACCCCCAACTACCTGAACCAGCCGCTTCCGCCGTCCTCCTCTGGACGCTTCTCCCCTACACCCAAGAGCCCACATGGGGACGACGACATGCCGAGGTAGCGTTAATCTCCATCTTTTTGTTTAATACATGCTTCACTGTCTTAAACGTGACCTCAGTTATCTTTCAGCTATCCAAAAAATAATAATAATAATCAGTTTGGAGGAGAAACTTTGGTCTCTGTGGCACCTCAGGCTCTGCTTACAGACCTGAGATAAAACCTCTAACATCCAACCAATTAGAACAAGATGGCGTCTCTGCTTGCATGTCATTCAGAAAGCTCCACTTCTTGCGCTAGTACATCAAGACCGAAAACTGACAGATGTATTGTGTATGTTTGAATTCTGAGTATTTTTGTTGTTGTTTAGAATTATTGCCCGTGTGTCTATTTGGTCTTTCTCTCTCACTTCTATCCCCCCGCTTTGCATTTTTCATGTCTCTTTCCCTGCTGCAGAAAGAGATGAGACGAAGTTATGAAAGATTTATTGGCGCTCACGAGTAGTGGGAGGGAATATCTGCAGGGGGAGAAAGAGAGAGAGAGAGACTCCCTATTCGGTCCCCTCACCCCTCTCTCTCTCTCTCTCTCTCTCTCTCTCTCTCTCTCTCTCTCCCCCCCAAGGTCACTACAGTTTAGCCGTGCTTTCAGACCGATCGACTCTTGCCGCTGTGCGATAATAGAATTGAGCAATTGTCACTCAGAAAATGACACACACTCCAGCAATCAATAGTCTTCCTGCACAAGTCCTTGGGATAAGTGTGGAATGTGGGGATGAGTGTTCACTCACTGCACTGACAGCACACATAGCACACTAATAGTTATATACAGGCAGCATTAAAACAGGCAGACGTGTTACTATTATTACATATATATGTAAAATAAATAAAGCTGAACTGACTGAGCAGGATTCTTGTGAATTTATAATATTTTAAACCGTTTCCGTGTAACTGTAGTTGGTCCAGATTGTCAGTGTAGGATATCACGTTCACGGATTTGCGTTATTGATGCCCTTCTCGCTGAGCACTCCGTCAGCGCGGTGTATCGGGTTGCCAGATCAACTTCCTCAGGTTATCTAGGCTAAACAAAGAGGAGATAAAAAGGCTGAGGTTGTGTTGTGTCCCCTCTTTCACTCTCTCTCTTGCTCTCTCTTTCTCTCTTTTCCTTTTCATCTACAGCTCCAAACATCAGTCTTCAGTGCACTAGGGCTGGCCAATATGATGATATAATATTGATATCATGATCATTTTTGTGATGTCGCCAGTATCAAGATTATTCATTTATTTATTTATTTTTTGAATAACAATTACATAATTGTTTGGAAGCAGCAGATTTTATGGTAAAAATTTATACTGACTCTTTAAAATTGTCAAATTGTTTTAATCTTGTTAAACAGTGTTATTTAAAAATATTTTAAATGAAAAAATGTGTTTTAAAATATTTTTTCTGGACATAAAAATATAATCAAATTCCGTGGTTTTGCTGGAAGTTTGTCAGCAGACTTTTACGTCATGACGCATACCGTGTATCATAGAGATGTCTTCAAATATCAATATTGTGATATATTTTTTTATCATATCGCCCACCCCTACAGTCTCACTATCAGTGGTCAAGGTTAATGCTTCATTTTATACAACATAACATCAGCTGTCCTCTCTCGACCCCCTAAAATCACATTTATAAATACAGGACGGCACTGGGACAGACGTAGTCTGTTCCGAGATGTCGCTTATCCCCTAAATTGTATCTGGTCCGGATCATGTCATTTCATTTTCATAAGAACGCATGCTAATGTCTCATCAGTCCTCATCTCTATCTCGTCAGCGAGTGCATAAACAAGATTATTCAAATGTGGTGTAGTAATTCGTTTAAATGGAAATGAATTTGGGGGGGGAAAGTGCCAGATCCTAAATGGGATGAACACACAGCTACAGGTGACATGATGATAACGACACTAATTAATTATTGTTAGCGCTATATTACTGACTGTCTCTATGATTACTCGCAGTAACAAGTAGTATCCTTTTTCATGCTCTTTAATCCCTTAAATTTTCGGCTTCTTAGTCATTCATTCATGAAAAAGCAGGGCAGTGGTAGCTCAGTGGTTAAGGTGTTGGACTACTGATTGGAAGGTTGTGAGTTCAAATCCCAGCACTGCCAAGCTGCCACTGTTGGGCCCATGAGCAAGGCCCTTAACCATCAATTGCTCAGATGTATAAATGAAATAAATGTAAGTCGCTCTGGATAAGGGCGTCTGCCAAATGCCATAAATGTAATGTAAATGTTTTATTCAGTAACCACTATGAATTATTAATTAGTATTAATTATTAATAACTACAGTCAAATAGGAAAGGTGTGTAGTTACGAGATGCATGAGGTATTTAGGGGTTAAATGTATAATTATTCATAAGGTAGCTCTACTGCAAAACTTAATATCTTAATTCTATTTTTTAATATTTAAGTACATAAGCATTTTACATACTTAAAATGCTTATGTACTTAAATAATTTTTTTAAAAAATATTAAGATATTTAGTACATATGTAAATATACAAATAGCATTTTCATCATTTGCTAGACATTTTCTAAATCCAACCTTTAAGTTTGAGGTTTAAGGCCAGTAATATCAAGCCTTCTGGGTTTTTTTTTTTTTTTCTTGTCCTATCTGACCTTTCATCATCATTCGTCTTTAAAAACTAAAAGTGACTTAATTTTAAGTCTTTTTTTTACCCTTATATACAACCAGAATTCATTGTTTACTTGTTTTTTTCCCCTCTATATGCAGTATTTCACTATTATATTCAGGTTTAACAGTAATTAATGTTGTACTTTCTGCCTGGAGCTGTTTTTCCATTCAGCTCAGTACTTTGCGTATAAAATAGGCTTAATGCAGCAGCGCCCTCTAATGGCCATTATTGGTTCAGTAGAAAACCTGATGTTCTGGTGTGTGAGGCTCAATCACCAGTGAGCAGTAGTGTTTTACAGTTTGGCTTTTATAGCTTAGTCAGATAACAGTTATGAGTTTTATATGCATAATAAAGTACTGCATGTGTTATGTGATCAGAATTAATATCTTTTTAGCTTCTTTATTGTCCTTTAAAGTACTAAAGCAGTGTGTGTGTGTTTTCATGGCAGAGAGCCGAGGAAAGTGGTGCTACACCGTGGAGCCACAGGACTGGGCTTTAACATCGTAGGTGGAGAGGACGGAGAGGGAATCTTCATCTCCTTCATTCTAGCAGGAGGTCCTGCCGACCTGAGCGGAGAGCTGAGGAAAGGAGATCGCCTCGTCTCGGTACGTCACCCTTCATCGACAAATATTACAAACCCGATGATGATTAAAAAAAAAAAAAAACATCTTATTGACATCTTCTATAAAAATGAAATCTATAAGAAGATACAAAACAATGCAGCGTAATAGTCGTCTGTTCATATCACTTTTCATTTAATTTCATTTCAAAGAAAGTTTTGGAGGAGAAAACCTGATTAAAAGAACAAGCCTCAATGCACACTTGGGGTGCTTTCATATATGCACAATTTAGGCTGTTTGAATGGAACCCTGGTGTGATCTCTGTCAATGAGGAAACAGTTCAACGCCGAATCGACTCCATTGCAGGAAGTGAACCGAACATGCCACGTGTTTTTTTTTTTTTCTGTAGATGTGAGCTGCTAAACTGAGCCAGAGGACAGTAGTGCTGCGGAAATACCACGTGTTCTAGATTTAGACAGATGAACAAGTAGAGAAAATGAACTCTGGATGTGACACCCAAATTGTTTTTATAATAATCGAGTCATTTATTGATCACTAGCAACGTGTTCAAGGTTTTTTTTTTTTTTTTTTTGTGATTTCTACACGCATTTCACAAAGATTTATGTAACTTTTTCCATCGCTATGCTTCTGACCTGAGTTTCATGGGTATTTTTTTCATCTGTACAGGCCCCTCCACCACCACACCAGCCTTTTCACATCACAGTAAATATACAGCATATATATACGGCGTGTCCAGCCTTTCTCCCACATATACTCAATAGTTACTCAATCATGTCAATGTAGATTTTATCCTCTCTCTCTCTCTCTCTCTCTCTCTCTCTCTCTCTCTCTCTCTCCCACACACTTTTATGGGTTTTTGTGACAGCTGGAACACACCCTAAAGTCTATTTTAACCTTTCTACACTCAAACAGGGCTGTTTTCTTCTAAAACACACCCTTATGTAGGCTTGATGTCACCAAATTGGAGTCAATTCCTCCTAATTAGGGAAAGGCGGAGCACGTTCCAAATAAAAAAATCATTCATCTTCAGTTTCTAAATCGAATAACCACACTGAAATGACATGGCAGGACTGAATTGCTTTCTCAGGCTTTTGTTTTTTTTGGCAGTAAAATCACACGACGCAATATGAAAAACGGTGTTAAACATTTTAACAAAATACTTCACTAAGGATTGTGTGTTAATAATCAAGAAAACAAAAATGTGCAAGTGTCTTTACATGAGAGAAATCTGTTGAGGTGAACGCTTACGCATGAATGTTTACTTAAAGCTTGTGGTACGCGCCATTTCTTTTGTCTTTCTTTCTTTCTTTTTTTTCATTTTTAATTTTCTTGAATGATGATTTTAACCAGTTATAATCAGAACTGCACCCAGCTGCTGCCGACCAAAGAGGGAGAACATATCTGGGCTTAAAAAGAACTGAATATTAGACGTTCAGCTGCAAGAAAACCATTGACGGTGTAGAATTTTCAGAACTAACGTTGATTTAAATAATCTCAGTATCAGGGATTTTTCAGTTACTACCAAGCTTTAGTTTTTGCATAACCAATCAAATTGGGACTAGCATATCATATCAGGAGCACTACTCTGTGTACGAAAACTGATATTTCCTCCTGTTTTCTCCGCCGCAGGTGAACGGAGTGGACCTACGCAGCGCTACTCACGAACAGGCAGCGGCTGCACTCAAAAACGCCGGTCAGACCGTCACCATCATCGCCCACTTCAGACCAGAGGGTGAGTCTCTCATACTGTAGACCGGAAACGGCGCACGAGACGAGAAACTAATCAGTGATCAGAAAGAATCTACTCGTGTAGAAGAGCAGCGTTCACCTGGAGCCCATTTTTATTCTTGTATTAATTTAAAGCTGGTTCTTTATCATGCCAGTTACCCCGATATGATATATTCTGGTTCACTTTAAGTACTATCTAACTACTATTTAATTGCTATCACTTCTTTTTCTTCTCGTTCTTCTTCTTATTAATCTTGGACTTAGCTGTACAGTAGATGTGAAGTCTCTTGAAAAGTGCCCTTACCTCACCAGTCACAAGGCTGACATGGTTTGTCCCGCCCACGTAGCTGCAAGGGATGGCAAGTAAAAGTGCGCTCATTACAATATTAGGCCACGCCCACCGGACGCTTCTCAGATCTGCAGTCAGAACTCAAGCAGTGTTTTGGTGCATTACGGCTTTAAATATGTATCACAGGACGTATCTTTAGCTTTGTGAGCTTTGTAGTACTGTAATGGCAGCGGTAGATGTGCTTAGTGGTTTCTTTAGTCGGTTTTCTGTGCAGTTTGGCTAGTGGGTACCCATGCCTCCATTTTTGTACTGGAGACGTGCCTAAACCTCGTCAAAGGCTTGGAAAGTACATTTTATTTTATAGTGAAGCACTTTAAATAATGAGTGTTACATCATGTTAGCAAGCTAAGTGATGGGACTTTATTAAATTATTTGCTTGGGAGAAAACAACCATGAAATATTCTGAAGTTAGATGAAAATTATCTGGATAAATACATCACATAAAGGCATCACTTTCCTGGACTGTGCGCTTAATTGTTTTCAGCTTGCTTGCTTGATCACTCATCTGTGTGTTTGGTCGGTTAGTTGTGTGTTTGTTTGTTTGTTTGTTTATAATTTTATTTATTATTTCATTATTATTATTATTAGTAGTAGTAATAGTAGTAGTATTTTTTAATTATAATATGAATTGGCTAGTGATGAGATCTGCTTGTCTTTTGGTGAGTTCACACACCATATGATAAACTCCTCTCCAGCTTCTGTGTGTATTGCGCATAATGTTTGCACATCGTTTTTTTCCCCAGCCTGACATTTATTTAAGGACAGCGTCACTGCGAGTGAAGTGTGTGTGGCCTTGAACAGTGAGGGATGGAGAGAGGGACGGAGAGAGGGATGAGCAGACTGGGCTGGGAGGGGTTGAGTGCACAGAGGCAGCATGGAGCGAGAGAGTCAGTGAACATGGAGCCTTGCTGCTTTTTCAGAGCGCCGTAGTCACCAGGAGGAGGGAATAGTGTGTGTGTGAAAAAGTGTACTCTTTCTGAAGCTGTAAGGACTGCCTGTAGAAGCAAGAAGCAGTTAAAGACTGTAAGTACTGTGTTAATCGCATAGTGTAAATATCTAAACATTATCTCTACTTTGTGTAATGTTTTATTATTTCAGTTTTTAATGTTAAGGAGTTTCGTCGTCTTTGCCTTTGACTGCAAAACATTCCTCCCTCGCGTATCATCACCTCATTTTACATTTAAATCTCAAACAAAACAGTACACCCCAGGGCTGGGACGATGTGCTGTAGTAGTTTGGTCTTCACTTAATGCATAAATATTTCATGAAGTAATCAGTGAAAAGTGATACCGAACCGTCTTTCAAGTCGTATAATGTGACGCGATTGATTGAAATTTACCAGACCATCATGCGTTATAATTATTTAATGATAGAGCTGCACAATAATAGATTTTACAGGACGTGCACGTGCATGTATTAAAGCTAATAAATGAATACGTTAGATTAAAGATCAGCCTGTGGTAATTGATATTTTTTTGGACTGGATTTACAGAAAATGTATCTGTAACCAGACATTTGGCCAGAAAGCTTAACAATAATAAAAAAAATAAAAAAAAACCCACTATATCAGTATTGCAAAGGCTGTATTATTTTGCTCAGCCATTTCAAGACTCAGGAAATCACTTATAGTCCTGCCAAAGGCACATCCAGTTATATTGAATGGTTAGAGTGAAAACATTAACTGGGTAGCACGTGTATATACGCTCCGGTCTGGTTTGTCTGCTCACTATTCGTACAGCAGAGAGATGTGGATATTGCAGAAGACACATACATCCACACACCGAGTAGTCTTAATTCGTTAACTCGTTAAAGACAATTGAACATAGCATCTCATTTTTTCACTTCTCTCTGTGTCTGTAGATCTCTCTCTCACTTCTCACTCTACACCTTACACACATACAGTACTGTGCAAAAGTTTTAGGCACATGCAAAGAAATGCTGTAGAGCAAAGCTGCCTTCAAAATAATGAAATTAAATGTTTCTACATTTAAAAAAAAACAAACAAAAAAACGTAAACAGTAGTAAATTAAACAAAGTCAATATTTGGTGTGACAGAAAAATAAAAATAGTAGTCTCCGGTACAATTAGTGCAGCTTTATAAGGAAATGAGCTGGTAAGTTTTATTGAGCATCTTGCAGAACCAGACACAGTTCTTCTGGAGACTTTGACTTTCGCACTCGCTTCTTATTTTTGCAGCAAAACCCAGCAGCCTTCATTGTGTTTTTTTTTTTTTTTTTTTTTTTGTCTGAAAAGTGTTTCTTACGTAATATGCTACTTTCTTTAATGACACACAAACATTTTTCCTTAACATTTAATTTTGTGCTAGAAAACTAATGTTTGGGAATCGAAAATGTTTTTTGTACTGACTCGATAATGCAGAAGTCATAAAATAAACAATCTATAACAAAGATTGTATTAAAAAAAGTAGGGTGCCTAAAACTTTACACCTTTTAATGCTAGAATTTAGCACTAAGATGTTCAGTGTGAACGCAAAGCCGAAGTAAAACTAGTACGATTCATGTAAAATTTCTGTTTAAAAAAAAACAAAACGTTGACTCTGGTACAGTCACAGGTTACATTGAGAGAATACACAGCTGATAAATTACAGTGTTTAACACTTACATGAGTCACATGATGCACACGTGACACTATTATGGCTTCTGCTATCTGATTGTACGGTTAATATGCAGTATCCACAGTCTCTATCAACAACAAATATTAGATCAATCACTCAATAGTTCACCTAAATATGTTGTACGAGGCTTTGTCCTTTTGATTCGACATGCTATAAATCTCGTTATATTTGCTCACCAGGAATATATACCAGCACAGTGTTTGTTTATCATGTTTGCATCCCTGAGCTACGACCCGATTGGTCACGTGAAACTTTTTTCTTTCCAAGTGTGACAAAAAAGGAGGGGAAAAAAACCTACACCATTCTGTGTATCTTGCACTTGATTCGTATGGAATTACATGGGCGCCCGTGGTTGAGGAAAATACACCGAGAATAAAATCAGCTTTAACCATCACTTCCTGTTTAATTGGATCCCGATCAAATGCTGAACATTACCGGTAAAGATGTGCTGATGCTGATGTCCCAGGTTTGGAGTGTGAAAGAGGCTTTTGTCTTTTCCTCTCTCTGTGTCTCTCACACTCTCTTTTAAAAATAATTTTTTAATGAAGTGGTCTGTATAAGCGTCCACACCCTCCTGGGTATTGAAAGCCTCAACAGTGTTACGACACTGACCATGTGTGAAGCCTCTCTCCAAAACCCTGCTCGTTTTCCAAAAGCACTTGACCTCTGCCGCTTGATATTCCTGTCCTGATCTAATCCACTTATATCAGCCGCAGTGAAATTAATTAGAACATTAATTAGTGCTGTAAATCTCTATCAAAGTGGCACCTCGTGTGGTCAAAATAATATATAATAATTGCTTCCAAACACCACAACTGTGAACTATCCAGAAGCTCCAGACTATCCTTTTTTTATTTGTTTCTTTGTTTTTATTTACATTTGCATATTATATAACAAAGCACAGATAACCAATCCTGCTAGCCCCGCCCCCAAGTACCCTTTGCTCCTGTTGGTGTTGGTCCTGAGCAGCTAACAAAACATGTACAGCTGGAATATTTGGTACTGAAACACTGAAGACCAAACAAATCAGCGACTACAGGTCATAACAATATGTTTTACAGACATGTGTGTGTGTGTATGTTGCAGAGTACAGCCGTTTCGAAGCAAAGATCCATGACCTGCGGGAGCAGATGATGAACAGCAGTATCAGCTCCGGGTCCGGTTCTCTGAGGACCAGTCAGAAGAGATCACTATACGTCAGGTACATCACTCTCTCACACACACACACACACACACACACTGGCTCTTCCCTGACAGAGTGAGATCAAACTTCAAACCGCTACTTAGTGTATTTTTTTTTTTACATTTTGAATTAAGGAAAAGTAATTAAGGAAAAGAATTATTGTTTAAATTATTTATACAACATGTCATTTATGTAAGTGTAAATGTCAGCCATATGCCGTGCAGAAGCAAGATAAGATCACACAGTAGTCCGTCTGTAACGTAAAACATTTCAATACAAATAACTTGGCAGCGTTCTGGCTCACACACTGCTTTCTGCCTCGCTCTGCTCATGGTCCACACACACACTCAGCTCACTGTTCAGGAAGAGAAAGAAAGATCACATTAATACATTTGGGAAAACAGGCCTTCATTGTTCCACGTTAGTCGTAACTCATCTTCCAAACACCCCCTTGTCAATAAACCACGCCCCCACCTGCTGTAATTTTGTATATTAATTCAACAAATATTCTGTTTATCTGAATTTTTTCCCCTTTCACATAAATACTTTTTAGAATATTTTTTAAAGTCTGTTTTTTAACTGTAAAATAAATCGTACAGACCACTTTAGCACAGATTTATTTTATGAACATTATTTTCTCCCTAATTTGGTCACTTGCCAGTTCCTACCCACTCACCATGTAAGCCAGCTCTCCCTTATCATATGACAGCTACCAGGTGGGGAGGGGGAAGGCTAACACGTTCTTCCTCCTAGACACGTGAAGCCAGCCGATCGCATCTTTGCGAAACTGCTGCTCTTGCTGCATTAAGCGCTGTATAACGCACCTGGACTAAAGCACTGTCCACCCTCTTCAACGTACATGTGCTCACAGAAGCCTAAGATTGGCCAGTGTTGCTGTGATTGACAGGGGAGAGAAAGTATGTCCCTCCCATGCAGAGAACATGGTCAATTTGGCTTTCTTGTTGCCCAAGAAACCCATCATTGGGGTTCAACTTCGATATCTGGACAATATAGCAAATGCTTTTTTGTTGCGCCACCTGTGAGCCTTATGAGTGTTCTTTAATATTATTTGAACAATATTTTGTCTTATAACACAACACATTAGGTCCAAGCTGACATTATATAGGCCGACATATTTTACTGAGATTTAAATTTGACTCATTCAGTTAAAAGGAACAGCCAACTGAAAAGTCAGTGATAAATATAATAACTTTGGATTGTGATTTCTATATCGCAGACCTCCTGGCTATGCTTCATTCATCCCTCATGATGTTGTGTTTTTCTCTCTAGAGCACTGTTTGATTATGATAAAACCAAGGACTCCGGCCTTCCCAGTCAGGGCCTGAACTTTAAATTTGGTGACATCCTGCACGTGGTGAACGCCTCCGATGATGAGTGGTGGCAGGCGAGACAGGTCACCGCCGAGGGCGAGGTCGAGGAGATGGGAGTCATCCCCAGCAAAAGGAGGTCAGGCTTCACAGGCGCAAACTGGCTCATAAAAGCTACAGAATGAGCCAGTCGTCTTTATCAAATTACTTCTTGGGAATATAAAAGCTACATTGTTTTTTTTTTTTGTTTTGTTTTTTTTTTGGGAACATACCATCTGCAATCTGCACAGACCCACATAGTCACAAAACAAATTTATTTTACATCTATAATTCAACTATTCATATACTAGACAAATATGGTTGCTTGAAAAACTTCCCATATTTAAAAAGGGAGGAATAGTATTAAAAAAAAACAAAAAACATTCTTGTCTGCAAAAGAGATTTTTATTCCTGAATTTTCCAGTTTCAGAACCCAACCTGTATTAAACTTTAGATTTAAAATATAAAATATTAAATAGATATCACATTAACAATAGTTTTCCAGTTTTGTTATCATTTGGATTAAGCTCAAATTGTCATTAAGTATGCTTTAGAGGTTTTTTTTTTTTTTTTTTTTTTAATTAACAACTTCCTGAAATAAATACCCTTTTATGATTATAGGGATCTTTTGCAGGTCTGGTACCTGTGAAAAAGTATATATAATTTATAAGCACTTATTACCTAACATGGAAAAAAAAAATTAACATGTACATTTTTTTTGGAAAAAGTATGAATAATGCATATAAAGTATGTTAATACATATTCTGAAGGTTATCTTTCATTTAATTTGTTTAATGTTAATTTCATTATGTTTTGTGCTGTCCCTTTTTTTATTATATAGTTAATTAACAAGTTTTTAAAAAATACTCTTTGAGGGGGAAAAAAAAATCTGGAATTGTTTCTTACAAGGAAAGACAAAAAAAAACCCTGAGCTTTAATAAATAAATAATAAATATTAAATACCATTCATATCTGATGGTGACCACCACGATCATAAAAAATCATGTAGTACACATGACTTTATGAACTAGAGGCCTATGGGATGATCGATACACAGTGACAGTTGTATTACAGAAGTACATTATAGTTGTAGTGACCTGTGACCTTTGTGTCCCTCATAGAGTGGAGAAAAAAGAGAGAGCAAGGTTAAAAACAGTCAAGTTCAACTCTAAATCGCGAGAGAAAGGGGTAAGTGCACCACACATTCACACAGGGATGGATAACAGATTTGAAGTTAAAAGTGCTTTACAAATAAGATTGAATAGAATTGAATTGAAGTCTCCTTAGATTCTCAGGTAAATTACTGAGGATCCATTTAGGAGTGGAGGAATTTCAGGGTAGAATATAGATTTATAATTAATTACCAGCTAGAAGATATCTTCATAATTATATTAAGGGTAGAGTATAGCTTTATAATTAAATTCAGGCTGGAGTATAGATTCATAATTAAATTTAGGCTAGAGTATAGCTTCGTAACTAAATTTACTCTAGAGTATATCTTCATAATTAATTTAATTCAGGCTAGAACACATTAGTTTGGGTCTAATTTGCAGAAGTACAGTATATGTTCCTATGATGATGTCCACCACAAAGTTAAATCTCCAAACAGGTTTTAATTTAACACTGTAATAAAAACTGGCTTCTTATTAATCCTATATCAGAAAATCTTCAACAGCTGACACCAGGAATGTTTTATCTTTTGACGTTTTCAGTATTAACTCACGCAAGTCATTACTGCCTTTATAATGTACTGTAATGCACTAATGTGTGTGTGATGAGTTAACAGCATGTTCAACAGCACCTCCTGCTGGCCCACTCGATATTTGACGTTCTTTTATAACACCAATAACAGCAGAGTTCGCATCCAAACTGTATTCACCTTAAAGCTAACTCCCCAACCAGGCATGCATGAGCAGAAAACAGGACAGATACACTTGCCATTGATGTCGGACTGCTCGTATTACAATACGCCACTCGTCTTTCTCATCCCTCCCCTTCCCTCACTCTATCCCTCCCCTTCCCTCACTCTATCCCTCCCCTCCACTTGCCTGTGCAATGCTATGCTGTCTGTCAAATACAAACTACTGACTGCTGGAACAGAACCTTCTGAATGTTTTTGTTTTGTTTTGTTTAAATGTGCATCTTTGTGTTGTTGTTGTTTTTTTTTTTTAAATTTTTTATTTTTTTTTTAAATTAAAAAGACTCTTATAGTGTGTGCTGTAGTAAAAATAATAGAAATGGAGAATTTAGAGCTTTACCCACTTTACGTTTTGCTGAATTCCTATCACCTTTTCGTCTTTTTTGCCGTTATGTTCTTTCTTTCATTTTTTCACTTGTGCTTGGTAGGCAGAAAAGCGTTCCTGCTGGGGGCTTCTTTTGTGTTTTTCGTGGTGCTGCTAGCGATAAGGAAAGCAGGTCAATGCTAATCAGTAACAGACGCACAAACGTTTCTGACAGACCCACAAAGCCCCTGTGCCCTCTTTCCATATGGCACATATGTAACTGTGTGTGTGTGTGTGTGTGTGTGTGTGAGGTATTATTGGGGCAATAGTATTAGGGGTCTCATCTGTGTACTGTTTGAAACAGGTGCATAATTACTGCTGTCTTATAGACAATAGCAGATAGAGCTGTTAATGTCTCCATTTTAATTCATTTGACCTGTGAATCAAAATTCACACCCAAATCCCAGCTATCCCCAGAGTTTTTATTTTTAACCTGTGCTAATTTAGATTTGTTTGTCAGCCAGTTGCAAATTCTTAATTTGGATGTGCAGATGAGTCCAAAAGCAAAACATGTAACAAGCAAACTGTTATTCATAAAATCATAAAATATAAAGCCCTTCAAGTTCCAGTATGCAAATGTGTTCTGATAATATACCAGTTTAAGAAGTGAAGAGGAGTGTAGGGTTAGGATTAGCATTTCCAGTTTGCATATTTATCATAAAATATTGAGGAGGGTAAAAGTATCAGCTCTGCTGTGTCTTTTTATGATTATATGTTTTAGGACCACCACATCAAGCAATTTATTACTTAATATTATTAAGCAATATTATTACTTATTTATTACTGAATATAAATATATATATATATAAATATATATATATACACATATACAGGTGCATCTCAATAAATTAGAATGTCGTGGAAAAGTTCATTTATTTCAGTAATTCAACTCAAATTGTGAAACTCGTGTATTAAATAAATTCAATGCACACAGACTGAAGTAGTTTAAGTCTTTGGTTCTTTTAATGTGATGATTTTGACTCACATTTAACAAAAACCCACCAATTCACTATCTCAACAAATTAGAATACTTCATAAGACCAATAAAAAAAACATTTTTAGTGAATTGTTGGCCTTCTGGAAAGTATGTTCATTTACTGTACATGTACTCAATACTTGGTAGGGCTCCTTTTGCTTTAATTACTGCCTCAATTCAGTGCGGCATGGAGGTGATCAGTTTGTGGCACTGCTGAGGTGGTATGGAAGCCCAGGTTTCTTTGACAGTGGCCTTCAGCTCATCTGCATTTTTTGGTCTCCTGTTTCTCATTTTCCTCTTGACAATACCCCATAGATTCTCTATGGGGTTCAGGTCTGGTGAGTTTGCTGGCCAGTCAAGCACACCAACACCATGGTCATTTAACCAACTTTTGGTGCTTTTGGCAGAGTGGGCAGGTGCCAAATCCTGCTGGAAAATGAAATCAGCATCTTCAAAAAGCTGGTCAGCAGAAGGAAGCATGAAGTGCTCCAAAATTTCTTGGTAAACGGGTGCAGTGACTTTGGTTTTCAAAAAACACAATGGACCAACACCAGCAGATGACATTGCACCCCAAATCATCACAGACTGTGGAAACTTAACACTGGACTTCAAGCAAATTGGGCTATGAGCTTCTCCACCCTTCCTCCAGACTCTAGGACCTTGGTTTCCAAATGAAATACAAAACTTGCTCCCATCTGAAAAAAGGACTTTGGACCACTGGGCAACAGTCCAGTTCTTCTTCTCCTTAGCCCAGGTAAGACGCCTCTGACATTGTCTGTGGTTCAGGAGTGGCTTAACAAGAGGAATATGACAACTGTAGCCAAATTCCTTGGCACGTCTGTGTGTGGTGGCTCTTGATGCCTTGACCCCAGCCTCAGTCCATTCCTTGTGAAGTTCACTCAAATTCTTGAATCGATTTTGCTTGACAATCCTCATAAGGCTGCGGTTCTCTCGGTTGGTTGTGCATCTTTTTCTTCCACACGTTTTCCTTCCACTCAACTTTCTGTTAACATGCTTGTATACAGCACTCTGTGAACAGCCAGCTTCTTTGGCAATGAATGTTTGTGGCTTACCTAGTGAACCAAACTGAGAGACCATTTTGAAGGCTCAGGAAACCTTTGCAGGTGTTTTGAGTTGATTAGCTGATTGGCATGTCACCATATTCTAATTTGTTGAGATAGTGAATTGGTGGGTTTTTGTTAAATGTAAACCAAAATCATCACAATTAAAAGAACCAAAGACTTAAACTACTTCAGTCTGTGTACATTGAACTTATTTAATACACGAGTTTCACAATTTGAGTTGAATTACTGAAATAAATGAACTTTTTCATTTATTGAGATGCACCTGTATGTGTGTGTGTATATATATATATATATATATATATATATGTATGTATGTATGTATGTATGTATGTATGTATGTATGTATGTATGTATGTATGTATGTATGTATGTATGTATGTATGTATGTATGTATATATATATAGATAGATAGATAGATAGATAGATAGATAGAGAGAGAGAGGCGTGTGTGTGTATATATATATATGTGTGTGTGTATATATATATATATATATATATATATATATATATATATATATATATATATATATATATATATATATATATAAAAACAATCTTTGGGTGACTTTAATGAGACAACAAATGAAAAATCTTAACACGTTTATCTTCTGCAGAATGACAGTTTTCTTTATTTTAACCATCAGGATTTGATTGGTTTGTGAAAATGAACATATGTGTTTAATATTATTTTTGCCTAACTGTCTGCATCAGAAGATGTTTAGAAGAGGGTTAATTGCTCTTTTTTTTAAAGACTATGTAAAAACAGGAATTACTTAAAAGATTGCTTTCTCTTTTAAATGAAAATGAGAAGGAAAAAAAAGGCAAATCTATGCAAATCCAAATTGCTTGAACCCCCTTTTCTGCTTCTTCAGTGCTGGTAGTTTTTTTTTTTTTGTTTGTTTTCTTCTTAAACATTACCTCATTTTCTCACCTCTTTCTGCATTTCTCCTTCTTCTCATTCTCTCATTCTGGTTATGTGGATCTTAGCGGTGTAGGTGTGTGGCTCATGGTGATCTGTGTGTTCATTTTGGGTTTTTATTTATTTTTTTATTTATTACGGCCTGTGCTGACTTTCTGCATCATTCAGACAGGTGTTAATAACTAGAAATGTATGATTTTTGAGATGCACAGGGTCAGCACTGAACCGTCATGTTATTATTTCTTCCACATCAGACACCTCTCTCTCCCCTCTCCTTTTTTTTTTTCTTGTTGTCCTCCATCCCTCCCTCCCTCCTTCTCATCCTCAGCAGTCCCTCAATGACAAGCGTAGAAAGAACCTATTTTCCCGCAAGTTCCCTTTCTACAAGAACAAGGAGGCGAGCGAGCAGGAAACAAGCGATGTGGACCGTAAGTACGACAGAAAAGTGTTCTGATAGGGAAGTTCAGGGCAATGCGGCAGAGGGCCAGCAGGGGGTGCCAGTCCACGAGCTACAGCAGCCATGAAGCTTACTGTGGTGTTTAATAAACGAGCCAGATCAGTTATACTGCTCTGTGACGTCAGTGGTTGCTGTATGCAGTGGTAGAAGCCGGCGTGTGTGAGTAACCCATTGTGCTCTTGTGGTTGTTTTGGTCTTTCTCTCTCTCGCTAACTGACCAACAGGACAATCCAGATGACACACTATCCAAAGGCCAGAGTAAGTGCAAGATGTTCCAGATGCACACGTTCCTCCTCCTTCACTCTTATTGTCCGTCACATCCTTCTGTCCCTGTCACTCTCATAGCTCATTTTCCATGAACCCATTCTACTTTTAGTTTAATGTTTAGAGATTGTTTAAGGATACGATAATGTGAGTTTAGTCCAAAAGACAGTCAGTGTGTTTACATGTATGAAATATAAACAGATTACTGCAGACATACACTGCATTTACATGCACTTGTCTAATAATGGGGAAAACTCTGGGCCCACATGAGTCAACCAGTCATCATTTCAACATAACAAGTAGTGTATCAGTAATTAACTGATTTTTAAATCTAATAATTTGGAAGTATATTTTATAGACAGTGTAACATTGGCATTTTTTTTTAAACATACAGAATATAGGTTTGATTTATTATGTTATATAATAATGATAATAATCAACTTTAGTGTGATGAGTAACTCCTTCATCACAGCACCCAGTTGTTGATTATTTTTCTACAACACCACACCCACAAATATTTTATTCCTTACTTATCCACACCCACACCTGGAAGAAGAAAGGTTTAACGTTTTCGGTTTGACGCTGTTGTTCTAACGGCTGACGAAACTGAACAGCAACTAATACAAAAACTCCGATCACAAGACTTTTTTGTGCATAAATAACTATCGCATTTAAACTGGGAAACCTGAACAAATGGCGTAAAAAGAGACGGATGTTGGACTGTATTTGCCGACAGTTTTTGCATCGACCGCCCCTTCACGCACCACAAAACAGAATACGAACCGATAACGTATATGGTGGCTTCACTTCGTTCACCATTTCACTGTGATTGTTAATGAACTTTATATTACAATTATTAAAATATTACTTGGTTAGCGAGCTAACATCAGGTTGCGCTGAATGTAGTTTGGGACTATTTATCATGTACATTTTATCCTTAAACTTTTAGTATTTGAATTTTAAAAACATGTACAGTATGTACAAGGTTAGTTCATAGTATGTGATTTAAAACTCAGATGTGCACGTTACCAAGTACTTCCTGTCAAAATGAGTTGGTATAATCATATTTGTATATAATAGTCTATAGAAGAGCTGAGAGACTTCATGGTACACATCACGGCACAGTTTACCGTTTCCTTGCTAAACGAGGAGGGAGACACTAAAGTGTGACTGTTTCTGCCTGGACACCCTGCTGGTGTAGAAGTGTGGGTTTCTTTGTACTGGGTTTACATTTGGGTTTCTTCAAGGTTTTCTGGGTCTCCCTCCATCTGACTCAGTGTGTATTTGTCTGTGTTTTTGGGTTTTCACCATCTGTTCCCCCGTGTTGTGATTTCAGAGCATGTGACCTCTAATGCCAGTGATAGTGAAAGTAGTTACCGTAAGTTTTCCTTGTATCCCCCCCCCCCCCCCCCCCCCGCCATGTCACCCGCCGTTCTCGTCTGCATGTCTGGCTTTACTTTTAATATCTGATGTTTTCTTACTAACACACACACACACACACACACACACAGTATATATACACATTCATGCACAGAAACCATTGACAGGCTTTAATTCCATTATTTCCATCAATATTCTGTTTTAATATCGTATCCAGCATTACGTTGGTAAATAGACGTGAAAAATCCACTCCTCCTCGTGCAGCGTCAGTCCTCTGATTCTAACAGAATAATGTTGTTAGTCAGAAAGGTGGGTCTAATTTCCCCTCTGCGGGAAGGGCACTGCAGTGAGGAGGCTGAATGTTCGAGAAGGCAGGGAGGAGTGCACAAGCTCAGCGATACAAAACTAAAATCAATCAGCTAGGGCAAAGCCAGCCCCAGACCGGTCTCCATAGCAACAGGGCTTCCCTTACTCCTCTTTTTCGTCTATCTCTCTCTCTCGACAGACAGAGTGAGCGGTGAAACCGAGTTAGATCCAAAGTGGGTCCTACACATGTACGCAAACGACAAGTGACATCACTCAGCTCTGTTGTACAAAACCATTGTGTACTCGTGTGTCCCTTTTGTTATAAATTCGACAGAGATTAGTCACGAGGCTGGATTGATCTTCAGGTTCTTCGTTTATTTGTGTACCATTTATTCAGAGACATTTCACATTTAACATAAAGTTAGAGAATCAGAGATACACATGAATGATCATGACAATGTAGCAAATGGTCACAGAGACACAGGCAAATAATTAAAGGCAAATGTCCCTTCACTTTGACAGGAATAACTCCAGTCCAGCCCAGTGTAAATCTGTCAGCATTAAAAGTAGTGAGGTGGTCGCATCGCTACTGTTTTAAATCCAGTAGCTTCGTAGATAGTCCGAGTTTATAATCTTATTAAAGTAGTGCTGATAAACACTGTATTTCATTCATTCTTAACACAAACAAATAACATTTAATGCAGTTATGTAGCTCCTTGTCTTAGATGAGAACAAAATGACTCTATGGCTCTTAAAATGAAATCTTG
The DNA here is from genome assembly GCA_023630585.1 of Cranoglanis bouderius. Taxonomy (NCBI): domain Eukaryota; kingdom Metazoa; phylum Chordata; class Actinopteri; order Siluriformes; family Cranoglanididae; genus Cranoglanis; species Cranoglanis bouderius. The sequence goes on from CM042536.1 coordinate 24,850,759, forward strand.
TGGCTTCATTTGTTATTAGCAGAAGAGGTGACATCAGTCATGTGTTTGCATAGTTAGTGTAGTTCAGGACATTTTTCCTCAGGTTTATTTTCTAAAAAAAAAAAAAAAAAATATTGTGATCCTAAGTTTATGAATCACAATCCCATGAAAATAATCATACATAAATGGCACCGTGAAATCTTTAATTTTATAAATCACAAATCCATAAGCAGGCACTTAATCTTCTACTGTGACTGCTTTGCAAGTGCGATCCACAGACCACAGCCCTACGTCCTGATTTCTGCCTATACAATGTTCGTATTGCGTTTACAAATCACAATTTACATTCTTACAGCTGTCTGTTTATACATATAGACATTTACGATTACGTCACTAGATTCACGTGTTCGTATGATCCACAAATGCGGCACAGCACTGCACATACCAATTTAATGTTTTTGGAAAATACACAAGAAAATAGTACATTCGTTTAAATAACACAATAATTCAAATTGTGTTAAAAAGATACAGTACTTTCCTTTCCTCTTAGAACAAGTCTCATAAATACTACTGTTTACAAAAGTATTTAAACATAAAAAAATGACACTATGAGGAATTTATATAACATTTAAGACAAGAGTTCAGAGACATTTGTTTGTGAGCTGCTTGTTAATGGAGCACGGCACGTTTGTCAGTAATTTTTAGACGCATCTGTCATTAAAACACACCTTACAAAATACATACTATATTAATAACCTGGCTTTGTTCTGCACGTTGCTGAAAGCTTTAATTGTAAGATCGGTTTTATGTTGCACGGTAAAGGATGCTAGGACATCTGTGAACGAATGATCTTTCATCGTGCATCACTGTGCATAATGCACAGATTGAGTCATAGAGACGTGCCGACATCTGCGGAAACACCCTGCTTGAGATTTAGAGGCGACCGCCAGTGACCAGAGGAGCATGTTCAATCAGCCTAACCATCATAAACACCGTACTAAACACTGCAACACGCAACGTAAGTCCATGAGCGAAGCTACACTGCTCTTTCTGACCACCATGTTGTGTTTGACTCTCAGGTGGCCAAGAGGAATACGTGCTATCCTACGAGCCTGTGTGTCAGCAAGAAGGTGAGAATATTAACTCAGCGTCTGTAATGCAAACTTATTCACGTATGAATGAATATAAACCGTGACTGGTCTAGTTATCAGTAGATTAGAGCCATAGAAAACTGCTGTATAATGGATTTGGACTTGAGTATACTGTAGTTAAACATTAATTTCTCTCTCTTTTCAGTGAACTACACTCGTCCAGTGATCATCCTGGGGCCGATGAAGGACAGAGTTAACGACGATCTGATCTCAGAGTTCCCTGACAAATTTGGCTCCTGTGTTCCTCGTGAGTATCTCCAGGCTTTGTGTGTAATTTACAGGTCAGAACTGTTCTAAGAAGCTTGCAATTTGTTTCTAAGGAAATTCTAAGTGAACTTGATGCATTTGTATGAACTCATTGTGCAAAATTAAAATTAGAGTAGCAGCTGAATCCTTTGGTACTACTAAGGTTAAAACAACACGGGTTCCAGTACTTTGTGCAGTGGTCGATCTGGATGTGCTGCGATTCAAACCGTGTTTCCATATTCCCTCGTCTCAGATACGACGCGGCCGAAGCGCGACTACGAAGTGGACGGCCGTGATTACCATTTTGTGGTGTCTCGAGAGCAGATGGAGCGAGACATCCAAGAGCATAAGTTCATCGAGGCGGGCCAGTACAACAACCACCTCTACGGCACCAGCGTGCAGTCTGTACGCGAAGTGGCTGAAAAAGTACGACTTACTATTACAAGTACAGCTGTGTGAAAACAGTACAACATATTTATAAAAATGAAACGTATAGGAACATACAGGGTCAACAACGGGGTCATGTGACAGTGTTTTACTCTTCTTATACCACAGCATTAACATTTTTTTTATTTATTAAAGATCGACTCATTTATAGTTACGTTTAATGTTGTGGAAAGTCCGTGAAACGCGATAAAAACTTGTTCCCTCACCAGCCTCTTTTTCTCCTCTGTCGTGAAGTTAATGAGACTAAAAAAATGCAGCTTGTCATGTTACCGCGAAACCACAAAGCATAAACTAGTCTGCCCTGAAGGCTGTTCTAAAGCGCTGAAACTGGAGACTCCTTCCATAAATGATCAAAATAAACGTCTTCTTACAGAAAACTTCACCATATCAACAACATGGTTGTAACGGTCACATACAAGTAAATGAGTTACTGTTACTATAGCAACAATAACATGCTTTGCTAGTTTTGTAAGATAAAATAAATAAGCCTTTCATCCAGTTTTTCAGTGATGGCACACAAATTGTTGATGGATTAAGAGCTTAACATGGGGAAAAATACTGCAAATAGCTACACGTTTAACATCTTTCAGTTAAATGTTCTGACTCTTGTTTCCTCTCGTCAGGGTAAACACTGCATACTAGATGTATCAGGCAACGCCATCAAGAGACTACAAGTTGCTCTGCTCTATCCTATTGCCATCTTCATCAAACCAAAATCAGTGGAGAATATCATGTAAGTAACTTAATTCAACACACACACACACACACACACACACACACGCGTGCACACACTGCATACAAAGCATACATTTCCCTGTATACATCACTGTCCTGTTAGTGATGAATGTTAAAGGCTATACTATAAGTGTGTGTATAGTTTTATAGTTCATCTACAAGCCTGTAACAGTCGAGCGCGTGTGTACGTCAAATTAAAAAAAATATATTTGGCACGGTCAACTCCAGAATTATTGGCACCCTTCCTGACCACGAGGAACTCACAATATATAAAAATTTTCTCAAACTACAGTATTTACCTTCCTTCTTAACAGAAATACTTTACAACAAAATTACTGGTACCTAAATTGTTTGTTTACATGAAAATCATCACAAAGTAAACCTATAATGCCTCTTTATGTGTAAGATTACAATATGTATTATTTTTTATATAAAGCATGACAGTAATTATGTAGTCGACTATATACAGTGTATAATTCTTGTAGCTGTACAGCAATACATGTAAAAACTATTTGACACCCACAAAGTGCAGTCCAACTTAACAACACACAAAAGTACACGGTGCAATAAACACACAATGCACTTATTTATGATGGAAAATGTATGGTCTATCTAATATATATATATATATATATATATATATATATATATATATATATATATATATATATATATATATATATAATTTTATGACTTCTACATTATCAAGTCGGTACAAAAAACATTTTAGATTCCCAAACATTAGTTTTCAAGCACAAAATTAAATGTTACAGAAAAATGTTTGTATGTCAATAAAGAAAGCAGCATATTACGTAAGAGACACTTTTCAGACAAAAAACACAATGAAGGCTGCTGGGTTTTGCTGCAAAAATAAGAAGCGAGTGCAAAAGTCAAAGTCTTCAGAAGAACTGTGACTGGTTCTGCAAGATGCTCAATAAAACTTACCAGCTCATTTCCTTATAAAACTGCACACATTGTAGCGGAGACTACTATTTTAATTTTTCTGTCACACCAAACATTGACTTTGTTTCATTTACTACTGTTTACTGCTCTTTACGGTATTTTTTTATGTAGAAACATTTAATTTCATTATTTTGAAGGCATCTTTGCTCTACACCATTTCTTTGCATGCATGTGCCTAAAACATTTGCACAGTACTGTGTGTGTGTATTATATATATATATGTGTGTGTGTGTGTGTGTGTGTGTGTGTGTGTGTGTGTGTGTGTGTGTGTGTATATATATATATATATATATATATATATATATATACACACACACACACACACACACACACACACACACACACACACACATATATACACATATACACATATATATATACACATACTATGTATGTATAGTATATATATATATATATATATATATATATATATATATATATATATATATATATATATGTATGTATGTATGTATGTGTGTATATATATGTATGTATGTATGTTATACATATATGATATAAAATATATTTATATGATATAAAAGTAAACAGTAGGGTCCTATAAGGTGCAGTGTGTTCATGTGGTCCATAAAAATGAAAAATCAGCAGCTAGTCCTGATCAGTGACTCTGTTAAGAATCTGCCGTACTGCAGCCAATAACAGGTTATGGTTTGGGTGAAGATCTCTGATGGTTTTCTTGTGTGTGTGTCAGGGAGATGAACAGGAGGCTGACAGACGAGCAGGGCAGAAAAACATACGACAGAGCCATGAAGCTGGAGCAGGAGTTTACCGAGCACTTCACAGGTCAGTCACCTCACTGTGGAAAAGAAGCTAGAACTCAAGCTTTCTCAACATACAACCCCAGCGAACAAGTCTAACACTTCTTTGCAATTAAAATCAAACCACAACACAAAATAGCATTGTACCACATTGAAACAGCTGTAAATCGTGTCCTATTCAGTTGTTAGTTGCTGTAAATTGTATCGATTTAATCATTCTTACATTGTTTGTGTAAACATTTCACTACTGAGGCCTAGTCCGTACTAACATGGGTAAAATAAATTCTCCTTTTCTTATCCGTTTTGCCTTTCCTTTCACATCACAACAGTGTTTCTGGGGGTGAAATGTATCTTTTCTAATCCTCTTTTAATCAAAGTGCCTGGTGTGAGAAACGTAGCTTTTTGGGAATGCTGAGGAATGTTTACTAATGTGATTTCCACAAGATGGCGGAATTTACAGTGCAGCTGTTTTCTGTATTGTTTATTTTCATTTCTTGTTTGACCAGTAGACACTGTAGCATGCAAGAAAGTGTGTTTTATGCACAAACACAAAATGGCGGAAATGACGTAAAGGTCATGGGGTTAGACACTTAGTGTCCACGCAGAGCACGTTATTTTCTAAACCTGGAAGAAAAATGCTAATAACAGATATTAGCGATATCTACACAGAAGTTCAGTGTAACAGACTAGTGTGTGTGTGTGTGTGTGTGTGTGTGTGTGTGTGTGTGTTTCAGCCATTGTCCAGGGAGACACGTTGGAAGAAATCTACGATCAAGTCAAGCAGATTATTGAGGAGCAGTCTGGACCATACATATGGGTACTATCCAAGGAGAAACTATGAAGCGCTGTGAAGCAAAGTCCATTCTTCCTTTTCTGTTTTATTTATTATTCTTTTTTTTTCCTCCCTATTTTTTTTCTTGACATTTTAATCCCTGATCCCGATTCAGTCCGGCCCCAAACTCAGTTCACAGCGACACTTCGGTAGGTGTCTCACAGGGCTGGATGCGTCGCCCCCTTTCCGATCTCAACTGCTTCCGGTTTTAAACATGGGGGGGGGGGGGGTGCGGTCACGCCAAACCCAACATCCATTAGCAGGACTTTGGAAACGGTACAGTTCCTTAATGTTTAAGGGAGGATACTTTTTTGCAGAAGAAGAGATACGTGGACTAAGCTGGATCCTTTCTTTTCCTTTTTCCTCATTGTGTGTGATGTTGATACAGAGGTTAAATCTCAGGCATCGGAATCATAAAATAACAGAAAGATAATTACAAAAGCAAAACTTTGCACGTTATAGCTTTAAGAGCATGTCGTCTTTGAATTTTCGTTTTCTCGTTTTTCCTTTCCACCATACTTCCATGTTTCACATTTATCATAGTTCGTTTTTGTTTTTGTTTTTTTCGTTACAATTTCTGTTCATCAACATTCGGGAGCTTGTCTTTTTTTTTTTTTTTTTGACCACAACTCATTTGTACAGGAGCGATTCACATGCAGTCATCAATGTCAAAACCGGTCAGTTGTCGTTGTTCATTTTTTTCCACAGTGTCTTACATACAGAACATCAATTTTACTTTGATTTTTACATGTAGGGAAGTCTGCCATTTGTAAGGAACTGCCATTTTAAGAGATGTCGATGTACATCTGTGGCTTAAAATGCCAATGCGTGGCTGAAAGAAAATTTATTGTACAATGAAATCTTAACAGATATTTAACCCTCCATGAACTGCCTATTTTGTTATAATAAAAGTCTATAGTGTACTTTACTTAAGCACTAGTACTGCAGGAGTTATTTTCTTTACAATGTAAGACATAAAAAGGAACGAGGAATTTTTCAAAGACTTATAATATGGATATATATTTTTCCCTTTTTTTCTGTTGGCCTTCTTTATTTTCTTACACTGACGCAGGAAGCGAGGTGCGTCACTGTGAAGAGCGAACTCTCTCTCACACTGTCTTTACCTCCATCTGAGCTCTGTCCGCTCCTGCGTGCTCTGTAAACGTCTGCGCTGTGTGGTAGAGCTGAGGTCAGGCGTTTTCCGGCGCGTCCTCTTGGACGTTGGAACGCATCGGGCCAAACCTCCTGCTTTTCCGAAGCTGTCCAGGAGAGGGCGCTGCTCTGCCTGTTGTTCTCACGCCCGGGTTGTGTTCTATGCCGAGACTGCTCGTTCTACCACCTCTGCTTTTTAGGGACACTTTGGGACTGAAAAATAAATCCATGTAAATAACCTACTGATCTGATTCATTCCATTAATCTGAACAAACCAGAGGAGGGACGGCTAATTCAACAAATAAAACAGTTTCTCATACAGCAAAGTGTTTGTGTGTTATTTAAAGGTGAAATCTTGTGTACATGCTGTTGGTTGGATTAGCTATTATTGATTACAAATATAACATTAGCTTTTGAACATTATTATTAATATTTTCTGTATTGACACTAGTTATTACAACAACTCAATATTCAGTACTTGTTTTACCTCATAATCATGACAGCAGACAATTCCTCAACTATCAGTTAAAAAAAACAAAACAAAACAAAGAAATCTGTCTACGTGTAGCACTGCTACGATCAGGTACAGCATTGTTAATGTCTTCTAACCAATAAAATCCCCCCCAAGTATTCATTTATTTGATGAACATTATATAGATTTTCCAATTTTTGAGTTATAGAGCTATCTCTTCTTGACATTTCCACTGATAGAACACATTAGGTCTGAGTTGACTTTTGGTGCTTGGGCCCCTAAGTATAATAACTTTGATAACATGGATAGTTGGGATTTCCACCACTGTAACAAAATCTAAAAATTCACAGACTACCTAGTTATGCTAGGACCCCACTTTGAGAATTGTTGGGCTAAAGAATGATTAACACACTGTGTATGGAGAAAAATTTTTAGCTTTAGTATCTATGATTGTATAAGCACCAATATTATGAATGTAGTCACCGAATCTGGAATAAATTTGGGAGTGTGTGGGTCTGAATTTGTAACCAGTGAGAGGTCGGTTAGGTCATACAGGTGCATCTCAATAAATTAGAATGTCGTGAAAAAGTTCATTTATTTCAGTAATTCAACTCAAATTGTGAAACTCGTGTATTAAATAAATTCAATGCACGCAGACTGAAGTATTTTAAGTCTTTGATTCTTTTAATTGTGATGATTTTGGCTCACATTTAACAAAAACCCGCCAATCAGCTAATCAACTCAAAACACCTGCAAAGGTTTCCTGAGCCTTCAAAATGGTCTCTGTTTGGTTCACTAGGTAAGCCACAAACATTCATTGCCAAAGAAGCTGGCTGTTCACTGAGTGCTGTATCCAAGCATGTTAACAGAAAGTTGAGTAGAAGGAAAAAGTGTGGAAGAAAAAGATGCACAACCAACCGAGAGAACCACAGCCTTATGAGGATTGTCAAGGAAAATCGATTCAAGAATTTGAGTGAACTTCACAAGGAATAGACTGAGGCTGGGGTCAAGGCATCAAGAGCCACCACACACAGACGTGTCAAGGAATTTGGCTACAGTTGTCGTATTCCTCTTGTTAAGCCACTCCTGAACCCCAGACAACGTCAGAGGCGTCTTACCTGGGCTAAGGAGAAGAAGAACTGGACTGTTGCCCAGTGGTCCAAAGTCCTCTATTCAGATGAGAGCAAGTTTTGTATTTCATTTGGAAACCAAGGTCCTAGAGTCTGGAGGAAGGGTGGAGAAGCTCATAGCCCAAGTTGCTTAAAGTCCAGTGTTAAGTTTCCACAGTCTGTGATGATTTGGGGTACAATGTCATCTGCTGGTGTTGGTCTATTGTGTTTTTTGAAAACCGAAGTCACTGCACCCGTTTACCAAGAAATTTTGGGGCACTTCATGCTTCCTTCTGCTGACCAGCTTTTTGAAGATGCTGATTTCATTTTCCAGCAGGATTTGGCACCTGCCCACACTGCCAAAAGCACCAAAAGTTGGTTAAATGACCATGGTGTTGGTGTGCTTGACTGGCCAGCAAACTCACCAGACCTGAACCCCGTAGAGAATCTATGGGGTATTGTCAAGAGGAAAATGAGAAACAAGAGACCAAAAAATGCAGATGAGCCACTGTCAAAGAAACCTGGGCTTCAATACCACCTCAGCAGTGCCACAAACTGATCACCTCCATGCCACGCCGAATTGAGGCAGTAATTAAAGCAGAAGGAGCCCCTACCAAGTATTGAGTACATGTACAGTAAATGAACATACTTTCCAGAAGGCCAACAATTCACTAAAAATGTTTTTTTATTGGTCTTATGAAGTATTCTAATTTGTTGAGATAGTGAATTGGTGGGTTTTTGTTAAATGTGAGCCAAAATCATCACAATTAAAAGAACCAAAGACTTAAACTACTTCAGTCTGTGTGCATTGAATTTATTTAATACACGAGTTTCACAATTTGAGTTGAATTACTGAAATAAATGAACTTTTCCACGACATTCTAATTTATTGAGATGCACCTGTATTTGTGTTTGAGGACAGAAAATGTTCAAATGGGGGGGAAAAAAAAAAAAGAAGACCGAGAGTATTTGTTTTCCCAAATGGGTCGGATTAAAAATGAACGCCAAGCTAAAAGAAGATTTTAACATGTGGTCACTGCTGGCTATAGAGGCGGAGTTTTGATGATTGAGTTTGTGGGCTGAAAAGCAAGAAGCCAGTCACTTATGGCAGGACTGTCTTCTGTGCATCACTGAGACTACTCACATACTCATAATGGATGTACAATATAGCAATTAGGGGGCCAAGCACTGAAGGTATGTAGGCACCCTATTGTTATTCTACAATTTTTTTTCTTCTTCTGGCTAGGGTGTCTATGGCAGCCCATAGAACTGTCTGGTAAAAAAAGTTGTGAGATTTGGCAAACTGATTATGGAGGGTCTAAGGAACATGCTGACCAAATTTGGGCCAAGTGCTACCAACACTCTAGCACCACCATCAGGTCAAATTTGGAAGTATGTTTATATGGTCATATCTTCTGAACCATGTGTCCAAAATTTAAAGGCCAGGCATCTCTGGATTTCCTGGGTTGAGGCGAATTCCACACATCTTATGATGATTTTTGCATAATTAGATTTTTCCCTATCTTGGATTTGGATGTGTCTCATTTTACATGTGTTGGGTTGTAAAATGGAGTGGTCAGAGTGCTATACATTGGTTTATATGTAGCATGGTGGGGAAGGGTATCTGCTTAGGTTCCTGTGCCAGGGTTGCTAGGGCCACATATGCCAAATTGGCCTAGTTTTGGAACAAGGTTGCTGGTGGGGGAAAAAAGTTTCAAAATAATCTACGGTCACCAAGATCTTGTTTTGAAGCAAAGAATTGGAATAAATTCTAAAAACAGGCTATGGCAAACAAAGTGAAAGTGTATGTGCAGAAAGTGTGTATGATGTATAGTATATAATTTCTGTTCTAAGATATACTGTAAAGATTAGGAAATGAAAGGGGGATTAAGACAAGGTTGGAGTTGCTCCATGAAGACGAGGTTGTAGTGAATGAACTCGAACCCTGACCTCAACCAATAGTGTATGTTGTATCAGAAATGCGTGTGCACTACCGTGAACTTGAACTCCCATGCAACACCGAGAAAAATAAGTAGTTATGTTGGATTTTTTTTTTTTTTTTTTTTTTGCTGAGACCTGGCAACCCAGTGTCAGGACAACACAGTTTTAAGAAATTCAAGTCACAGGAGAGATTTGTTGAGTTGTAAATATGTCATTATTATTAAACAGACTCACGGTATCAGACTTTATTTTTTTAAAATTATTTACAACACATGAAGCCCAGACACCGTGTTCAGTCCAGTTTTCACAGATTGTCCCCGAGTTTTAAATCCACACCGTTCACTTCTTGTCTTTAATTTGCCGAGACGCGTCTCTCATCCCCTCCTTCACTTCTCTGAGGAAAGTGGCCCGGAGTCTCGCGCCCTTCTGACCCAGCTCTCCTGTGCGGATCTGGCGCGCGGCGTCCTTCCCGGCGATCTGCGCGCGCGTGATGGCGAAGGCGGTGAGCTGCGCCGCGCGCCGGATGGGCCGCGACTCGGCTAACCTCTCCACCAGCTGAGCGTTGTTTATTAACGCGTATAAAAGCCTCCGTAACACCATGATGGCGCTGTTTAAACACACTAACACACACTAACGTTAACCGAGTTCTGAACGTCACATAGACAAAAAGTACGTATATAATTTACATGATATCAGTCTCACCTAACAAGCAGTCAAGGTCCTGATTGACTGTTCAGCGGTGTTACATCATATCGGGTCTTTCTCAGCACTTCCGGTATCCTTTGGTTTCCTGTCGGTATTCTTGACGCGATGGATCGGAGGACCTCATATATGTAGATATCAATGTGCCTGATTCCGAGTAGCGTTTTATCCCAAAGCTGTATTGCAAATAAATATAAAAAGCAGCAGAACTCCGGTGACACAGCTACCAGGATATAATTAGCGTGCTAACTGTTTTGGTCTACATTAATATAAATTTAAGAACTAATAAAGGCCAGAGTAGACAAAATGTTAATGGTCGTTTATAAATGATACCTGAACCACTAAGGTAAATTAAGGGGTAACAATAAAATAAAAACAAACTATATTTGTATATTGGTTTTGTTTCTACACCACAACAACAATTATATTACAGATATGTTCTCTGTTGACGTTTTATTTTTACTCTTAAATCGCATCTAGTTAAATCATACCCTCAATTATAGCTTTACTCCATTCAACAAAATTACAAATATTTCCAAAATGTTATTTATAACTTAATGTTGATAAGATAATTGATAAGATTTTAAATCAGGCGGATATGAAAGCTCCCAAAGAGGTCCTTCCTAGGCATTCAGGATGTACACGAGATGCACGATATGGCGATACACCGGAAGCTCTTTCAGCAGCTTAAATGTTACAGCGACACCTGTAGGGTCGGAGGAGAAAAAACCTTCACCTTTAAATAGTGCTCATCATTCAACTTGTTCATGACACAAGCCTGTTGTAATATAAATTTATACACTATAAATCATGTCCAACTTTTATTCGTGTTGTATAGAAGGCTACTTCTATATCCAGCTTGCATGGGTTTGTGTTGTCGACTTCCATATCGTCATTGGCTCTGAGTGACTTTATATTGAGTTTATATACGGGTTCCACATGTCACGGGCTAATATTGATGTACATTTAGGTGATCCAGGAAAATAAAATATGAGCTGAAAGAAGAATAGACCATATACAGGTGCATCTCAAAAAATTAGAATCGTGGAAAAGTTAATTTTATTCCATAATTTAATTCAAAAAGTGGAACTTTCATATATTCTAGATTCATTACACATAAAGTGAAAAATATCAAGCCTTTTTTGTTTTAATCTTGATGATTACGACTCACAGCTCATGGAAATCAAAAATCCAGTATCTCAAAATATTAGAATAAAGAATTTATAATACAGAAATGCTGACCTTCTGAAAAGTATGTTAATTTATGCACTCAATACTTGGTCGGGGCTCCTTTTGCACAAATTACTGCATCAATGCAGCGTGGCATGGAGGCGATCAGCCTGTGGCACTGCTGAGGTGTTATGGAAGCCCAGGTTGTTTTGTTAGCGGCCTTCAGCTCGTGTGTATTGTTGGGTCTGGTGTCTCTCATCTTCCTCTGGACAAAATTCAGGTCAGGTGAGTTGGCTGGCCAATCAAGCACAGTAATACCACAGTCAGCAAACCAGTTACTAGTAGTTTTGGCACTGTAGACAGGTGCCAAGTCCTGCTGGAAAAGGAAATCATCATCTCCATAAAGCTTGTCAGCAGATGGAAGCATGAAGTGCTCTAAAATCTCCTGGTAGACGCTGCATTGACTCTCGACTTGAGAAAACACAGTGGACCAACACCAGCAGATGACATGGCACCCCAAATCATCACTGACTGTAGAAACTTCACACTGGACTTCAAGCAAGCTGGATTCTGTGCCTCTCCACTCTTCCTCCAGACTCTGGGACCTTGATTTCCAAATGAAATGCAAAATTTACTTTCAACTGAAAAGAGGGCTTTGGACCACTGAGCAACGGTGTTTTGAGTAAAAAGGTGTTTTGAGTTAATTAGCTGATTAGAGTCTTCTCAGGTCCACATTGCTGTATTATAAATTCTTTATTCTAATATTTTTGAGATACTGGATTTTTCCAATATCTCATTTCCATGAGCTGTGAGCCGTAATCATCAAGATTAAAACAAACAAACAAAAAGACTTAAAATATTTCACTTTATGCATAATGAATCTAGAATATATGAAAGTTCCACTTTTTGAATTAAATTACGGGGGGAAATGAACTATTCCATGATATTCAAATTTTTGGAGATGCACCTGTACTTGTTTTTGGTACGTGGAGATTTTGTGTTTATATAATGACTGGAAAGGAAAAATTAAAACTGGAGGAACATGTTAAGAACATTTCACCATTTTGCATTGAAAGTGTTTTTTCTGACAGAAGATGCATTTTGGCTTCACATTTACCTTATTTGGCTGATGGTTTTCTCCAAAGCAACTTATAACTGAGACAGGGTACAGTTCAGGGCTAAGGGCCCAACAGTGGCAGGATTTGAACTCAGAACCTTCCAGTGCCTTAACCACTTTGCTAGCACTGCATTTGATTGGTTAACACAAACTTAACCCATGAAGACATAAAAAACTTTTATGCATAGGAATATTTTTGGAAAACGTTTTTTCCCCTCTTGTGTCCACACAAAAACAACTTTGTAGGTCACTGAAAATGAAGCCTTTCAGAAAAAGTCAAGAAATTTTAAACCACTGTTCTCATGTGGATGGGAGAAGGATGTTTTTGGAAACGCTGATGTCACAGCATGAACCTGTGCATGCCCTTTGTATATATTTTGCATGCATTAATAATGTGCTAGGACACAGTTTATCACACTTTATGTTTGCAATTTAATATCACATCCTCGCTCTGTCGCCACCTTCTGGGCTGGAGCTGTGAGCAAATTTGGTAATTTTCTTTCTTGCGCGTTCATTTGGTTGGAGATATTTTTAAAAATGTAATTCGTGTACATGGGAATATTTAAAAACATTTTTTTTTCTTAAAAGATGGAACAGTTCTGTCTTAGATGGAACAGATACTTCTAGCCTCTATTGGAACAACCTAAAGATAATACTGTGACTGGTACAGACCTTCACCCGTGTCCACACCCATGAAAACACCCCTATTCTGACTGTATCAGTAAAAATGGAAGGATATAAAAGCTAGCGTTCTATTTGCTAACCCCGTTTATACATCCCAGTGTTGTGAATAGTAAAGAAAGTAAAATGTAGTAGATGAATATCTTAATAAAATGTTTCTCTGTTGGTTTCTGTGAATGACTGCTCACACTCTGTGTTCAATTCACATGAAGATGCAGATAAGTCAGAGTTCTTCAGGAGTTCCTGGACAGATACTTTATCTGCTCGAAACAGTCCCAGCATGACCTTCTCTGGCCTTTCAGCGTACGAGTGTGTGTTCATGGATTGCATCATCTCCAGTGCCCATGCCCTGTGGGTAGTAGGTGGATGGAGGCGTGGTGTGTGCTGAGGATCTTTTTATGTCTGGGTGGGGTAAAGAGTTAACACTTTTCTCTGTAAAGCTGTGATGGTTTATCTCAGCCTGGGTTTATTCCAGTGTTCTCCTACTTTTCTTAACAAAAACTCCACTTCCTTTTTCGTCTTGCTTCCTTAGCAGGTCTTGAACACAGGCGAATTTATATAATGACAAAATATTTTTCATTGTCATTTTTATTTTTCAACCATCCCAGCTTTACAGAGAAAAGTGTTAACTCTTTCAAAATATTTTTCATTATGGGATTATTATAAAAGAAATGTAAGATTATTACCACATATCAAGGAATGATTACCATTTTACCGTTCAAACTGCAATGGTCTTGTTGTATTGGAAAATAATTTTGCTAATTTTCAAGCATATACTTTTAGAAATAAGTGAAATGATCTGCTAATAGATTGAGATCAGAATTTTAATGAGTAGAAATGTTTCGAAATAAGCTCATAATAAGAAATGATCCATTCGTTTCATTTAGCTGCACTATTTAATAAATATTTTATGTTTTGAGGTAAATATTACAGTATCTAAGCATTATATCAAGTTGGTTGAAATCCTTTTAAATCATTTAAGAATAGATGGCTATTATTAGTAATAATCATTGCTGAACTTTTTTTTCTTTTTTTTTTCTTTAAACTACTACCATTTATTATTCAACATAAATTGTTTTGAATACGTAAAATTATCTGATGAGTGATACTTCAGCCACTAAGCTACCACTACACACACTAACTACACATTTTATAAAACCACCTGGCTGTACACGGTGTGCGTGTGTGTGTGTGTGCGCGCGCGTGTGTGTGTGTGGAGGTGCTGGAGCTGGAGGTCAGATGGAAGATTGAATCTGCAGGTAGTTTGGTTACACTGATACTCTTTACACAGATACCTTCCCAAGGTTCTCACGGTTACTGTTTGTTTACCGAGCTTTACTCACACATATATGTGTAACACTTAAAATTCCTCCATGATCTACCACTCGAGGTTTATGAGTACTTTAAATGTTGTTGACCCAAATCCCCAGAATGCAGAAGAATCCAGTGTTTAATGTGTAGGTGGCGTGTGAAAGGATTATAACACGTCCACAATATAATTCACTCGGAAAAGTGAGACTGGAAGGATCTTCCTCACATAATTTAGACGTAGATCAGAGCTCAACCTGATTGACCACCTGTGCAAGATTTCGGAGCGATGTTAGATTTTAGACAGCGCTCTACACCATTAAAGTAAAGGAGATTTCTGTGCATGTTCTCCAGTTTCCTCCTAAAACATGCTGGTAGGTTTATTGATGACTCTGAATTGCCTTTAGGAGAGAGAGAGAGAGAGAGAGAGAGAGAGAGAGAGAGAGAGAGAGAGAGAGAGAGAGAGGGAGAGAGGGGGGTGAAATAGGTTTCAGATCCAACATGACATGGACCAGGATAAAGCACTAACTGAAGATGACTGAGTGAATACACTTTAGTTTTAGCTTGTGTGCGTAAAGTGAAGAATGTCGTAGTAAAAGCTGTTAGCATGCCACAGTGTGATGTACACTATATGGCCAAAAGTATTTGGCCTTATTTATGATAGACATGTTTTTTAACCTCTATTAAAAATTAGATGAATTACTCTCAACATTGTGCCATTTAGGGCATTTCATTAATTTTATCTGTACAATTCTTCCATCCATCCATTTTCCATACCACTTATCCTACACAAGGTCATGGGGAGCCTGGAGACTATCCCAGGGGACACGGGGCACGAGGTGGGGGGACACCCTGGATGGAGTGCCAACCTATCGCAGGGCACAATCACACACCCATTCACACACTACAGACAATTTGGAAATGCCAATCACCCTACAACGCATGTCTTTGGACTGGGGGAGAAAACTGGAGTACCTGGAGGAGACCCCCTGAAGCACAGGAGAACATGCAAACTCTGTGCACACAGGGCAGAGGTGGGAATCGAACCCCCAACCCTGGAGGTACAAGGCAAACGTTCTAACCACTAAGCCACCTTAATAATTCTTATTAGTTATTAATAGGTATAATTAATTATTCATTATTGCTTATTAGAATTGTAATTCTAATACGAAATACATACCTTTTTTGTGTCATGGGTTTGGGAACAAGTCACAGAACGTTCGCTGGAAGATGAAGTGGAACCTGGTGCTGTTTCTGATTACACGTCCCGATCGTGTCTGTGTTTTCACAACAAAGCAGGGTGATAATTAAATTATGAACTGAACAGGGATTTGTTTTGGGTTCAGGTCACGGCTTATATTTTACATTCGGATTTCTCACAGCATGCATTTCCACTCAGTGTCTGTTACAGTTTTAGGAACTTGTCTGTTTGAGATTCGTTCGGAGTGAGAACTGAAGCCCTGTACATGTTCCTGTTTAGTGTTTCCACTCCACTGCAGAAGCCATGACTGTGACGTTAAATAACAGAATATTTAATATTCAAGATTCTGCAGTATTTCTAGTTTCCTATGTATATGTATACAAATGTGTGATTATGACCATATTAACTGCTTTGTACAAAAGATCAGATTTCCCTCATGTCTAATCTCTTCTATTGAAACTGGTGATCAGACGACACTCCGATGGATTTGATCTAAACTTAATCACAATGTTTTGCACAAACTTACACAAGCAATTAAAAAAAAAATTCTACTTTTCACTCAGGTTGTTGTCAGTAATATAATTTGTAATGAAAACTGTTTGTGAAATAGAAGCATTTTCACTAGTGCTTTCAAACTTTTAGACCATGAAGCCTTTTTCTAGACATATTTACTCATTTCAAGCTTAAAAAAAAGAAAGAAATGATATTGACCAATAGAACAAGACAGTTTGAAGCTTGAAACAATAATAAAGAGAAATATTAGTTGAATTTGCCTATATTCAAGGTATTCTTACGTGCTAAGATATTTTTGCCGGGTTCATGCATCAGATGCATTTTTGCTTCAGTCAGTAGGACATTAGAAGCATATGTTAAAAAAAAAATCATGAAACCATCCAAAAAAATATTTTTGTCAGTTGTGCTGCTCCACCTGTGATAAAAATATGCTTTAGTAATTGCTCGTTGGCTTAAAACAGGTCTCTAAAAATGGCAAGCGTTTATCAAATCAATTATGTTTAATAAGAGAAGCTCCACCCCAACCGTTCTTGGTCCACTAACAAGGTCAGGGACTAATAAGGTTTCTGGAACCACACTGCAAATGATATCTTAGCAAAATCTGGGCAAATTATACTAATATTTCTGTTTATTATATTGTTTTTAAACAAATATAAGATTACTAGCTTATTTTTAGACAGTTTTACTCATTTCAAATCGTTTTAGTCTATTGGCAGACCATTTTGCTTATTTCAAGCAGGTTTTTTTTCTAGAAAGAAGCAAAGTTATCTGTCAATACAGGGTGTCCCAGAAGTCTCCATACATGGGGACTGTGTTTGGCAGCACCACATCGGTTGTGCCTTCGTCAGTGGATGGTGGTGGATGTCCGCTTCTCGGTCGGTCCGCAACACTTCTTCCAGTCTTTCTGAATTTGTTAATAAGTTTGGCGACAGTGTCGTGTGTGATGTACTTGCCATGTTTCCTGTTAAAGTCCATCACAACCTGGCGACAGCTTCCTGATCCAGCCATGAGAATGATTTCAATACGTTATTCTTTTGTCAAAGTCGTTCTTAAAGGCTATCTGAAAAAAAAATATATATATTTTGGAAGACATTTTGCTAAAAAGTGTTCATTTCCCTTATGTATGGAGACATTTGGGACACCATGTAGAATAAGACAATTTTAAGCTTGAAATTATTGAATATGTCCAGGAGTAAGCTTAAAGCTCTTATAATTGTTATATAATAATCTGAATATTAATGAGAAGTATTAGGTAACTTTTCCTTTATTTAAGATATCTTCACAACAATGGGGCATGGTGGATTAGTGGTTAGCAAGTTTGCCTCGCACCTCTGGGGCTGGGAGTTTGAATCCAGCATCCGCCCTGCATGCGTGGAGCTTGCTTGTTCTCCCTGTGCTTTCAGGTGTTTTCTCCGGGTACTCCGGATTCCTCCCCCTCTCCCTGGGATAGGCTCCACTGTGACCCTGTGTAGGATGGATGGATGGATCTTCACAACAACGAGACAATATGAACCTTCTCAAGAACTTGCTCATTTGTATAATATGAAGCACTCTCATCAATATTATCAGCACCTGTACTGTAAAACTTCTGTTTGTGAGTGGAGGTGACAGATTAGTGAATATCACTTGGACCATTATGGGCAGAAGTAACAATTTCTCTCTGATTTGGACTCGACAAACAAACAAATACCAGTGAAAGTGCCGTTAAGGAATTTTAACTTGTAAGTCTTGAAAAGAATCTGGTGATGACTTTTTTCTTTAACAAAGATTTATCTTTGCTTTAGTTTTTTTTGTTGTTTGTTTTTTTCTCTATTTTTGTTTTCCTTTCGATTTTTATTACCAGAAACAGTTTGAGACCTGGTATGGAAGTAATGTTACTTGAGTTGTTCTGGTTCTGGTCGGGTTTGGACCAAATCTTTGGCTGCTTTCATGCATTTAATTACTTCAAAATCATTGCTAGAGGACAACGCGGCTTTGGTCAGAACATTTTGGAGCTGTGGTTGTGTTTGTCAGCAGTTAAGTGACAACTGCATGATGAAAAGTAAATGTAGTAAAGGGTCAAAGGAAGTGCCTTTGAGCAAAACACTTAATCCCTAACTCCTCAGTGTTGTGCTGGGATTGGATTCTGCATCACGTGGAAGGTATCATTAATAAAACTACCTGCCAGTTGATGTTTAATACTGTAACCTTGTGTGTAGTCTTAAGGCACACAACAGTTGGATATTAGTGTATGTACAGTACTGTGCAAAAGTTTTAGCCACTCTATTTTTTTAGTACAAACTTTGTTATAGATTTTTTATTCTCTGACTTCTACATTATCAAATTACATGTTACAGAAAAATGTTTTTATGTCATTAAAGAAAGCAGCATATTACATAAGAGACACTTTTCAGACAAAAAAACACAATGAAGGCTGCTGGGTTTTGCTGGAAATATAAGAAGCGAGTGCGAAAGTCAAAGTCTCCAGAAGAACTGTGTCTGGTTCTGCAAGATGCTCAATAAAACTTACCAACTCATTTCCTTATAAAACTGCACACATTGTACTACTATTTTTATTTTTTTGTCACACCAGATATTGACTTTGTTTCATTTACTACTGTTTACTGCTCTTTACTGTATTTTTTAAATGCAGAAACATTTCATTTCATTATTTTGAAGGCATCTTTGCTCTACAGCATTTCTTTGCATGTGCCTAAAACTTTTGCACAGTACTGTGTGTGGTTAAATCTGTGACAGACAGGGTAGGAGAGATCAGTCTGGATCTTTATCATGTCAAAGTTTGTTAAATGTCAATTAAATATTTACTTAAAAGTCCAGAAATGTTGATTAGTAACCGGGAGTAAGTTTCTTTATTCAGCCTTATCAGAACTGACCTCGGATAGGGAGTATGTGTCCATTGACTCCACATTATAAAAGATATCACAGCTCGAACCCTATCAACCCGTCCTTCTAGTTTTAACAATATTTTCACTTCTTATATTTCACGACACCTGCTGCTACGTGAGCGTTCAAAACACAGTGCCTCGGGCCAGATAATACAAAAAGAATCGGAATAAACAATGCACAGAATATCACTTTCTAAGGCCTGACTTATCACCTGGTTCAGGCAATTGTATTGTGTGTTTATAAAAGCCAGTGTATGTGAAGAATGTGTAATTCCTATAATCCGGGGTTTCTGAGTTCACCAGCTCATTATTTATATTCAGTCATTTACAGTAACAGAAGCTTTTATCCAAAGTGACAATCCAACCTATGCACATGCTCAAGTTTCTATTGACTGGCTTACAAACGAGTGTAAGATGAGTGTAAGAGTCATCATAAAGCATGAAGCTTGGTGTACGTGCAAGTAGGAAAATACTGTTATGTGATATATGAATGGAATAATTCACTTGGGTGTGTGCTGTTATAGGAAAATAATCAACAACAGGATGGTGTGATAAAGTTTCAGGTACTACATTTTTTAAAATTTGTTTATTAAAGAATGTCACATCAACCTTATTATTTGGATTAGTTTCTGCATGAATTCACAAAAGTCACTTTGGATAAAAATGAGATAAAAAAAAAAAAAAAAACACAGAAATGATTTGAAGATTCTGACTGAGTTGGAGAATGGCCTCAAGTTTGCAAATTGGTAGTTTTTCATATTAAAAGTTACAAAAATTCTAGTTAGGGGGAGTGATACCATTCATAACTTTCTCTCTTTCAGTCTGTTCTAAGTGTGAGAGTCAGATAATAGGCTGTTCCCAGAAAGCACACACACACTGTTGGGCTGGTGAAGGATGCACAGCACTGATACTGTTCAGAAGAAAAAGGCGGGATGGTATCCGCGAGACGTGTGTTAGTGTGTGACTGTGTGTGTGTGTGTGTGTGTGTGTGTGTGTGTGTGTAGCAGTTGTTAAAGGTTTATATGAAAGCCTTGGCCTTGAGGTTGTCACCTTGAAAAGGAGCTGATCCTCCTAACTGAAAGTTCTTTCTGTAAGACAGCGGCTGTCTCCAAACCGGTTGTGGTGTCTCTGGCTGAACCTCTGAAACATAACCAAACACCACCTACACAAACATACATTCGTGCTCGGTTAGCATGGCTAACATGCAGTACAAAACCATGCACATGCTCAGACAGTGCACTGCATAAGTATTCACTCCCTTTTGAACTGCTGTCAAATTATTATTATTATTTTTTAAAAATTATTGTCATGAATTTACACAAAATAGCCCATAATATTGGAGTTCCAGGTTGTAACTAGGGCTGTAGTCAAGACCATTATTACCAAGTCCAAGACCAGGATTAGCCATGATCGAATCAAGATGCTTAAGTGGGTCAAGGCCAAGTCAAGATGGAGTCCAAATGAAAACAAGACAGAGTCAAGATGGAGTCCAAATGAAGGCGAGAGGGATTCAAGATGGAGTCCAAATGAAGTCAAGATCGAGACCCAAAACCATCAAATCCTTTTCAAGGCTGAGCCTTTACCTCAACTAGCTGGCTAGTTGATTAGGCTATTTTCTAGAAGAAGGAAAAACAATTCCTGTTGAACTTTGCGTGCGTGAAGAGAAAAGACAACACAAACATTATTCTAATAAGCTCTCAGTTGAGACCAAGACCATATTTAGCGAGACCAAATTTTGCAAGCCTAGACTTTGTACTACATCCCCACAGCCCTAGTTATAACATTACAAAATGTGGAAAAGTTCAAGGGTGTGAATATTTGCTTGTGTGAATCAGGGTGCTAATTAATTTTTTGGGTGCACTCATAATAGAAAAGGAAATACCAAACTCGTCCTATGTGCTATGTCAGCATGGGGGAAATCCAGCTCCTGTACCATGAAAGAAACCTACAATTAATTAAACACCCCTACAGTTAAAACCCCACAGCACAGCTGCATAAGTCCATGTGAACAGATGGAGGTCCTACGAAAGGATTTTTAGGATAAAGAAAGCAAATGTTTCATCAAGCTTCACAGATCTTACCTGGGAGATCTAAAAATAACTGTTTACATGTACTTTAAGTGTGTAATTACAGTGTTTAATATGAGGCAGAGCTAAGTGTGTGTGTGTGTGTGTGTGTGTGTGTGTGTGTGTGTGTGTGTGTGTGTGTGTGTGTGTGTGTGTGTGTCAGAAGTGAGGATCAGGGACTGAGATCAGTGTGTATCTGATTAGTGTGTGACCCTGGAGGGAGCTGTAGCTCATTAGTATCCAGAAGGTTGTGAGTGCAAATTCCAACATTTCCAGAGTGCCACTACTGAGCTGTTCAGCAAGATCTGAACCCTGAACTGCTCATAATGTAAGTAAAAACAGGAACTCACCATAAAAACAATTCTGAAGCAGAACAGCAGATTAGACTGATTCCTCTTCATATTAAATAAACACTGTAACAACAGCATATCCAATCGGGTTTAATTCTAAACAAAGCTCAGTGTACATTAGCTCCGTGCTGTTCTAACTGGTTAATCAGAGATACAGTTGCAATCAAAATTATTCAACCCCCCATTGCAAATCCGGTTTATTGTCATAATTTACAGACTTTCAGCTGTTTGCAGTGAACAAATCAAACAAAAACATTTGAAATACTTCAACACAACAAATGCTTCAAGTGGCTTCTCCAAATTCAACTGAAAAATGCAACTTATAATGACTTCTCCAGTTTCAAAATTATTCAACCCCTTCATGGCAAGCACCTTTAGTACTTAGTAGAGACCCTTTTGCTGTTGTGACCTGCTGTAAACGAGATGCATAGCCAGAAACCAGCTTCTGGCAGTGTTCCTGAGGAATCTTAGCCCATTTCAATGGAGCAATGGCCTCCAGTTCAGTAATATTCTTGGGTTTGCGTGCTGCAACCACCTTCTTCAAATCCCACCAGAGATTTTCTATGGGGTTCAGTCAGGTGACTGTGAAGGCCCTGTAGAATCTTCCAGGACTTCTTCTGCAACCAAGCCTTGGTGGAATTTGAGGTATGCTTGGGATCATTGTCCTGTTAGAAGGTCCAATGACGCCCAAGCTTCAGCTTCCTTACAGATGGCATGACGTTTTCTCCTAGGATTTCCTGATACTTCAGTGAATCCATCTTGCCTTCCACATGCTGCAGGTTTCCAGTGCCAGAGGATGCAAAGCAGCCCCAGAGCATCACCGAGCCACCATCATGCTTGACTGTGGACAGTGTGTTCTTTCTTCATTCTTCTTTCTCCAGACATACCGCTGATCCATCGTGCCGAAAAGTTCCAGTTTTGTTTCATCGCTCCACAGAAAAGAATCCCAAAACTTCTGTGGCTGATTTATATGAATTGAGCCGACTTTTCTTGTGCTTTTGGGTCAGTAGTGGTGAACGTCTTGGAGTTCTGGCATGGAAACCTTCTGTGTTTAGTACGTGCCATACTGTGCTCACTGAAACCTCAGTGCCTGTTGCCACAAAGTCTTGCTGCAGGTCTTTTGCAGTCACTCGAGGGTTTTTCACAACCTGCCTTCTCAGAAATCTGGTTGCAGCCGTTGATAGCTTCCTTTTTCTGCCCCGTCCAAGTATTTCATGTATTTTCTGCCCCTAGCCAGATCAGGTATTTCATGTTTTACTTTTTGGGGACAAAATGAATAAATATTGAAATCTGTTGTGTTATTTTGTTGTTGAGGTTATATATTTGTTTATAAAAAGACCACACAATTGTTATTTAGGCACTGATAAACAGAAACATAGAATTGATGGAGGGTGTACTTTCTTTTTTCCTATGACTGTAAATAAGATAGAACAATGGTTCTCTATGTATTGTTCTGGTAGTAGAAATAGGGATAGGAATAGCTGCACTGTGACTTTTTTATTTTATTAAAAAAGTCTGTTACAGGAATCACTCTAATTATGCACTTATAGCACACACCATGCTCTATTTGTCTCATCTATTTGTCTCTCTTTGTCTATTTGTCTTTGATACTAACAACTAGACAAATCTTAGACTTACAGTACTTACAGTAACTATATGACACTCTGTTTAATTAAAAGAAAAACACATTTTAAGAGTTAGCTTTTTAAACCTTAAAATATCTCTATATTAAAACTTGAACTCTACTGGACACGAGAAGTCTGGTGGTAAAACGAAGCTGAATTAGACAGGTTTCCACATTCTTTCTCTCAAAATGCCAGCTGCTAGGAAGAAACAATGTACTGAGTCTCATGGACAAGGCAGAGGAAAATGCTAACATTGTGTATGCCTGTTGTGCGGTCATGAATCCCACACCATCCCTGTGAGGTTTTCCTAGAAATATGCCTCAATGGTTTTTTTGTTGTTTTTTTTAACACTAAGCCCATTTATCTACTTAAAATCTCAAAATTCTCTACAAGTTTTTAGGTAATACTCAAATCTGTGTTAATTGTAATACAATAACAATATGTTTAATTTATGTTATCTAATTTAATCTAAGCTGTTTTAGGAAGCAGTTAGAGATCAAATCAGAATCAGGATGCTTTCAGGGCTGGGTGTATAAAACAGAGTTTCTCATATTAATTTCATCCCCTTTAATTAGAAACAGGTTTATCTTATGAACATTATCCATCTATTTAAATATGTACAATAATATTTTGGCTATTTATTGCAGCCAGAGATCTTTTTATTCCTGAACATTCCACCAACTGAACACATTTTTTTGGCATTTTGACATTTGGATTAAATCAAAGTGAGCAATCAAAAGTGCTAATAACTCACTAAAAATAACTCTTTAATAATAAATATAATAACTTTGTTTAATAGCCTGGTTTTTTTTTTGTTTTTTTTTACCCACTGTAGATCATTATATTTAATATGATGATGTTTTCTGTGAGCAGACATTTAACATTTTTGGAAGGAGTCTCCAGTGTCAGAGGTAAAGCTGTAACTTTAGGTTTTCGGACATCTTCAGGACAGAGGAGTTTATACTGTGTTTTCTCTGTAACATGACAAGCTGTGTATTTTTGTCTCAATAACTTCAAGAGAAAGAAAAAAGAGAGTCTGGTGAAAGAACTACAATTTATAGCTGCTATAATCTACGTTCTAATGCAAAATGCAAAACTTCCTTTCTGGATGTTCCACAAAATGAAAGTAACTATAAATGGTTAAAAGTATGATTTTTTTAAAAAAAAAAATAGGTAGACAATTGTAATCATTGACAGATGGCTGTGGTATAAGAGGAATAAAACACTTCATGACATGCTGTTATTAAAAAATACTCAACTTCATGGTGGTAACAGTAACTTCGCTTTGTGTCTGACCGTATCACACCACCCAATTGTTTTTTGTTTTGTTTTTCTATAAGAGCTTGACACCACTGACAGGTGAAATGAATAACATTGATGATTGATGATCTCATTACAGTGGCACCTGTCAAGGGGTGGGATATATTAGCCAGCAAGTGAACAGTCAGTTGTTGAAATTGATGTGTTGGAAGCAGGAAAAATGGCCAAGCGTAAGCATCCGAGAGACTTTGACAAGGGCCAAATTGTGATGGCTAGATGACTGGGTCAGAGCAGCTCCAAAATGGCAGGTCTTCTGGGGTGTTCCTGGTATGCAGTGGTTAGTACCTACCAAAAGTGATCCAAGGAAGTGGTCTGGGCTCACTGATGCATGTGGGGAGCAAAGGCTAGTCCGTCTGGTCCGATCCCCCAGAAGAGCTACTGTAGCACAAACTGCTAAAAAAGTTCATGCTGGCTCTGATAGAAAAGTGTCAGAACACACAATGCATCACAGCTTGCTGCATATAGGGCTGAGTAGCTGCAGACCAGTCAGAGTGCACATGCTGACCCCTGTCCACCACCGAAAGCTCCTACAAGAAGAAGAAGAGATGGCACCAGGATGCACTATGGGAAGAAGGCAAGCCGGTGGAGGAAGTGTGATGATCTGGGCAATGTTCTGCTGGGAAACTTTGGGTCCTGGCATTCATGTGGATGTTACTCTGACACATACTACCTACCTAAACATTGTTGCAGACCAAATACACGTGGCATATACTTCATGGCAACGGTATTCCCTAATGGCAGTGGCCTCTTTCAGCAGGACATACAGAACTTACAGGACTTAAAGGATCTGCTGCTAATGTCTTGGTGCCAGATACCACAGCACACCTTCAGAGGTCTTGTGGAGTCCACGCCTTGAAAGTTCAGAGCTGTTTTGGTGGCACAACGGGGACTTACACAGTTTTAGGCAGGTGGTTATAATGTTATGACTGGTCGGTGTATGTTCTTTTAAAAATCTTTGAGTCTAGTTCACATACATGTTTAAACTCTAGTTCACAAGTACAGTACGGTTAAAATATGAGGATTTCTGCCGAAGGTTTCTTGAAATTTTACGTTTCTCCAGTCCACTGTAGTGGACATGAAAAAAAATCTAATATAAACATGAGTTGGCACCATTTTTTTTTTAGACTAATTTCTACATCAGAAAAGAGTAAATATCAAGTGGGTAAAAAAAAAATGCTCTGTGGAAAAAAATCAGGTCTGAAGGGGTTAATTATCTTAGAAGATTCTGTGAAATTTTTTTTTTTGTTTTGTGAATTTGACAAAAACAATTTCCCACCTAGCTGCAGAGCGAATATATATGCAAATAATTTTATTGGGAGAGACTTTTATGACCTTTTAGCTACATTACCTTTAGCACCATTGCAAAACAAAAATAAAAGAGTCTGACAGTTTAGGAACTCACATTACATTTAGGTTACGTGAGAAAACACAAGATTCATGTAGTACTAAATTAATGCTTAGTGCTACTGTCATACTACTGAGATGACAGGGAAAGTGTCTTGTTGATTTACTGAGAGATTTATTGAGAGAAACAATCATTTAAGAACAACAAGGACTGCAATTATTATTATACTCAGTAATCCACAGTGCAAGCCTAAGCCTGTAATCACTATTTGAGACACATTTGGACCTGAAACGCTAAGTCTGTGGGCATGTGAAGCATAAGAGAGGACTACACTTGGTACACATCCATATTATTATCGACCATGGATCTGCCTGTCTGTATTCTGCAGCTATTTTAGCTTCATGTATTAGAATTAACTTACATTAGTAATGGCTGTAATTTAAAAAAAAAAAAATGAGGCTGGTGAAAATGGCATGTGGAAGACAAAGCTGATCAAGCAATAGCTGTGAGGCATTTCTGTTTCCACAGGTGCCACAAAATTTGGGCAACAGAATCCACATTGCCTGTCTGTTCTACTTTCCTGACATAGGTCCAAAAACCTGTTTTGGTTTGATGGTTTTGGCGTCAGTGAGACGACGGTTTATTTCAGTTGATGGCGTAAAGTGTGCTGAGCAGACACGTCTGGAAATAAAGAGATCTATTCAGCGCCAGAGGAGGAAAATTTACAATGTGAACAAAGTCTGCTACAGCCTACATGGCTTTGCCCTGCCTTCATCAGGAATCTCCTGTGCTGGGGATTTGGGTCGAAACAAGCAGCAACGGTGTACTTTACACAAATATAGAGATCTATCTATCTATCTATCTGTCTTTCCGTCTGTCTGTCTGTCTGCTCTGACAGTAATGCCAGCTGTAATTCAAATGATTCTATTTCTAATTTCTTCTAATACGCTATTCTTTCTATAGGAACAGCTCCTTGTACTGCTGATGTAATCAAATTAACTAGGGCTATTAATAATACATGTTATTTAACAAAAGAAATAGTTGATATGGTCAGGTTTTCTTTATTAAGAAGTATTTATGGAAGGAGTCTCCAGTGCAAGGTCTTTATAACAGTATGTTTTCCACCATGAGAAAGTCTTCAGGTCAGAGGAGTTTACACTTTGTGGTTTCTCAGTTATATGACAAGGTGTTGCTGTTGTTGTTTTTTTTTTTTTGTCTTACCTTCCAGTGAGAGAGAGAGAGAGAGAGAGAGAGAGAGAGAGAGAGAGAGAGAGAGAGAGGCTGGTGAGGGAACAACTGTATATAGCTGCTATAACATACAGTAAGTGAGAACAGGAAATAACTTGTCTTGTGGACATTCCACAACATTAGATGTAACCATAAACTGATTAAAAAAACATGCTGTTTAATAATAAAGTAAAAAAAAAAAAAAAAAAGGCAAATTGCTAGAGGAATAAGGAATGGGCACTTCATCATGTTTCCTGTCATGTAGGGAGCATAAAGGACACTGCCTCATGTATTCAACAATTGAAATGCAACCTACAGGACACTTCATCATGTTTCCTATCATGTAGGAAGCCTATAGGGCACTGCATCATGTTTTCTCCACTGGAAGGGCACCCTAGTGGGCACTTCATGTTTCCTCACATGTAGGGAGCCTATAGGGCATGGCGCCATGTGTCCTCCACTGGAAGAACACCCTAGAGGGCACTTCATCATATTTCCTATCATGTAGGGAACCCAGAGAGCACTGCACCATGTGTTCTTCACTGGAAGCGCACCCTACAGGGCACTTCATCATGTTTCCTATCATATAGGCAGCCTATAGGGCACCGCACCGTGTATTCTCCACCGCAAGAGCACCCTAGAGGGCACTTTACCATGTTTCCTGTAATGTAGGGAGCCTATAGGGCACTGCATCATGTGTTCTCCATTACAAGGGCACCCCAGAGGGCACTTCATGTTTCCTTACATGTAAGGTCTCCCTAGAGGAAAATTCATTAAGTTTTTTCCCCTAGTTTAATGGCAGTCATTAGGGCAATGCATTATGTATTCTCCACTGGAAGGGCACCCTAGAGGGCACTTTCAGGACACAAGTCCACCAGTGGTAATATCCATGTTCCAACATGATTGTGATCTCCAGATCATTTGTATGTGTTTGCCTATTTTTATTTATTTATTATTTTTCATTTATTTTAAATCCAATGGGACTTTTGACTATTTATGCAGAATTTAAACCAAATCATAAAGCTGATATGTCGTACTTGGATAAACAAAAACATTTAATCATTAGCAAATTGCTGTGGTATAAGAAGATTTTTTTTTAAATTTTTTTTTTTTACATGCTGTTATTGGAAAATAATCAACTTCGGGGTGTTAACAGTATCTCTGCTTCATCACGGAACCATGTTGTTGAATGTTTTCCTCTGACAGCACGAAACGAGTGCTTTATACCTGACATAACCACCCTGTCACTCTGCAGCTTGATCCTTATCACGCAGCCTGTAGTTTAAACTACTGACTTGATTATAATTTGGGGGGAAAAGAATCAACTTTTGAATACCCGTCCAATACAAAATATAAGACCAGTCTCACGCGCACCTCTCTGTCCACAAATCTCCATAGCCAAGCCTTATTTTTGCACTCTGATAAGTGCTGATGGGCATGTATGAGCGCTGATGTATCCGGATGTGACGTATCCTTAAGCGTTCTACCCTTCTAGTATCTAGTAGAGAAACGTGTTTCAAGGTTGTCTTCAATCAGCACGCTGCATCGAGCGCTGACGAAGCGAAGGTACGTCGTCTTTCTTTTATACAAACCTTCTCCTTATTCAGAACATTTCTCATGTGAATGTGAATATGGTTGCATGTTTTATTAAACATATTGTCTGCATAGTTGGTGTTCGTGTGCGACATTTCAGGTTTCCTTGCCTGGACATGAGCGTGCTTTAATGCAGTGACATTACGCACGTGTCACTTTAATGTCTCAGGATTGTGTTTCTTTATTTAAAAAGTAACACGAAA
Organism: Cranoglanis bouderius; assembly: GCA_023630585.1. Taxonomy (NCBI): domain Eukaryota; kingdom Metazoa; phylum Chordata; class Actinopteri; order Siluriformes; family Cranoglanididae; genus Cranoglanis; species Cranoglanis bouderius. Next base: position 24,879,868 of record CM042536.1, read on the forward strand.
TGCATAAAGGCACGGCGTAAAGTGTGATATTATGTATATAATGTATGTGATTATTAGTATAGGTCATTAGGCTATATATAATGTATATAATACCTGACCTTGACAGCCCCGACTTTTGGTGTATGCTTTTCATGCTCTGTTAATTATATGACATGTTTTTGTGTTAATTATGGACAACATATGATTATTGGAGTAGTTGAGTCTAAATACTATTGTATTTAGACTTAAATGTAGGTCTTTACGCATTTCTGGTGGCTTAAGACTGGACTTCTGGATTATTTTCTAAAAGAAAAAAAAAAGATATTTTTAAAAAAAAAAAAAGGTGTATTGTACGAATATATTATTGTCTTTATTTCATATATTAATCAGTGTTGCTGTTGATCTACTGTCGTTGAGCCTTCTGTTGTTTGCTTTTAATAGGGGGATTAAATTACAGTTGTACCTTAATTGGCTCCATGACCTTTAAGCCACAGAGGTAGCTAGAAGGTTATGAGTTTGAATCCCAGGATGGCACAAAGCCACCTTTAGAACCCTGAGAAATGCCCATAATTCACAACAGCTCGGCTCTATGCTTTGTATTTTGCTTCGGCTGAAATGTTTGAATTGTAAATATATAACTTTCAGACGTAGATTATTACACTAGGATTATTATGTAGATGTGTGTGTAGAAAATTAACATTAGTCTCCATCGTCCATGAATTTAATCATCACACTAGAATGACTAACACACACACACACACACACATGCACACATGATTGAATAACAGATGAATAATAATAAAAAAAAAAACAACAACCCACAGATCACTTGACTCTTACTTCCTCATAAAAAAACCCCTACACCTTTATATAGTGGTATATTTTATATTACAGTTTTGTTGGAGGTGTGAAACTTTTTGCGATGTGACTCTCACATGATGGGACTGGAGATGGAGTTTAATCCTCTAATGCAAAAAAAAAAAAAAAAAAAAAAGGAACAAATTCTAAAAAATAAGGATGCTTTTCAAATCATATACATTATATATTTCACGAAGGCATATGTAAAAAGGAATAGCATTTTGTCGTGTTTAAAACACACGTTTGGATTAACGTGCTTTTAGGGAGACATTACTTCTTAGACGGTCACATGGTACTGGGGATTTGGGTCGGGTTCTTGTAGAAGGCATTTATTAGGATTTTGGCTTGAGAACAAGGAGCACGCACATAAAGAGCTGCACTGCTGGTTCATTATGTGGTCGGCTTGTTTTGGGGGTGGGTGTAAAATAAAAAGTTGAAAGGTGTAAAATTAAAAGCTGATTGATCTTGAGTTCCTCAAACAGCTTCCTCATTGTGGTTATACAAATTATTGCTATATTATTTCCTTTGTGTCTCTATTTTTTGTTTTCTTTTTAAGACTCGACTTTTGCCATTAGTTTGCAGTTAACTCCATCACGTGCAACACACTTGGTGCTGAAATACGCTGCCTATCTTTCTTACTCAGAAATGCAACACTGTAAACGTGACACAATTCTTTGCACAAAAAACAAATTAAATGAATGCTGATTTTACACGTCGTATAATCTGGGAAGGAAATATCCATCAAAAGCTTATATGAAGCTCCATCAAAATGTTTACAACTACCACAATGATCGTATTTTGTCCATAATTAGCGAAAAAAAAACCCCCACAGTTTTATTAATGGTGGCCATTTTGAAAGAAGCGCAGAAAACTTTGGAGTTAATTTTAACATAAATTTTCATGATTTATAACCAATTTAAGAGAGAGATGTATAAAATCTTTTCATTTCATATAACAGATTATTCATTCAACTTATCACTTCCTCTGCTTGAGCATTATTGTATGAAAATGTGTATGTTTACATGATGTGTTGTGCAACTGATTATTGACACACACCGAGTGGTGTGCTGGTTTTGGAGGTGTATTGCACCACTCTAGACAGTGTGTGTATGTGTATTAAAAACACACACACACACACACACACACACACACACACACACATTGTTAATATATTATTCTTATTTCTGTTAACGGATTTGTGAGTATCTATTAGGAACTGGGAGATTATAAGATAATATTTTATATATTATTTAAGGAAAGATTTGTATTTTAAAAAAACAAAAAACGAAAAAAACAAAAAACAAAACAACAACATCCAGTCAGCACAATGTAGTGTGAAAGCCCTGCTACCTATGACACTTACAGACAAGTATCATCATGCTAGTTATTATGATATTTCTATTGTGACTATATTGCTAAATCACTCGCCTCTAGAGCATAAAATATTACAAACTTTGCAGACTAGTGTGTAATTTTCTCATGAATGGGCTCATATGGGGACGTTACATAGAGAATGATTGATTAACTCTGCTAATATAAACTCTTCAACTTCGAGAAGATGAATCATTTTTTTTATTTTAGTTTGGATCTGATCTGATCTGACATGTGTGACTCTCCCTGCAGGGCGTAACCCGAGCTCTATTCCTTCATGCCCCTATCTCCAGGTCGCACGTATTCCTGTTCGTACAGATAGTAGTGTAGTAGTACAGTAATAGTGTAGAGTTGGTTTTAAATTTCCTTTTTCCTCATTTTTTAAATCCAGCTTTTTCTTTTTCTTCTTTTTTCTTTTATATGTGTGTGTGTGTGTGTGTGTGTGTGTGTTTATTAACTAATTAATTAATTAATTAATTAATTAATTATTATTATTACCATAAAAAAGTACTGTCTTTTACATCTCATAAAGATCGTTAGTATTCCCACATTCAAAAAAATTGTTGCTTGTTCCTTGGAGTAATGGAGTTGGATGATGATGATGATGATGATGAAATACTGACGATACACATCACACTCTCCAAAAAGTGTGTTATGGTGTAATTTTAACACTATAATAATACCATATTGTCCTATCACTCAATTCTTCCAGCAAGGATTTTCTTTGTCATTTGTTTATGATATTTGTGCGCCCTCTTGTGGCCAGGATGCTTTAAACTATAATGAAAAGTTGAATGAAAATTAAATGAAAATTTAAAAAAAAGAAAAGAAAAAAAAAAAGGCAGAAAATATTTTCTGACAATGGTTATTTCTCTATGACGCCAAGTTGACCAAAAATGTTCAGCACAGGAGAGGAGACAAAATCGTTAAATTGTTAAAAGTTCAAGTAATATTCATAATCTAGTTATTAAGGATTTCCACACATCAGGAATCAGCTACACTCCTAAACATTCAGTAATTCAGTTATAGGAATTCAGTTATAGGAATGGGGGGAAAAAGGAATGCATTTTCTGAACTGGAATTAGGTCTAGTAATTTCGAACCTGTTAATGTCTCTCAAAAGCATGTGAGTGATCTGCCCGTTGGCACACAACCATTTGTTAGCCTACTGTGTTAGTCAGATAGAATTGAAATACACAAAGCTTAGAGTTTTTCCTGATGCATGAAGATATTAGGTTTTAAATCATCCTGCTGGAAATGAAATCGTAATATAGGCTATAGAGGTTAAATTTTTAGTTGCATGTAGATGCATACAGAGGAATAGAATGATTGGAAAGGAGGCTTGATGGCAAAGTAAAGTGGGACACTGAGATTTGTAGTGGTAGTTAACAACTCGGGGTTATTTACACTTCAACATTACACTGCAGCGACCTCAGTGGAATGTCCTCCTACTTAAGCCAACTTCAATCACAGCGCAGAGAGAGGTTATAAAGAAGAGACCCTGAATATTGACAACTGACCTGCGTGCACAGAAACCCACAGATCCACAAGGTTGAGTTTAAACAAATTTTTATTTTTATTAATTTGATTTTTACAAAAAGTAGCATTTATAGATTTTCCAAATTTTCCAAATTTAGAACACAATTTGTAACAACCCCAACGCTACAGTCAAATCATTTTCCTCTTCAAACAGTGCATCATGGTCCTCATTTGCATAACGGAAGCTGATTGGCTGTTTTATTTTATGATGTAGTAACATGCAGTGTAGATTGAGTGATTGAAATGCTGAAACAGATTCCTGTTTTTTTTTTTTCTTTTTTCTATTCAACAAATACATTATTATTACATTATTATTATAAATTATTTTTTTTTGGACTAATAAAGTTCCCTGAAAGAATTTAATCATGAAGAACACGTTTAATCTGACCTTAAAGTGGAAGTGATGGCATATCGTAGCAAATTCTACAGAGGTGCTGAAAATCATGTCAGGAGCTCATTGTGACTTTCTTTACTCATCTGAGTAACATCCCCTGCATGTTTGCTGATGAGGCTTTGCAGTGGAACATGATCGTTTTTTGGTCCTAAAAAAACCCCCCTCAGAGTATATCCGTGGTTCTGCTATAAAGAAAAACATTTTTAGTTTAGTTTCAGGAGCGTTTTTAGATGTAATTTTTGGTCAATGGGAAGTGATACTATGTGCTAACTCTGGACTTATAACAGATGGTAGTTAAGCCTTGATAAATTATAAAGCCATAAAATAACTATCGATCAGGGATGCAGAAATATGTGACTCATCCAAAAGTCCCTGATAGACATTGAAACAGATGAGATTAAATCCTCATTGACTCTCGGGTAATGCGTAGATAAAATAGATAGCATCTGGCTGAATTGATATCCTCTAAAGCATTTTGTTCTTTTATTTAATCCTACAGATTTCAGTGTATTGCCCCTATGCTGTCAGCTCTCTTATATTCCCAGGCTGATGGCCTCGTAGATACTGGATTAAGATAAAAATGTGAAAGATGATTATTTTTTAAAAACATTTTCTTTTCGTCTCTTTCAGGCGTTCACGAAGGCAAGATGGATCAAGCCAGGACGACAATAACAAAAATAGTAGGTCATGTTTGTTCTACTGTTTTTATTTTTTTTTTTAATCTTAAATGTTTATAACTGTGAGGATTTAAAAAGGGTTTAGTGTGAAGCTTTAATAATCCTTATTTGCCTGTTACAGATAGACTATGATTCACTATGAAACTGTTTTCATAGTAGCAAGGTACTTTTGGTTTTCTAGGTGTTTTTTTATTTGATATTTCACTCCAATATATTTGTGCAAAAAATTGTAACTTAATTTAAAAAAAACTTCACAGTGTATGCTAAACCAAAATGGGTTTACACTCTACATTAAGTGCACAAGGGAATAGGTACATAAAAGTACTAAAGGTTCTCTTAAATGGCACTAAACTGTCTGAGCTAAAACCTAAGAGTTTCCTCCTAAAACCTAATTACAAAACCGCCGAGATGAACTTTTGTCTTAGATCCTTTGAGTCATTTGTTATGGATTATGGAAGATTTGTGGTTGCTTGATACGGAGGCAGTCTTGCGCAAAACAATAAAATCACAATCAGGTGATGATCATCTGCTTTTCAGACTGAGGTGGTTTCCAGCCCAGTATTTCCTTTAATAATGTAGTTACAGTCACCACCATAAATCTGTTCAGTTATTGTATGTTCACAGTTGAACAGTTGACCACAATTCAGCAGACTGTATTGTTTCTGTGAACAAATAGTGAAAAAGTGTACCTTAGCACACATGGTGTACCTTAAATGCAGTGGTATTGCACTGGTTCTCTTAAAAACAATAACGTTCCACTGGAGGTTGTAACAAATTCTACACTACTTGTTCACAGAGATTGTGATTTTTATTTTTTAAGTTAAAACCATCACCATATCAACCAATCACAGGAAATTCATTCATAAATCTTCCATCATTTGTATCAACAGTGTCAAAGAATGTTGATTAATTTTTTTTTTTTTTTTGTGGATCACTGCACAAAACTCCATTACGCAAATTGTGTCCAGCTTCAGCTTGTAATTTTGTCTTCTGAACTGTTTTTACTGCTAAAATGCTAGAATGAAAAAATAATATTATATTAAAATAAGGTCTAGCGTGAATTTCTATACATATTTTATGTTCTAGAAGTTCAAAAATGTAAACATTTTGCTTAATAGATTGTTATACGATGCCATTTGAGCACTTTATGTATTAGTATATGTTATTTCCAGCCCAAAGAGCAGAGTATGTTTCATGTCCTTACAGTTCAACGGAACTGAAGGTTCCTACACGCGCTTCCTGACCCAGAATATGGAGGAAGACTCCAGCCACGTGGAGATGAAGCTGTCGTCTGATATGGATGAGGAGGTTGGAGGGAATGGAGTGGTGGATCATGGGAAACAACACCAAGCTCGTCCGGCCTACGTCAGCAGAAGTGGCCTGTGCAATCCCAGAAACATCTGCATAGCGGCAACAGTGGCTATTCTCACCAGCTTCCTGATTGGTAAGAAGGAATCTTCTGGCTAACAGAGCATTGAAGATTGCACACATGCACACAATTTACTTTAATTACACTCGGTCTTTAAACAACGCTGGGCTTAAAAAAGCTGGTGTTTTGTATCAAGACTTCCTTAAATCCATTCTTTAGAAGTCCGTTATACAAGAACATCATTATATATGCAGGGATGTTAACCTGTGTCTGTGTATATATATACAGGTTAACATGCTGACCCTCACATGACCCTCATATGATTGCACATATTGTTAAAACATGATCCCACTATTCAAATATACACACCATTATTTCTAATAATTAGAGCCATGAGATTTTTACTCCTAAATGTTCCCAAGTATCAGTTGAGAAAAATAAATAATTAACATTTTGTTAACAATGATCATATAATGTCGATATTGTGATAAATTATATCACAGTATTCTTTTCTGAGATATCACAGGTATTGTGGATTGTTACGACTCGTGGGGTAGAAGGAAGCAGGATGCACTTGCAGGGGAAAGTGGTCAGTTTATTAGGAACAATTCAAAAATAAACGAACACAAACAACACCATCGAACATAAATCCATAAACAAAAGGTAACAGTAATCCAAAAAAAGGCAGTTATCCAAAAAACACAGGGAAACATACGTGAGGCATCGAGGTGGTCTGGGAACCACGAATCACGAGCGAAGGGACAAATACGTGAGGCTGGAAAGGTGGTCTGGAAACCACGAACAAAGGGCTAAGAGATAAACACGCAAGGCTAGAATGGTGGTCTGGAAACCACGAACAAAGAGCTAAGGGATAAATGCGCACGGCTAGGAGGTGGTCTGGAAACCACGGACAAAAGAGCTAAGGGATAAACGTGCAAGGTTAAACTCATCTAGGATAAACTAAAAACATGAGCACATGGGGAAACACAGGAGGCGGAGACATGACGTGAACGAAAACATAACGCACATGGCAGAGGTAAACAAAACGTGAGTCCATGAATGAAGGGAAAAGTCCAACGGAGAGTTTGAATGGCGCTGGAATGCGCGCAGTGGAATGTGGAAGTATGCCACTCGCTACACTTTGCCGCGTAGCGAGAGCAGGGGAGGAAACCTAACAGTGGATATCTTTTTAAAAAAATATTTATTTATTTATTTTTAACAGTTACAAACGTTAATTACTTTGATTAATTTAAAATTGTAAAATGTTAAGATGTACTTTTTGTTCTTAAATATTGTTACGTTTAAACATTTTAAAAAGGTAAAATATATTTTTTTAAATGTATTTTCCTAGATAAATAAAAGTACAGTAGCATCAAACATCAAAATTTTTAAAAACATTTTTTCGTTTTATTTTTTGCTGTTTTCCAGTTTGTTAGCAAACCTGTACATCATGATATACAGATAATATACAGTCTGTCGCATCTCGAAGCTCCAGGGTCTCTGATTTGATCCTGAGCTGGAGTTAATGACTATGTAGAGTTTCACATGTTCTTCCACTGTCTGTGTGGTATTCCTTTAGTTTCTTCCCACCTTCCAAAACCTGCAGATAGTTAGACTGGCATCCCATGCAGGGTGTGTTCCTGGGATAGACCTGGATAAAATACTTACTGGAGATGAACAAATGAACATTTATTTTGTAATGCTCTTGATTTCCAGGACTTTGGATTGGTTGTAGTATATATAAAAAGACAACTGAAAAGGCTTCAGGATCCTGCACGACTTCCGCTCCGGCTTCTGCTCCCGGTGACGATGATGTGATTCCAATAGAAACGGTTCCGACTCTTGACTGGAGCGACATTACGGCTTTGCTGAAACGCAAACTGACCACAAGTGGCATTGAAAAGAGCCTCAGGTAATTCTACAAGTATTACCACATTAATGCTCCTTTTAAAACTCTGTTTAAATGCTGAGGACATTTGTGCTGTGAAATAAGAGCTTTGCCTTTCCTGAATTCTCAGTGAATTCTCCAGTGAAGATCATCGAGCAGGATCCCCAGGAGATGAGATACTTGCCAATAATGTGTTGGGAAAATTCAAGGATAATGGCATGGACCCCTGGATTGATACACACTTTGTTAAGGTCCAGGATCTTCCTAAAGGTGGCACGAACAAAGTGACGTTCCGTGGCAAGACGTTTTCCGAACCTGGCTATTTGTCCTACAGCGCAACGGGACCAGCACAGGTTCGTATTTCAGCCTTTTTCCTTCAATCTTTCTCATTTCACACAATACAAATGAGCTTATGCTATCGATTTGGTTTCACAGGGTGCAGCTCTGTATGCGTATTATGGACGAGAAGATGACTTGAGAAATCTGCAAGACTATGGTATTGACATGAATGAAAGGGTCCTCTTGGTCCGTGCTGGAAAAAATAGCTACGCTGAGAAGGTTGGTGAAAATTTTGGTTGAAAAATGATTACGAATTTGATTTGTATGAAGCTTCCTGTGAGTTTTATTTATAAAACTGTTTGCCATTCGTCATTTTAAAAATGGCAGGTTGCTAATGCTGCCAAGGTGAACGCAAGTGCAGTGCTGATCTACCCCGACCCTGCTGACTACCAGCTTAATGACAACACTGACTTGCTTGGCCATGTAAGTATCTACATAAAGGTCATGAAAATATTGACTTTCCTCGAAGAGCCTCCTTGGAAAAAAAAAAAACAAAACGGGTCTCAGGGGAAAAAAAATATTATATTCTAGTACGTTGATACGGTCAGGGGTTTTCTGTTCGGAGACGTTTAACGTTTTTTGGAAGGAGTCTCCAGTTTCAGCCGTAAAAGCTGTAAAGTTCATTGGCACAGGAAGGTCTTTAGGAGTCAGGACTTTGCTATGTGCAGTTTCCTGTAACAAGCAGCATAATTATGCCTTAATAACTTCAAGTGAAACTGATGGAACACCTGTTTATCACTGTTATAATGTGATACTGGAACTAAATTGTTTCGCAGATGTTCCACAACTTTAAATGTAAATATTAACTATATTAAAAATTATGATGTAATGTAAAATGTGTAATGATGATGATGTTGATACAGTGAAGTGAATTCTGTAAGTTGATGGAAGGAAGGAGTGTCAGTGCTTGTAATAGTCTGCATGTCTTCTGCTGGGAGCTAGGGAAATGTAAGGAGAGTACCATAGAACATATATTAAAGAAGGGGAAGATAATACTATAGCTGCTGTGAGACTAGAAAGTAGCTAGCCTTGTGGGTGGACGCTAACTGGGAGTATCTGTTGTGGATTTAGTTTGGTGGAAACTATAAGTACGGTGTTACAGGTTTTCAATCAAGGAAAGACTTTCGAATTAAGAGATTTTTCAGTTCTTCAGCTCACCGTCTGGTCTCCTCGCACAGGTCCATCTCGGCTCTGGTGATCCGTACACTCCAGGTTTCCCATCTTTCAACCACACCCAGTTTCCTCCAGCTAAATCCTCAGGCCTGCCAAGCATACCTGCCCAGACCATCAGAGCCAGTACAGCTGCAGAGATCATGAGGTAAAGCATGTGATGTGAAGTCTTGGCCTTCTCAAGAATGTCTTTTTCTACAAGAATGGTACAGAAACACGTCTGATTTTCAGGCAAATGGGAGGTCGCACTTCCCCTCGTGGATGGGCCGATGGAGGTCTGCCAAACGTTGAGTACAAGATCGGTAGTATTGACGATAACATCACAGTGGAGGTGAACAATGTTCTCACAGAGATACAAATCCATAATGTGTTTGGAGTCATTAAGGGTTTCATAGATCCAGGTACAACATGTCACTTCCTGTGTATGGTATTCAGAATCGAATACGTATGTGCTTAAATGTCTTCTGTTAATCCATCTTCAATCGTAATCTTCTGGTTCAGATCGTTATGTGGTGATTGGAGCTCAGAGAGATGCCTGGGGTTCTGGATTTGCTAAGTCTACTGTCGGCACTAGTTTGCTGCTCGAGTTAGCCAGGGTTATTACCAGCATGATACATGAAGGTGAGGTTTTAATAGAAATGCGACTCTTTTTGTTAAAATGTTTTTTTTTTAAATTTTTTTTATTAAAGTGTAAGCTACACATTTATAACATTTAACCAATTTATTTCTAAAGATGGATTCAAACCCAGGAGGAGCATAGTGTTTGCCAGTTGGAGTGCTGGAGAATACGGTGCCGTGGGTGCCACAGAGTGGCTGGAGGTTGGAAAAGGCTTCAATCTATTTCTTTTATATAATGCAATGTACACATCATTCTCCCACAGTGGAGCTGAATCCTTGAATCTGATTGGTCAGAAGGTGTTGATTAATTTTCCGTAACAGCAGCTCTGACAGTAGTTTCGGCTGTTAGACTAATCCCAGGTGTATATTGATGCGCTTGTTATAATACGTTATCGTTACTATAGTAACCGCTCATTCACAGGGACATCATTTAAGATTAATAATGAACATTGTATTGCAAGGAGATAATGTAGTCAATTTAGCCTTTTTGGAAGGAGGCTCCAGTGTCGGTGCTTTGTAACAGTCAGAGGTAAAGCTGTGACCCGAATCTGTAGTTTCTCGGTAACATGACAAGCTGCATTTTTTTCAGTATTATTAACATCTAGTTAAGGAATTTAAGGAAACAACTCACTTATAGCTTCTATAACGTAACTGATAACAGGAACGAAGTTGTTCCAGATGTTCTGCAACTTTTAAATGTAACTGCAAATGGATAAAAAGTGCAACATGCATTTTAATACATGAAAAATCGTAATCGTTGGCAAATTGCTGTGTTATAAGAGGAAGAATACACTTCAGGATGTGCCGATCTGGAAAATAATCAACAGCAGGTCGGAAACGTTAACGCCGCTTGACATCAGCCACCCTGCCGTTGATTATTTTCCTATACTCCCAAGTGGTTTATTACTTGCAGTACATATACATGTAGATTAATTATGTTTGTTGTTTTTCACTCACAGGGTTATTTACCTTCGTTGAATATGAAAGCCTTCTCCTACATTAGCCTGGATGGAGTTGTCACAGGTGCCCAATCCATCTTTCACTTCACCATAAAGCATGACTTAATATAATAAAATAAAACTGATACTAAACATCTATAAATTCTGTACAGGTTCCACTTCTTTTAAAGCAAGTGCAAGCCCACTGATGTACGACCTGATACAGAGTACTTTAAAACAGGTGAGATTTTTCCAAGTAAATTGATCATTTATCTTTAATTTATTAATGTTTTAATATAACTTATTCCCCCCCCCCCCCCTTTTTTTTTTTGCTGCAGGTATCTTCGGCCACTGACTCCAGCAAGAGTTTATTCGCACAAGTGGCTGGATCCAGCTGGGAGGCGGCGGTGTACGTGCTACACACCTTCAAATGACCGATTTCTTAAACAGAGGCATCATGATGCAGTATGTTGTAGTTAATACAGTCATGTGAATCATGGCTTTCTTTCACAGGATGGAGCCGATGAGGATGGATGACCCTGCCTATCCGTTCCTGGCCTTCTCCGGCATCCCTTCAGTCTCTTTCCGATTCACTCATGTAAGAAAACACTTTGAAAAGTAGTGCAGCTACACATCACGTTACATGTCAATGCACTCGTCCTAATGCATTATAGTTTCTGTAGTAGCAACGTAAACAAGGGCCACCTGAAGGTTTCGGTTAACTTGAGTTTAGAATAAGATGATTACTGGCTTTTCTTTTTCAGGATAAACCATACCCATACTTTAGCACCTTGCTGGACACCAGGAGGAATCTGGAGGGTAAAGCATCGAACCTACTCGCGCTGACCAAGGCGGCAGGTGAGATGGCAGGTCAGATGGCTCTTCGGCTGGTACATGATCATCTGCTGAGACTGAACACGGAAAAGTACCTCAACATCATGCGCATACAAGTGAGCAAAATCAACAAGGAAGTGATGAGTCTGCAAAGGGTAAGTTTTCCTGAGCTGCACTGAATGAAGGACCGATGGCTTTTAAAGTCACAGGGAACATAACACAAGCACTGCTCAAATACCATATTTTTCCCCCGTTGGTCAGTTGCGAATTCCTGCCCACCAGCCAGCTCTCCACTATTATATGACCACTACCAAGCAGGAAGGGTGAAGGATAACGTGCTTCCTTTGAGACACGTGAAGCATCTTCCTGCAGCATAACACACTCGGAAGAAAAAACATTATCTGCCCCTCTACATGATGATTACAGTTGCCCTTGATTGGCTAGTTTCGCTGTAATTGACAGGGAAGCGAGATTAACACCATCCAGCCCACCCAGAGAGTCCAGCCAATTTTGCTCCTCTGACCACGGATGGCTGTGGCATTATTATGATTCAATCCAGAAATTTACTGATGATGTGATCTAATATTTTAATGAGCTTTCTTAAAAAAAAAAAAAAAAAAAAAAAAAAAACCTAGGATTTTGAGTTTTGTTAAAAGTCTATGTGGGAGGTACGAGTGAGATTTATCTTGGCCCACGGTTAGCCCTGCCCACATTGGATTTAAAGGTGAAATTCTGGCAAAGAACATGACATAAGTCACCAGTTATGACCAGCATGTATTTCCCTGGGACTTTAAATACCAAGTCTTGGCCCCTGTTACCCTTTATACAACAGTTTCATTGATTTTTAAAAACTTTTTGTCCTGTTCTTTGTCTTTTTTTTGTCTTTTTTCCCCCCAGAATGCTCGTCTTCCAAAGACCCTGCGGATGACGTGGTTTATGTCCGCTTTAGGATCCTACGGTCGTGCCTCCAGAAATCTCCTCAGCACCATCCAGAACAGCGACCTCGATGACCTGGAGCAGTGTCGCATCATCAATGACCGAATCATGGGGGTGAATTAAACCTGTTGCAATTTAAAGTTGATTAATAGTAGTGCAGCATCACAAGCTATGAAACCAGTGCTTTCTCAAGGGCTATCATTAGTGTTTCGCTCTGTGAAACCGGCTCAATTCTGGAAAACAGCCAAAAAAAAAAAAAAAAAAGATGGAAAATCAGGTTTTTCACCAAATTTAAGTTTTTCTGCCAATAATAAACTTTAAACAAATATGTTCTACCAAAACAATCCGGAAATAATTTTATTTTAGGTTACCGTGTTGGGTAAGGAATCAGTTTAACAAACACGGTAGTAAAAAGATATCTAAAACCTTGCTAGCTAAGAGTAATGTTACGCTTTGATCAAGTCGTTGCCATAGTAAAACGAACATAAGTCTAATCAATTCAGTTTGTAATCAGATATCAACTGTTTGAAATGCTCCTCCGCAATCACATCAGGGATGAGGGATAAAAATAAAATTTTCAAAAATCTATGTATATATTGTGTGTGGACGGGGCCTGAGATGCATGAAAAAGGGAAACCTATTTCAGTTCAGAAAAACGTGTACTTTTCAGAACTAACTGTAATAGAAAATGACCATGGCTCGTTATTTTGTGTGTATCTACAGGTGGAAAGAGATCTACTGTCTCCTTACGTCTCTCCCCGGACCACACCGTTCAGACACATATTGCTTGGCTCTGGATCATGCACTCTCCAAGACGTGCTCACGCAACTGACCACGATCAAAGAAGGAACAGCCAGTGCTGACGTTGACCTGCTGAAAAATCAGTTCGCTCTGACCACCTGGACGATCCAGAGCTGTGCCAACGCACTCGCAGGCAACGTGTGGGACATGGACAATGAGCTTTAGGTGAAATTTAGCTCCGATTATAAAGAGAAGCTTCAAATTAACCCTCCAGTCACCTTGCGTAACGGATTGCACTCAACTGGTCTATTAGGAAACCTTAAAGTGACGCTGCACTATATTTCAACCAAAAGCTTGCTCGGGTAAACAAGTGCTTGTCCATTCCTTCCTCCATTCCTTCCTCCATTCCTGTACACCCGTGTGAACGAGGCAAGCAAACCTCACACGTCATGATGTAGCCAATAAAGTCCACGGTAGCCTTTTTTAAAAATTTTTTTTTTTTTTTTTTAATGTTACTGTAAATCAAATGAAAATGACTGCTACCAAAAGATCAGATCGAGTTTTGAGGTTGAAATATAGAACAGTGTCATAACAATATAAATATTCTCTCTGGAATAAAAAGCAGCAGCCATTAAAAAAAAAAAAAAAAAAAAAAAAAAAAAAAAAGAAGAAGAATGCCAAAATACAAACCTGGTGCTTGATGAACGTGTTGTTTTGATTTGTACAATATTACCTCGCACAGTAATTTCCTGAACAAATACAGCAAAAAAAACAAACAAACAAACAAAAAAGGTCAAGTTATAAAGGTTTAGCTCAATTCGTAAAAAACAAAAAACATGGGTTCTAGTTTACTATTAGAAAATTCAGTATGTTCTCGTTACTTTATTTGAGCTGACCTTGTGCGGAAACCCTTGGATTTCAAAGCTGGCAATTTAGTTCACAAAGAAAAGCTCAGCGCTCTTAACCCAAAGCACCAAGCCTCTTGATGTTTAGCAATTACAGGTCGTTTTGTGTCCTAGAATTGTGTCTGTGGAAAAAAAAAAAAAAGAAAAATATGGAGCTGTTACTTGATGAGCTGAACTCCAAGCTTCACAATGTGGCACTGAGATCTCTATTTATTTATTTATTTATCAGTGACAGGGTTCACTATAAATAGCATTTTGTACCACTTTTTTAAAGAAATTTATAATTATCGGAAGCAGTGCCTTCCATAATTGACAGTTATACTGTCGAAATGACAAAATGACAAAAGCAGCATCTGCTACGGAGGTAAACTCGTTTCCGGAAAGAGGAAAAAAAAAAAAAAGTCATGACCAGAGACCGTCACATTGCATGGTTCAGTGCTGAGTTACACACCTGAATGTTGTCATTATAACTGATGATTGATGTGATCTCGGGTGTCGTCCACACACACACACACACACACGTGCACACGCACACTGTGACTCATCTCTGGTCTTTTTCTTTTCTTTTTTTTAATTATATACTTGACTTTTAACCATTATCGGGAGCAGTGTCTCCCATAATGTGAGTGAAGTTGATGGTAGTTTTTGCCTACCAGCGTGTTGATATCGAGAGCAGGGCCTCTCATATTTCACTGTATGGTGGATGTTAATTATCGGGAACAGTGTTTCTCATAATGTTGTACATATTATCTGCATGGACAGTGCAGTCAGCTTGCTAAAAGTGTCCTGTGTGTTTCAGCTGTTAGTGCTTTCTTTATTTCTTTCGAAAGTAGTGACAAATCAGATCAATCATACAAGCCAGCTCTAGAAATAAATCTGCATTTATGATTGGCATTTGTATAATTCTATAATATGTATATGTGCTTTTCAGCTCTTTCTTTTTTCTTGCGTGTGATTTATTATTTTCTTTCTTCTTCTCTTGTTTGTGCCTTATGATCTGACAAACTTAATGTTCTTTCCCAGGAATATTTTGTTACAATCTGTTCAGCAGATCTGAATCTCTCTTTTTTTTTTTTTTTTTTTGGTCATTCAAACAACTATTTTAAGTGACGTAACCAAACTGAAGCTGGAGTATTATTTTACGCAAAAGTACAATTCAGCCACAGTTTAAAAATCCTTTCTATTTCAGTTGAATCTAAGAAAGATAAACTGCAGAGTTTTCTTAATATAAAATGTATTTGCTCATGCTCCAACACTTCCTGTTTGTCTTCAGCAATGTCAAATGAATAAACTGTTTAATGCAATAAATATGTACACCATATTCAAGTGTCTTGGCTTTAACTCGAACAGCCTCAGCATTCAACAATTTATTATTGAATTTTTTATTTATTTAATTTTTTTAATCCTACAAGGCTGAAAAGTTGGGCTTCTTGTTGTGACGTCAGATAAATATATTTAAAATGGACAATTTGCTATTCCAAATGAGCAGTATGCATGGTTGAACAGTGCAAATTCACTGAGGAGGAATTGCATTTTCCAAATCATCCAATAGTGTGTGAATGGGGTGTGAGTGTGTGTGTTATTGTGCTCTGCGATGGGTTGGCGCCCCGTCCAGGGTGTCCCCCACCTTGTGCCCCGAGTTCCCTGGGATAGGCTCCAGGCTCCCCGCAACCCTGTGTAGGATAAACGTGATGGAAAATGGATGGACGTCTGTGATCGTACATTTGAAAAATCCAAATTGAAGTTCGAGTATAATACATTTCTAAAAAGAATTCAGTTAATTAATCTTAGAACTTTATCATCCTCTATATTAAAGGAGGGGAGTTACATGAATATTATTTTGAAAGCAAATCTAAAAATGTAAATGAATCAAGATTAGTAATCAGTCATACTTGTACTTCGTTTTGAATTGCAAATTGTTCATAAGTGTGAAATTCATTTTGTGTAATATTCAAGATGTTATACAAATTCAAGACAATACATTTAAATTCTAATTTTTGCATTTAAATTCTAATTCCTAACTCTGTTTTTGGGATTTCTCCAACCCATGCAAGAACAAAAAATTCTCTGGTGGGATAAATGTAAAACAACAACAACAACAACAACAGATAGGCACAGTGTAATTAAAGATTGAAACAAAAAGTATGGACAGTGACTTTTATGCCAAAATCCAGGAAGCAGGATATAATCCCAGCCCCAAAACACTCACATGACTGCTGATATTTTGCAGAACCCTGTTCCTCAGAACCATCTTGGTAAGAAGCATTAAATTATGAGTTTTAGGTGGAATGCTTGGAGGTTTTAGGGGGATTCGGGGAGGAGAAATGGCTGCACAGTGAGGAGGGAAGCTGTGTTTATACTCTGTTTACTCTTGTTTAAGTTGTTCGTTGGTCACGTGACATTTATTACTCGCTTGTGGAGTGGGAACATTCCTGTTTACTGTTAATTCTATACATAATGATTGAAATGGAAGTTATACAGATATATATGTATCATTACCCTAGTGTTTTTCAGTGCTGGTGACATTGTAAATTCAGGTGTCACAACTTTCATGAGTTGTTAGTCTTTTATTTTGCGGTAGAAAAACGGGAAAAATACCGACGCTGTGATTACCGGAAGTTCTCACGGTTTCTCTGTTTATGTAAAAAATGCACACACTACTCTACTACACTGTAGTATAGTGAGAGTATAGTGCACGCACCATTTCTTAAAGAGACACTACATGTACATGCAGCATAATAATCTGTTCATAATCCGCTAGTAATTCGACTGATGGCTCAATCTGACTAGAAAAAAAAAGTTCATGTATGCACTTCAGTCCCTTTAATAATCCGTTAAATAGAGGAATAATCATGTAAGCCTTTGTACCGGATTAATTTCACTATCGGAATCTGCGCACGTTAGTTTGAGACACTAAAATACCTTTTCTTTTTCTTTTTTAAAAAGGTCTGCAGTTCATAATGCATATTTTATATTAAATAAAGGGTTGGCACAGTGGGTAGCATTGCCACCTCACAGCTCCAGGCTTCTGGGTTCAATCTGTTTTGCATGTTCTTCCTGTGTCTACATGAGTTTCCTCCTGGTTCTCGGTTTCCTCTCACAGTTCAAAAACATGCAGGTGGGTGGATTGGCTATGCGAAATTGCTAGGAGTGAATAAGTCAGTCCATACAGGATTTCACAGTTTTTTTTTGTGATTGTTGCGGCCAAAAATGCATGATTTTGCTGCGGATTTTTTCAAAATTTGTGATGCCGTTGAAAACTACTTGAATTAGTGAAAGGGCAATTGCACGAAATTGTTTTGCACGGTCTTTCACAGTGATGTTTGTTGGTAAATGAGACCTTTTAGCTGTACTCATGTTTGACATGCCTACGATGGATTGGAACCCTGTCCATGGTGTCCCCTGCCTTGTGCCAGTTCCCTGGGATAGGCTCCAGGCTCCCTCACGACCCTGTGTATGATAAGCAGTACAGAAAATGGATGGATGGATGGATGGATGTTTGACGCACGTGAATCGAAGAGGGCTTTGACTGAATGCGTGTTGTGATGATGTCACATGACACGTCTTGGCCCAAATCTGCGGTAATTTTGAAAAATCGCAAGCTCCTCTGAATATTGCAGAGTTTGCTCGATTTTGTGTTAATTTCTGCGATCGTAAAATTGCAAAATCTTGGAGGGACTGATTAAATAGAGATTACACACTATTCAAAACCATTTCGAGGCTAGATGGGTTGTGGGTTTGGAATTGGCATTGTTACCTTGCATCTTGATGGATGGAAATTGGAGGGGTTGTAATATTGAAAGTCAAGTCAAATGTATTTATATAGCACATTTAAAACAACTTTCACTGACCAAAGTGCTGTGTAAGGATACTAAGACTTAAAAACGAATTAAAGTAAAAATAAACATACAAATAATAACAATGCTAATAAGAATGGAAATAATAAAAGAATGCATAAAATAAATGATATTTAAGAAAAGGGGAAAAAAGAAGGGTTAACGGGGTGGAAAATAGACAGACAGTCCAGCCAGACTCAAAAGCAAGAGTGAAAAGCTGTGTTTTTAACCTAAAGAAGGGGAGATCCTGGAAGGAAAGACACAGATTTTGACACCTTCCTGACCACACTATATATTATATAAAATAGAGTATGCTTTAACCTTTATCTAAGTTTGCCATATGTCCACAGTTCATCAGGAAGCCACATTTCTACACAAGTTTCCATCAGCCCCAGATCATGGAGGAAAACGGCAGCCAACTGGAATTGATAATGTCTGATTTGGATGAGGAAGCTGAGGGGAACATAGTCGAAGAGTGTGGGATTAATCACGTCCATCATTCCTTCATTAGATCAAGCCAACACACTCTCAGAAACATCTGCTTCATGGTTACTGCCTCTTTTTTCATACTTGCCTTTGGTAAGGAGCTTCATCTCCCGTCGTTCCATTAAAACAGTGGTCACCAAACCTCTTCCTTGAGATCTACCTTCCTGCAGGTTTCACCTCCAACCAAAATGTAACACACCTGTTTTAGTTAGTCAAAAATGTCTTAAGGCAGTGATTAGATGGTCAGGTGGCCATGATTATGGTTGGAGCTAAAGTGTTCAGGAAGGTAGATCTCCAGGAACAGGGTTGGTGACCAATGCATTACAGCATAGCTTTAAATAGGGAAACCTTTGACATGATTGTATTGTCTAGTCTTGTTGTCCTACTTATCCTTCCTTAAACAGGCTACTATTGATGATGTAATCAAAAGAAGACAGGCAAGGAAACTCTTGCAATACCAAGAAAGTCCAGCAGGGTGGGAGGGGGAGAAAACGTACTAATCGCTGACACACTTGTTAAAGTAATTAATTGGTGAAAAATTCGAATGTACGTGATGCTCACTTTGCTCTAATGCTGATCAGCTTAGATACAGATTTGGAGCCTTGAGACTAATCTTGCTAATGGAAATCTTAGTCAAACCTAAAGGTTTTCTGTAAATATATCATCATATATGTGCTTCATTATCAAGTAACAATCTCAATTTTAAATAAACAATTTTGCAAAATAGTAGGAAGAGTCCATAATTCTGCAACGTCCAGCATTCTAATACAATTCTGTCTGCAAATTTTGCAAGGTGGGGCCTAAGGGGAATGTTTCAAAGTATAACTAGGATAAAGGTGATCACAAGCACCCCAAAGATGCCCTTGACGACTTCCATCACAACTTGGAAGTGTGTAAGACCTATGTTGGACAAGTGCCCACTTGCCGAACAAGGGAATAGGGGGAAGAGTGAATTACACTTGTCCTCAGACCCAATGTGTTTTGAGTCCTTTACTCTTACTACCTGGGTACTCGCACTCAAAATGCAGTTGGAGTTCTTTAGCGTTCCTGGCCTTGGTTGACAAATGGCTCCGATTCTTTCTCAGGTTATATGTGTTGGAAATAACTTTGTGTTCCTGATTTTGTCTTCCAGGATCCCTGATTGGCTACTTTGCTCATACAAAGAGAGATGGAGGTGCTCCAAGCTGCGTAGAGTCTTCTTCCTCTGAAAATGTTTTTCATACAGAAACAATCTTAGACTGGAGCAACATTACATCTTTGTTAAAAGATAAACTAACCACAAGCAGCATTGAAAACAGTCTTAAGTATGTTTACACAAATTTATCTAATGTCTGGACAAACTCCAATGTCAATGCCTGGATCCAATTTTTTTTAAAAACACAGTCTAGAGTGGGGCTGTTTAGACTTACCTGTAAAGGGCCAGTGTTGCTACCAATAAAATTTTGATTCCAACCAGACACAACTAATCTAAAGTTATGAAGAGGTCTGGGTTACTGAATAGAGCCTCTTTTTCTTTCTCGTTCTTACTCAGTGAATTCTCCAATATCGGTCATCAGGCAGGATCTCCAGGAGACGAAGTACTCAGCAGTAAAGTGTGGAAAAAATTCACTGCTTATGGCATGAAGCCTTGGACTGATTCACACTTTGTTAAGATCCATGTTCGTCCTACAAAAGGCACCAACACAGTGATGTTCCGTAATAAAACATTTTATGAACCGGGCTATTTGGCCTACAGTCCAAATGGAGCAGCACAGGTTTGTGTTGTGTGTTTTTTTTTTTTGTCCAGCCTGAATATTTCTTCTCAAGTCACTGATGAATAAGATATATATATTTTTTACAGGGTGCAGTTCTGTATGCTCATTATGGCCAAACAGGGGACTTTAAGTCCCTGCGAGACTTAAATATAAGTTCAGAAGGAAAGATCATCTTGATCAGAGCGGGTAAAATAAGTTTCGCTGAAAAGGTTGGCACAAGTTTACATTGAAATTTAATATATATATATATATATATATATATATATATATATATATATATATATATATATATATATATATATATATATATATATATATATTTTAACTTGAATTTTTGTGTTCAAATTTTTTACTTTTGTTTAACTTACAGGTTGCTAATGCTGCCAGTGAGAACGCAAGTGGTGTGTTGATCTATCCAGATCCTGCTGAGTACTTGTTTGATGAAGATACTAATTTGTTTGGTCATGTATGTACTGGCTTTAAAGTTAATTTATTATTCCATTATATTCACTTACCGCTTTATCATGGTCAGGGTGGGTCTCTCTCTCTCTCTCTCTCTCTCTCTCTCTTTCTCTCTCACACACACACACACACACACACACACACACAATTTAATCCACCAATCCACTCCACACTTACATTAACCCGAGGTCTGGATCGAACCAAGACTGTGTGCTAGCAACACTACCTGCTGCACCACCATCATGCCTTATTGTTTTATTCTGCAATAAAGTTTTTATTTAATACATTTAGAGAGGCTCTTTAGTTCTTCAGATTGACATCTGGTCCTTTTTGCACAGGTCCATCTTGGCTCTGGTGATCCATTCACTCCAGGTTTCCCATCTTTCAACTACACCCAGTTTCCTTCAGCTAAATCCTCAGGCCTGCCAAGCATACCTGCCCAGACCATCAGAGCCAGTACAGCTGCAGCGATCATGAGGTAAAGCACGCAATCCTGATCAAGTGAAGACCTCAGTTCCACAGAAATATCGTTCAGTTCTTGTGCTACACTGTGTCTATATTATGATTTTCAGGAAAATGGGAGGTCGTGATCCACCTCATGAATGGGATAGTGGTGGTCTGAGAGATGTAACATACAAGCTTGGTGGTGATGATGACATTGTCTCCGTGGAGGTCAACAACACTCTCGCTGGGACGAAGATCTTCAACATGTTTGGAGTCATCAAGGGTTTCATAGATCCAGGTACGTAATGATTCTTGACTCCAGAAACAAATACATATACAGGGTGAGTTTCAAATTAAGCAAAAAAAACAACAACACTGGGTGTCTTAGTAAGGTGTTCATACATCACAAGCTGTCGACTGGAGGGATGTACAGTCTTCTTCCAGAAGATCTTCCATCAGTTGGTGTTTTGACGTTGGTGGTGAAGATCGCTGTCTAACACGCCACTCTAAAATCTCCCACGTCTTCGTTTAACTCATCTTTATCTTCTGCTTTAGATCGTTTTGTGGTGATTGGAGCTCAGAGAGATGCCTGGGGTCCTGGATTTGCTAAGTCTACTGTTGGCACTAGTTTGCTGCTTGAATTAGCCAGAGTTATTACCGAGATGAGCAAAAGTGAGTCAGAGTTTGGAAGTTTTGCAATTATCTGATACACGTAATTCAAACAATATTTTTCTGATTAGTTCTGATCAAACTTCCATTATTATTTTATTGGCTTGACAGAATCAACATACTATTCTCCATAAGCTTCTATTTATTTTTCTATTCGAACATTTGTTTAGATTCCATATAGGAATGGGGTGTTTTTGGGACCATAGCAACCACCTAGCAACACCCTAGCAACCAATTGGAATACCACAGCAACTGCTTAGCAACACCCTAGCAAACACCTGAAATTCCATAGCAATGACCTACAGTATCTCACAAAAGTGAGTAGACCCCTCACATTTTTGTAAATATTTTATATCTTTTCATGGGACAACACTGACGACATGACACTTTGCTACAATGTAAAGTAGTGAGTGTACATCTAGTATAACAGTGTAAATTTGCTGTCCCCTCAAAATAACTCAACACACAGCCATTAATGTCTAAACCGTTGGCAACAAAAGTGAGTACACCCCTAAGTGAAACTGTCCAAATTGGGCCCAAAGTGTCAATATTTTGTGTGGCCACCATTATTTTCTAGCACTGCCTTAACCCTGTTGGGTTGGGAGTTTACCAGAGCTTCACAGGTTGCCACTGGAGTCCTCTTCCACTCCTCCATGACGACATCACAGAGCTGGTGGATGTTAGAGACCTTGCGCTTCCGTTTGAGGATGCCCCACAGATGCTCAATAGGGTTTAGGTCTGGAGACATGTTTGGCCAGTTCATCACCTTTACCCTCAGCTTCTTTAGCAAGGCAGTGGTCGTCTTGGAGGTGTGTTTGGGGTCATTATCGTGTTGGAATACTGCCCTGCGGCCCAGTTTCCGAAGGGAACTGCTTCAGTACGTCACAGTACATGCTGGAATTCATGGTTCCCTCAATGAACTGTAGCTCCCCAGTGCCGGCAGCACTCATGCAGCCCCAGACCATGACACATCCACCACCATGCTTGACTGTAGGCAAGACACATTTGTCTTTGTACTCCTGACCTGGTTGCCGCCACACACGCTTGACAACATCTGAACCAAATAAGTTTATCTTGGTCTCATCAGACCACAGGACATGGTTCCAGTAATCCATGTCCTTAGTCTGCTTGTCTTCAGCAAACTGTTTGAGGGCTTTCTTTTGCATCATCTTTAGAAGAGGCTTCCTTCTGGGACGACAGCCATGCAGACCAATTTGATCCAGTGTGCAGCGTATGGTCTGAGCACTGACAGTCTGACCCCCCACCCCTTCAACCTCTGCAGCAATGCTGGCAGCACTCATACGTCTATTCTGCAAAGCCAACGTCTGGATATGATGCTGAGCACGTGCACTCAACTTCTTTGGTCGACCATGGCGAGGCCTGTTCTGAGTGGAACCTGTCCTGTTAAACCACTGTATGGTCTTGGCCACCGTGCTGCAGCTCAGTTTCAGGGTGTTGGCAATCTTCTTATAGCCTAGGCCATCTTTATTTAGAGCAACAATTCTTTTTTTCAGATCCTCAGAGAGTTCTTTGCCATGAGGTGCCATGTTGAACTTCCAGTGACCAGTATGAGAGGTGTGAGAGCGATAACACCAAACTTAACACACCTACTCCCCATTCATACCTGAGACCTTGTAACACTAACAAGTCACATGACACCAGGGAGGGAAAATGTCTAATTGGGCCCAATTTGGACATTTTCACTTAGGGGTGTACTCACTTTTGTTGCCAGCGCTTTAGACATTAATGGCTGTGTGTTGAGTTTTTTTGAGGGGACAGCAAATTTACACTGTTATATAAGCTGAACACTCACTACTTTACATTGTAGCAAAGTGTCATTTCGTCAGTGTTGTCCCATGAAAAGATATAATAAAATATTTACAAAAATGTGAGGGGTGTACTCACTTTTGTGAGATACTGTAGCAACCACAAAGCAATATCATACCAGCCACTTTGATTACCATAGCAACTGCCTAGCAACACCCCAGCAGCTACTTAGAAACTCCCTAACAAGCACCTGAGATACCATAGCAATGACGTAGCAACCACAGCGCAATACCATACCAACCATTTTGAATACCATAGCAACTGTCTAACAACACCCTAGCAACCACCTAGCAACTCCCTAGCAAGCACCTGGGATACCATAGCAATGACCTGGCAACACCCTAGTAACCATCTGAAATACTATCACAACATAGCAACCACCTAGCAAACACTTGGGATACCATCGAAATGACCTAGCAATCATCTAGCATCACCTTAGCAACCACCTGGGATTCCATAGCTATGACCTAGCATCCACTTTGAATATAATACAACTGCCTAGCAACGTCCCTAACAACCACCTGCATTACCACAGTAACAACGTAGCAACTACCTAGTAATCCTCTGGTATACCGTAACAGTGACTTAGCAATCACCTTGCAACACCCTAGAAACCACTTTGAATGCCATAGCAACTGCCTAGCAACACCATAGCAACTACCTGGGATACCCGAGCAACCAGCTAGCAACCACCTTGGATTCAATAGCAGTGACCTAGTAACCACTTTGAATACCACAGCAATGGCAATACCATACCATAGCTATTACCTAGCAACCACTTGGGATATGATAGCAATGGCCTAGCAACTCCCTAGAATCACTTGGAATACCATAGTAACCACCTAACAACCACCTAAAATAACATGGCAACAACTTATGTTTCAACGTTTAATTATATCATTTTAATCTTTAAATATATTGTTTTAACATTTAAAAGTTTTTCATATTTTTAACATTATAGTTTTTAGTGGGCTCTGTCAAGCCAACATAAACTTCATCTGTGCATGTTATCCTTCTAATTTGCAATAGTCATTCCCTTTTTTTTTTCTTACAAGATGGTTTCAAACCCAGGAGGAGCATCGTGTTTGCAAGCTGGACTGCTGGAGAATACGGCGCTGTGGGTGCCACCGAGTGGATGGAGGTTGGAACAGCAGTCTGTGTGTACTCTATACACTGTGTTCTATACAGCAAGAAATGTTCAGTTCACTGTGACAATTCAGCTGATCACATTTCATGTTTTCGCACCAACAGGGCTATTTGTCTTCTTTGAATATGAAAGCCTTCTCCTACATTAGCCTGGATGGAGTTGTCACAGGTGTCATTATTTTAACAATGAAAACACCTAAACTAAATTATATTAAACCTATAAGACCTTAACACATACTCATTATTTAAACATTCTGAACAGGTTCCTTTTTTAAAGCAAGTGCAAGCCCATTGATGTACGACTTGATAGGGAGTACTTTGAAAGAGGTGAGCTTTTCCATGCAAGATTTTAAATTCTGTTCATTTAGGAGAGAACTAATTCTCGGTTTTTGTTGCAGGTATCTTCCCCTAGTGACCCCAGCAAGAGTTTGTATTCTCAAGTGGCTGGAAACAACTGGGAGGCGGCTGTGTATGTAGTTAAATCGAAACAACACATTTTCACACTTTCACACACTTATTTACACCTAGGGGCAGTTTGGAGTAGTCAGTATGTTTTTGGTACAGTGGGGGAAAAAGTATTTGATCCCCTGCTGATTTTGTACGTTTGCCCACTGACAAAGAAATGATCAGTCTATAATTTTAATGGTAGGTGTATTTTAACAGTGAGAGACAGAATAGCAACAAAAAAAATCCAGAAAAACGCATTTCAGAAAAAGTTATAAATTGATTTGCATTTTAATGAGGGAAATAAGTATTTGATCCCCTATCAATCAGCAAGATTTCTGGCACCCAGGTGTCTTTTACACAGGTAACGAGCTGAGACTAGGAGCACTCTCTTAAAGGGGGTGCTCCAAATCTCAGTTTGTTACCTGTATAAAAGACACCTGTCCACAGAAGCAATCAATCAATCAGATTCCAAACTCTCCACCATGGCCAAGACCAAAGAGCTGTCCAAGGATGTCAGGGACAAGATTGTAGACCTACACAAGGCTGGAATGGGCTACAAGACCATCGCCAAGCAGCTTGGTGAGAAGGTGACAACAGTTGGTCCGATTATTCGCAAATGGAAGAAACTGTCAGTCTCCCTCGGTCTGGGGCTCCATGCAAGATCTCACCTCATGGAGTTTCAATGATCATGAGAACGGTGAGGAATCAGCCCAGAACTACACGGGAGGATCTTGTTAATGATCTCAAGGCAGCTGGGACCATAGTCACCAAGAAAACAATTGGTAACACACTACGCCGTGAAGGACTGAAATCCTGCAGCGCCCGCAAGGTCCCCCAGCTCAAGAAAGCACATGTACAGGCCCGTCTGAAGTTTGCCTGAATGATTCAGAGGAGAACTGGGTGAAAGTGTTGTGGTCAGGTGTGGTCAGATCTCTTTGGCATAAACTCAACTCGCAGTGTTTGGAGGAGGAGGAATGCTGCCTATGACCCCAAGTCATAACACCATCCCCACCGTCAAACATGGAGGTGGGAACATTATGCTTTGGGGGTGTTTTTCTGCTAAGGGGACAGGACAACTGCACCGCATCAAAGGGATGATGGACGGGGCCATGTACCATCAAATCTTGGGTGAGAACCTCCTTCCCTCAGCCAGGGCATTGAAAATGACCTTAATGACTTGGAGAGGATCTGCAAAGAGGAGTGGGACAAAATCC
Source organism: Cranoglanis bouderius (assembly GCA_023630585.1). Taxonomy (NCBI): domain Eukaryota; kingdom Metazoa; phylum Chordata; class Actinopteri; order Siluriformes; family Cranoglanididae; genus Cranoglanis; species Cranoglanis bouderius. The sequence goes on from CM042536.1 coordinate 24,906,708, forward strand.
CTCCTGAGATGTGTGCAAACCTGGTGGCCAGCTACAAGAAACCTCTGACCTCTGTGATTGCCAACAAGGGTTTTGCCACGAAGTACTAAGTCCAAGGGGTCAAATATTTATTTTCCTCATTAAAATGCAAATCAATTTATAACTTTTTTGAAATGCATTTTTCTGGATTTTTTTGTTGTTATTCTGTCTCTCACTGTTAAAATACACCTACCATTAAAATTATAGACTGATCATTTCTTTGTCAGTGGGCAAACGTACAAAATCAGCAGGGGATCAAATATTTTTTCCCCCACTGTACCAAAAACACACTGACTACTGAATACTGAAACCGGAAAACCTTGGAAAAAGCCAGATATGGGGAGAACGTGCATACAGGCAGCAACCCGAGTTTAGGATTGAGGACATCAGCATTTGAATTGTAATTTATTTCCACAGGATGGAGCTGATGAGGATGGATGACCCCGCCTATCCATTTCAGACCCTCTCTGGTATTCCGTCAGTCTCGTTCCAGTTTACTGAGGTAAGTAACACAGTTACAAAGTGGAGTAATAACGATTCTCATACTTCTGTATTTTTGTACCATTAAAGAGTAACTTCTCTTTCTACTCTTTCAGAATAAACGGTACCCGTTCTTTGGCACCATTTTGGACACCAGAAAGAATCTGGAAGCTAAAACATCTACAGAACTGCTTGCGGTGGCCAAGGCAGCAGGTGAGATCGCAGGGGTGATGGCTCTTCGGCTGGTCCATGACCACCTGCTCAGACTGAATGTGGAGAAATACAAGAACGTCTTGCGTATACACGTAGGCAAAATCAACAGAGAAGTGATGCGTCTGCAGAAGGTAAGGCTTCTGACCTGTACCAAGTAACACCAATAAATTCTGATCTGTTTTACACATCGTTTCTGAATGCTGAACTCTGAGCTTTTGCAGAAAGTTTCAAGGCTTTTCACGGGCCATGGCTGTCTAATTAGATTCATACTGGTTTGAACACAACGATTCGGGAGTTGAATTAAAATCCCAGGGGCAAGTCATATTGTAAAGAAGGGAAGGTGAAGTAGATATGTTTAATTGACAAATGTTTCAGTCTGTTTGAACAAGCTGCCGTGCAAGGAGTCATTTCTTTCATTCAGTTGCTTTTGAAACTGAAAAACCACAAACTGCAATTTGATTTCAGTCTGACTTCAGTATCAGTGAATCAGCGAATAGACTAGAAATATGATTAACAAACCATTTTGCATAGGTTTACATTATATATGTATCTCCCTTTGTTTTTTTTTGTTTTTTTTTTGTATAAATCACCCAACAACCATTGAATCCTGTTGGTCACAACAAGAATGTGGCTTTATGACATGATTCCTATTTGTTCTTTTTCTCTAAAACATCAACCTGCCCAGGGACAACAGCTAAATGGCTAAATCTGAGACATTTACATCAATCAATACTGTATTAACGTGTGTGTGTGTGTGATCCTTGTTGAATAAATAAAGTATTCACTGGATCATGAATACATCATTCCTGTAAATAAAGGTATCATGAATCCCCAGGATTAAAATGGATCACGGTAGTTAATCAGAATGAGGTCTGAGAATTGTCTGGAAAATGTCCTTCATTCAGGCATACTATGTGTGCTCAAATTTTCAGTCCGGCCACCTTACAGAGCCTGTGCAAATGCAGTGGTTGATGTCAGCTTTGGGTTCCTTCAATCGTGCTTCTAATCGACTCGTCACCAGCATGGAAAACAGCGACCTTGATGACCTGGAGCAATGTCGCATCATCAATGACCGAATCATGGTGGTAAATCAAAACTCGTCATGATTGTATCGATGCCAGGTATGTAGACAAAATGAAAACAATCCAGGATGTGTGTTTTCTCGGTGTGTCTGCAGGTGGAGAGGAATCTGCTGTCTCCTTACATGTCTCCCCGGGACACTCTGTTCAGACACATATTGCTTGGCTCTGGATCATACACTCTGGGAGCTGTGTTCAGACACCTGGCCTCGATACAGAATGGTACCACCGGCGTCGATGCTGTCCTACTGAATAATCAGATCGCTATGGCTGCCTGGACAATCCAGAGCTGTGCCAGTGCATTTGCAGGGGACGTGTGGGACACGGAAAGCGATCTTGACTAAAATAATTTGCACTGGATTGCACTATTATACTGAATAAAGTGTCAGAGACATTATATAAATGAATCGCATTAAAACATTACATTGTGCTATATTTCAACCCACTGCTGGACATGTGCTGATACTGTGATAGGAAAGACATAAACCATTTGGGGTGTGCTGTTATAGGAAAACAACCAGCGATCAACTTTTACAACCCCTTTTACATCACCAGCCTCTTCAAGAGAAAGAAAAAACAAGGCTTGTCATGGTAACGATAAACAGCGAAACGTGAACTCCTCTGTCCTGAAGGCTTTCCTGTGTTGGAAAACTTACTGACTGTTTCAAAGAGCTGACACTGGGGACTCCTTCCGTAATTGTTAAATAAACATTTTCACCATATCACTAATTACGCACACGTTTAAATTGTTTATATGGCGTATCCGGTATAGTATAGCAGGCCATGTGATTGCGAAGGAGCGCATTAAACTTGTGATTTGTCTTGCAGCCGGAACTATTGTCAGAGCTTCTGTTATAGAAAATGAATCGGCACCTTCTGACCGATCAGAATCGGGTTGTGGTATAAAAAAAGTTAAACCACATTAAAAATTGCTACTGAAATTCTTACTTGATGTGTCCTGTGTCATTCTCACTAGCAGCCACAAAGAGGCGCTACAGAGCAGCAGCACTACATTTCACTCATTAACTGTGTAGAAAAATAGAGATTGTGTCTAAATTTTGAGCACCTAATTTTTTTATTTTTTTTTTTAGCAATTTGAGTAATAGTAGTGTAGTGTAGACTATTTGCTATAAAAGGGTGTTTCTCAAGTAGGCTAAATGTATACACTAGATTAATCGAAAGGGGAGCCTAAAAATGCAGCTGTTGAAAGACGCACCTGTTTAACATACTACTGCAAATTTATTTACAATAAATTATGTACATAAAGACTAAACGCATAAAAATACCGCTAAATCTTCAAGTTGACAAAATATGTCGCGTCTCCTTTAAGAGTGTAGTCTTTAAGCAGGGTTGCCAGATTATTCCGTATTCATCCAGTCCTGCAAATGTTTTTTTTTTTAATATCACATTTTAGATGACAATGAAAAAAACAAACAATTTGTGTTATAAATTATTTAAAAGAAAAAATATAAATCTTAAATTTAAAGCTTTGCGGCTAAACAAACATTTGGAAATTAGCTAGTTTATACGGAATTTCGTGAGTATTTTTACAAGCACCATGATTGGGGATTTATACAATCGGGCAACCCAGTTGCCAATAGAAGCATATGCTCACGGAGAAGAGGGAGAGAGAGCGTAGGGAATGGAGCGGCTGACAAAGTGAGTTTAATGGGCAAAACGCCAAAGAAATAAATTAACACCGCGTTATATAGCAACTACAAAGGTAGAAAAAAATTACAGACTTCATTTCAGTTTGAATTGAAATAAGCACAAACGAGAAAGCTGGAAAAATTTCTCCGAGAAACGCCGAAGTGGATGAACTGACAGGTAGGAATCAGCGCTGATGCCTCGACAATTAACTATTTTATTGTTGTATTGAATTAAAAACACATTTTATCTGTTATAACTACATTATAAGCGCAGGGATAGAAAAAAAAAGTTATTTTGTAAGTAAAAATGTTGCTTAGGTTAACAGGTTCCGTCCTGTCAAATCAGTCCCGCAAACGGTCGCGGCTCCGTTTCCAGTTGCGTGCCGTCGTACTAAATAGTACGTCAAAATAGCACGTGGAGTATCTAGACCTAGTGGTCAGTGAGGTAGTTGGCGGTTTAGGACGTAGCCCCAGGTTCACCTGCGCGAGCGAAGGGAAATGGCGCGAAATCTCAGACAGGGATGAGTTTGTAGCAAGGCGAGAGGTTTCTTTTAAAAGTCAAATCTGTGTACAAGTCAGAATTTCACACACACACACAAAAATGACAACACCTGACAACAAACGAGCAAGAGCTGGTTTTGTCAAGAACCATTTTCCAGCGACGTTCGATATCATCGATGAGAAATCGTAAACGGCGTGGAGAGACGTTGGCCCAAAAGACGGACTCGGAGTCCCAGGATGCAGTGCAGCTATTGGATGCGGTTGAGCAGAGTGAGGAGATGAGAGAGCTGAACAGACTAAAGGACTAAAGCGCTGCTGCATCACTCTATTTAAGCAGAGATGAATTGAGAGCTAAATCCTTTTGCACCACTATCAGCAGGTAGAATGGCATTGTGGGTAATGTAGGAAACATTGAAAGAGATTTAAATTGGGTAAATCAACTCGTATTTGGGATTTAGTGCTGTAGGTAATAGGTTATGTAGAGCAAACATGAAGTTTATATCTATATGCTGAACAGAGGAATCTTTTTAGACATTTCCCTAAATAAAAAAAAAAATTGTATTTTTATTAGTTTCCAGAACATTTTGGTTCAATGACCCGTGACAATTCAGTTGTCCGTGGATCTCTTGTCTTGTGAACAGAATTATGGGATTGCCTTTACCAAGGAAGGTACAATTGATGCTCCAAATATGGAAAATTTGAGTCAGAAACACTAAAAGATTGAGGATGAAGCATAAATTAGAGCAGTGGCACTCAAACATTTTGTAGCCAGGGACCCCTTTAACTGTAAAAATAATTCCATGGTCCGCCCTCAGTATGTATTTCTTTTATGAGCATTTTAAACTATAGAACTTTCTATTCCTAAACTTTCCACTGATAAGAACACATGAGGCCTGAGTTGACTTTGGTACTTGGACCCCTGAAGTCCCTCCAGGATTACGCGATTTTGCGATTGCAGAAATGAACGCAAAATCAAGCAAACTCCGCAATATTCGGAGGAGCTTGCAATTGTTCAGGATTGCCACAGATATTCTTTAGCTTCGGGCCAAGACACGTCATGCGACGTCATCACAACGCGCATTCAGTCAAAGCCCTCTTCGATTCATGTGCATCGAACATGAGTACAGCTGAAAGGTCTCATTTACCAACAAACATCACTGTGAAAGACCGCGCAAAACAATTTTGTGCGATTGCGATTTTGCCAGTTCAAGTAGTTTTGCGTAAACTCTGTTACTCTAGGCTATTTTTGGTGAAGGGCGCTTAATTGTAACCGTAAATACATCAGCAGTGTAATTTGCTTGCCTAATACCTGGTATAAAAAGTGTCAACATGACCAGTCTGCGCTTGTATTCTGACAGTTCAGCATGACTCACGTCTGGCCTGCAGGTAGGGCTGAATAGTGTGTGAGATTAAATGTACCTGAGCCACAGAGGTGAAGTGAGCTTTAATGTCCCCTCACAGATATGTCTGTCAAGTTAACGCCGCATTAGGACGATGCCTTGCCTGCCATGTCTCTGTGCGTAGGAGGAGCGGCCATTGTTGAGTTACTGATGCCCCGAGGCTCCGTATCTTGGCTGAGGTGTGATAAGCGGCTCGGCGTGTAATGACACGTCTCGCAGACGGAGCCGAAGAACACCGACCCTCTGCTGCTCAGGTACGCACACCTGGACGGATGGAGCGTTGTTTCGTGTATTGCTCAGTTATCTAGCAGTGGCAATGGTTATCTGTCTTCTAAGGATACTTGTCAGAAATCAGCTTCACACTCAATTGCAAACTATGATTATCCAATTAAAAATGTCATAACAGCACAAGCACCTTATACTGTTTCAGACCTTCTATATTATACATATTGCCCTTTAGAAAGCACTGGAGGTGGGTGATATTTAAGGAATAAAACACTTCAGGATGTTTAGAAAAATAATCAACAATGTGGTCGTCCAACGTGACTTGGGGTCACCGTTACCACCCAGAAGTTGATTATGGGATGTGATGTTATAGGAACATAGTGTATTATTCGTCTTATAAGAAAATCAATTTGCCAACAGTTACAATTTTATATCAAATTATAAAATGAAGCATCATATTTTTTTTTATATATTTATAGTTGTGGAACATCTACAAAACAACTTCACTTACGTTATAGCAGCTATAAACAATCGTTCCCTCGACAGCGTCTCTTCCTTTAACTTAATAAGATAAAAAAATGAAGCTTGTCATGTTACTGAGAAAAAGCCAGATGTTACAGCTTTACCTCTGACTGTTACAAAGTGCTGACACTGGAGACTCCTTCCATAAATGTTACATAAATCCAAAAAAAACCAAAACAAAACCCAAACTTCACCATATAAACCGTTACTCTTATGAAAAGAAGACAAGTAGTGTCATATTATGCAAGTTAGTAGCTGATAGGATGTGGGTCTTTTTTCTTTCAATACCAAGACGGAAACCTTGAGTATCAGCTGATATTGATTCCCATCCGATATGTTTTTCTTTATAAACTATGCAATTTTAAAATTATTTTTTTTAAATACAAGAAAAAATGTAGAAGAAGAAGCCTTTATTTCTCACATATACATTACAGCACAGTGAAATTCTTCGCATATCCCAGCTTGTTAGGAACTTCGGGTGAGGGCGCAGGGTCGGCCATGATACAGCAGAGCAGAGAGGGTTAAGGGCCTTGCTCAAGGGCCTAACAGTGGCAGCTTGGCGGTGCTGGGGCTTGAACTCCTGACCTTCTGTTCAGTAACCCAGAGCCTTAACTTTTAATTATATTGCGAATATAATAAATATAATAAAGTATAAATATAAATTAAAAAAATGTAATCAAGTCTCTTTATATGTAAACTTTTCCAGTTCCACAAAAAAAACTTTTCTAAATCCAGTTCCAATATTCTCTCTCTCTCTCTCAATATATATATATATATATATATATATATATATATATATATATATATATATATATATATATATATATATATATATATATTTTTTTTTTTTTTACAGGATTGGATCAAATTTATTCCTTTTTTCCCCTCCAATATCAACAATACCATTTTTTTTAATGCTCATGGTCTGACACTGATCCTGGCTAGGTTTTGTGGTTTACACCTAGACATACGCTTACTGGTTTACACTTGTCTGTATGTTCTTACAGTTATTTTGGTTTGATATGATAATCCACCTCATTCAGAAAAAAAAAAACATTCATATCCTATGAGAATTCACGTATAAAGAGATTGTGAACTATGATTGATAGGCTTCAAGCTCAGCTATTACGAGCTCGATTTGTCCGAACCTCGCTCTCCACGTCTGTTTTTTTTTTTTTTTAGATTAGATTCAACTTTATTGTCATTACACATGTATAAATACAAGGTAACGAAATGCAGTATGTGTGCTGAATGGTGTGCTGAATGATGAACGATGCAGCCTTGGGCCAGACTCTACTGCTGTCTTTCACCAAGTCCTAACTAGCAGACAAGCTCCTGATGAGGGATAATGAACAAAAACAGCAGCAACACATGCCTGTGTATAACCTACAAGGACCAGATGGTGAGGAAACCAAACCAAACAGGTCCATCAGCGTCCTCCTTTCTGCCTCAGCGACTGATGGAGGGCATTTAGAAAAGTCCATTTCGGAGCATTTGGCTTTTATCGCTCGTTGATGCGCGTAAAAACGCTGCTGGAGTTTGATAGGCCGTCATTTGATAAGAGGAGCGATGATGAAAATATTCATGTGTTTGTATAACGTGGGATTGCTTCGGGGAATCTCGGGGCTTATTTTTAAATCATGCGCTATGATGTCATTGTATAGCGATTTGGCAAACCGAGATGTTTACTCATGGCGGAGACGGCGATAGAGCTAATATAAAGTACAGAAGAAAAATTATTTATTGATTTTTATTATAATTGTGACCGTTCTGAGTAGCGCTGCTGGAAAAATAAGTGCAACTGAGAACTGATTTACAGAAGACGCAGAAGGGATTATCCACATTACAGTGTAGGTGTAAATTGAGAAATGTTTTAAATAGAATTAGGGCTGGGTGATATGACGATATAATCTCAGTATTGTGATAGATTGTGTCACAATACATGTTTCCGAGAGATTGTGGATATCATGAATTTGCAATATCCTTTTGTTAAATGTTTGTTTTTAAAATAAAATAATTACAAGCTGACTGGAAGCAGTTTTACATCTTTTAAAATGTAAAAAATGTATATTTTTTTTTACATATTTTTTTCTTCTTTTCAGTGTTGCGAGGGTGATTAGGGTTATAAAGGTTAATTAGAATGCAATCGAATTTTTGCTGAACGAAATTGAGATTATGTAGAAAAATGAGACCTGTTTTAAAAAATAAGCTTTTCATTCGACTCGTCCTTGTATTTGTTTAAGTATGTGTTTTGTTTGTTTATTTATTTATTTATTCATTTTAATTAAAAAAAAATAAAAATACATGTATTATTGTAGACATTAAATAAATCATTGAACATTTAAAAAAAAAAAAAAAATTGCAACACTTCTGAATTTTTCGCAGTTTGTGAGCAATATCGCGAAACATATGTATCGCGAAAGTGCCTTTTTTTCATATCTCCCACCCCTAAATACAATCATTGCTTAAACCACTACAGGAGATCCGATCTGTCTGATAACCAAAACATTATGTCATAATGCAAGAAGTTAGCTTAGAGGAAAGACGAGGACGATAACGAATGCATTTACATTTACGGTATTTGGCAGACATCCTTATCCAGAGCGACTGCTTTGAAGTCTCCATCATCAGATACATCCTGATACTGGTTCACTAGGTCACGGACTAAGAATACCATCAGTCTAAAAACTCTGTTGGGAGGTAATATAGTAAGAAAAACACACAGAATTTTTTTTATTTTTTAATTTTAATGAAAAATGCTAATTTAAGTACTTTAGGAAGAGGTCTTGAGACGTCGTTTGAAGACTGCCAATGACTCAGCTGTTCGGACATCTAGGGGAAGTTCATTCCACCACCTAGATGCCAGAACAAGTCGAGCAGCTGCATTCTGGATCAGTTGCAGAGACCGAACGGCTCTCGGAGGCAGACCGGCCAGGAGTGAGTTACAGTAGTCCATTGTTGAAATGATGAGAGACTGAACCAGCACCTGAGTGGCCTGTATGGATAGAAATGGACGAATCCTTCTGATGTTGTAAAGGAGAAATCGACATGAGTGTGTCAGGTTAGCAACGTGAGAGCAATAAAGTGGCAGGTCACGAGGTTTTATTGCTATTACGACAAATCGACAAAATACTAAAATACTCACGAGCCACGATTGACGAAAGCCGTATCGGCGATTATACATTTCACATTTTTTTTAAAAATGTTTTTTTTTTTTTACTAGTCTTAGATTCTCGAGCGTTTGCCGCAGAAGTCCCTGTGTAGGCTGTTACTATAGAAACGGTTACAAAGCACATTAATATTGCCGCAATTGAGCGACCTCAGAGGAAAACACGGACGCCTCTATGCTCGTCTTTTCTTAGCGATATTTCTTAGCCAGCTACCTGTGATGAGCGATGTATATTTACTTCCTCAGAACAGCCAACTAACATTTAAACATTTAAAGATAAAAAGTTGTACTTTGTTTACTGTTGATACTGTGTGCAGCCATTTTGTTCTGATGTCATTTGAGTTGAGAAGACCATCCCGAGTTCCTGAGTAGGAATTCGGTTCTTTCCTGCTCGGAGGCTGGAGCAACAGTATCTAGTTATATTTTCTTTTGGTAAATGTAACAGGCTAATTCTGTCAAAGTTAGCGTCAGCCGTGTTGATCTCGTACTCGGCGATGAAAGGCGTTAGTGTGCACTGCCTCCACATGACTCAGCAGCCATTCTTCGTGCCATGTGAGTAATGTTTGGATACTAATCTCTTAAAAGCTGGGTATTTTCCCTCTCCTATAGCGCTCGGCTCAGATAAACAATAGAGAGCCACATCTGTGATCTCCTGCCCTTTGTTCATCGTACAGCAGGACGTGACTGCGTTCACTACGCGTGTGTACTCTCGGGATGTGGATTCGTGACACGTATTTATCCAGGTGTATCAACTCCTAATATTAACCAACTCCTCCCAGTCCAAACACCTCGCCTGGCTCCAGTCCCGGGGTTTCCTGTGATTTATAACGAATTACTCTTTTGTTTGCAAACGTGACTAATAAACTAATAAATAAGCTGCACGTGTGAAAGCTATATCATTAAAGCAAAAAGATGTTCTGATATTGTCAGAAATCGTACATTTCCTAAGTAATTTGTAAATTAACCTCGTTTTTTCTTTATATCTCAACTATTCGAACATTCTAGAAAATTTTACTCAGCTTTTTTGCGTACACCATGACTCAGAATCCTTTATTTGTTTTTGTTCGTTTGTTTATATGTAGCTTTCTTTTTAGCGATTTGATGATATAAATATTCTTGATGAATTATATTACCGTACACTTCTAATTTCTTCTATTTCTTTATATAGCATTTACGTTTATTAATGATTACAAAGTAAATGGAATTTCGAAAAAAAAAATCCGACTGAATTTTGAATATTGTTAAGAAAAATTACGTTAAAAAACAAAATTCTTGAATATCTTCCTTTTCAATGTTAAATCATTTATTTTTATAGACATTAAGTAAAAAGTATCATCAAACCAGTGGTGGAAAGAGTACAAAACACAATGACTTGAAAAAAAAAGAAAAGAAAAGAAAGTAGTGCTATTGTCGTAATAATTCTCTTGAGTAAAAGTAAAATTAAATTAGTGATCGAGATCGTAGGCGTCTCTGCGGCCATCTTTGCTTCCCTGTAATTTTATATATTTATTTCAAATTTGGATTATTTTATTCTTAAGAACAGAACTCAAAAGTAAAAGTATGTTATAGTGAACTATGTACTAGAATTGTGCAGGTTTTTTGTTTTGCTGGCAGTTTGTTGGCGAACCTATGTATTGTGATACGAATCAGGTATCACAGAAAGGTCTCCGGGTCTCGTACTACGATTAGGCCGGTCACGATGACTGTTTTTATTGGACGATATATTGTCCCAGAAATAATTAGCGATAAACGATATTGTTGTCATTTTAAGACCATTTTATGCCACTGATCTAATGAGAATATAACAGCATGATGATGGTAGTGCACCCTTTCAGAGAGCGATGAACTTCTAATTCTTAAGAATATTCAGACTTTGGAATTGGAATGTCAAATAATAGTTTTAATATCCTTTAAATTTAGTTAATATTTCGTCGTCATGTTTATTAATTTGTCAATTTTACTCTTTACCTGAACATTAAAAACAGCATTTTAGTTGAAGAGAAAATGCAGAAATGAAACCAAATATTCACACATTTTATATATTAACTTAAATAATAATCAACAAAAACATGTGAAAACTGCACTTGTTGTGAAAACCTGAACTCCTGAAATAATATTATTACAATAAGTACACTACTGTAATACAATATAGTGAATTCTTTATGCTTTTGTTCTTCGTTGTGCGTGTTTTAATGCGTTGTTACGGAAAGACTTGTGAATGGTGACTTAGCATTCTTACTTCAGTTCAGGTTCACTTGTGCATTCGCATCATTTTGTGCAGAAGCGAGTTGTAATATTAGGTTTATGTTGTATAAAAGTCTGATTAATCTCATATGTGTATAGGATGAGTTTGGGTGAGTTAATTAACCCGCTAGTAAAGCGCTTCAGTTTACCGCTGTTCATTCACTGATCAGCTTCAGCTCACGCAGCTTAAGTGGCTCGATCCCCGACATTATTGACTGCGACTGGATTATATGAAGCACTGGAACTATTCTTTCTAGATTTTTCTTCTTCAAAAAACATTGTTAGTGCGTTGTTAATATCTTGCGTGTCATTTATCAAAACATCACATACGTTTGAAATAAATCTGCGCTAATGCTTGCCACGCATCTTAAATTCGAACGCGTACAGTTTTTGCATTCGAATGTGCATTTTTATCTTAAATTCGACGAATATTCGAAGTTTAATATGACGGCCCCGGAGCAGACGAGAGGACAGGAGCAGCGCGAATGGCTAAAATCTTGGCGACATTCATTCTTATATAAACGAACACGCATATAAACACAACGGGTGACATCAAGGTCAGAAAAAATGATCCAGGTCACGTCCATATGTCGTATAATAAGTCGATAACGTAATTATCTTGACAAGCCTAACTGTGATACTTTTTGTTGGGATTTTTTTTGCCCATCTGAATTGAGAGGTTTTTACATTTTTTTTATTTTATTAATTTATTTTCTTCCTCATCGCTGGAGTACCTCAGGGTTTCATTTTAAGCCCGATTCTTTCATCACTGTTTCATCACAATGCTTTTCTTTTGTTCCTGTCGCACTAAAATCCTAAAACTTCTGGGTGTCGTCTCCTATTCGGCCGTCATTACGAGACCTCAGAGCTATTGTTAAAATATCCTTTTACTTACGAGCCTGGAGACAGTTGACGTGCTTGTATCACTTCCCGTCTTGGCTTTTGTATCTCCGTGTATGTGGGCGTTTTGTAATTTTTTCATCTAGTTTAGAATGCAGCTAGACTCTTGACTAGATGTAATCATGAGGTGACCACCTGGCGTCTTTCTCTGGCCATCCATTTGAAATTTTATGAAGGACTGACTATGGTCCTCGCTTTTGGTCAGTCCACATCATTAGATCAAGTTCCGACTTTCTCCGGTGTCTCCCCTAAGGCTGTGTAATTGCGTATTGCTTATTGTGTATTCTGTTTTAGTTCCTCCCTATCGCACCTTTTTTCCTCTTGAAGAAAGAAAGGTGTGCATAAATGGTCTGCAGCAAGATCTAATGAGGTCTTGTGTTTAAAGGAAAACTCCACCCTGAAATACATTAAATATGGAATATTTGTGATGCGTTTAGTGACCTATGGGTCTAACGTGTTGGTTGGTGCTGTATTCTCATTATTCTCATCACAGGTGAGTGGTGGTGTCCTGCTTTGACGTCACAGGAGGACATTTGTTAATGCTAACGGAGTTGCAATGGTGTTTAATAGGAGAAAAAAAGTAAATGATATCAAACATAAGGGATAATGGTCAAGTTTAACTGTCAGCGCCTAAAAATAAAAGAGCTTTATCAACGTCATATTAATGAGAAATCCACCGTAGAAGTAGTGGAGACGTTGGTGCCAATGCTTGACTCAAAGTCCCAGAATGCAGTGCAGCAGTTGAATGAGTTACAGCAGAGATTCGGCTCGAGATGATGTGTGCAACGGCGTTGATGATGGTGTTGGCATGAAAGGTGAAGCTGTGGAAGTATAAGCAGGGTGAACAGAAGCTGAGATGAGAGAGTTGGACTAAAAGATTAAAGCGCCGCCGCATCGCTCTCTTCAGGTAGAGATGAATCGAAGGCTAAAAACTTTTGCACCACAGGACTTGGATCTTGGATCCCACTGATTATAAAGATTACTATGTTTTTCAGGGTGGATTTTTCCTTTAATTGTCCGTTGGCTCCTTTTATTTTCCGATTTCCAATAAATAATGAACCCTCAAGGCTTGAGCTCTGCCTTCAGCTCCCCTAGACTTGTTCAGATCCCTTGACCTCATTACAAAACGCTTGTTTTTCTGGCCTGGAAGCCGGTCATCCGTCATCCGCTCCCACAGCGAAGCCTTCAGCCTGTGCCTCAGAGGAAACCCAGCACTTATGCGTGACGGGACAAAAGTGCCCTTTGTGTGATGGACGGCAGAAGGAAGGCGGAGTCTCCGTTTTTTTTTCCCCTCCAGGTGGGCGTACAGTGGAGGAGTAAATCAGGCCGGCGCCAGGAGAAATTCCCAAATGTCCCGATGATTGGTGGCTCATTAGAGACTCCGCCCACTGACCGGTCTCGAGAGACAACTCTTCCAAAGCTATTAACATTATGCAGTTCTGGCATTAAAAAAACGTTTTACCAGGTGCGACGTGTCCCGTATGCACATGGATTATTAAAACAGGGTGAAAACTGGAGACATGGTACAGTCACTGTAAAAGTTCTAGCAAGTTCTCTAACCAGCGTGTTAATTGCCTGATCAACAAAATGCGAGACTGGAACTAGATAATGATAAATTAATAATAATAATAATAATACTAATACTAATAAGCTCTTTTCAAAAACTGATGTTAATGAGGGAAAAACAACAGAGAAGATGCATATTTAATTCTTCCTATTTATATATAGTGCTGTATAAAGTAGCTGAATCATCCATAAGGAAATAACACACACGCGAATAGAAAGAAAATTAGCATTTATGAAACTTTTGTCAATCTGGAGTAAATATTTAGTCCAGTCTGGCTTACGCAAACATGATGAACAAGGCTCAGTATCTTTTAATACAAATGTGCGATGATTGATTTAGACCTGCAGTTAGAACAGCGAACAACACTACAGCTGTTAGGACGTGATGTCATATGATGTCATTTACAAGTTGGCTCAGGTGATGTAGAGAAAACTGTGTGGTCATTCAGGCAGGAGAGGTGTGTGTGTGTATAGTCTGGTTTAAGTGTATTCATGCTGACTAATCTCAGTATATCAGCAGTTCTGTTTAACCTGTACACTGAGTAGAACGTAATTCAGCCGCTTCAGTAAATACGCCATTGTTCCGGAGCGGGACACGGAGGAGGTTTGATGAATAACAGGAAAACTGCGTGTTAAAGAAACACTGCTCAGCTTTATGTTTCCAGAGAAATGGAGGAGGAGGGATGAATAGACACAGTGTGGCCCTGAAGTCTGACGTCATCAAATAAGCAAATACTGTACAGAGGGGTGGGAATTTACATATCGGGAGCGCTTCCCGTAGAACACGTCAAATAAAATGGAGCATGTAACACATTCAATAAGACGCCGGATGTCATGGATAATAGAGTTGTAAAGATTGCATTACTTTCAATATTTTTACAGGCGGTCTCCTTGAGATCTACGCCCACTGCAGGTACAGAGGCCACGCCTCCGTTCGATTATATATGAACAGTGTACTGGGCAGAAGTTGGGAGGTGATCGAATCTGAATGGAACTGGACATCTCTGTTCCAGTAAAAGGAGGCGTGGCCTGTGAATTCCAGTGGAGGAGGCCTGGCCTCTGTACATGTCGGTTGTGCTTTGCGATTTTCACGATTAATTCGGTTCATTCAAATTAATGTTTTAACACGATTTTTTTAGTATCCTTTCTTTAAATATCCTATGTTTAAAAGAACCGTTATTTGCATTATTTAAGAACAAAAATGTTTTAATCGTAATCGAGAATCGTTCATGAAGTGCAATATTGCCCAGCCCTACCTGTCAGTCCCAGTAAAAGGAGGTGTGTCCTCTCTACCTGCCAGTCCTACTAAAAGGAGGCGTGGCCTCTGTATCTATCAGTCCTAGTAAGAAGAGATATGGCTTCTGTACCTTCCAGTTCTACTGAAAGTGAACTGTGGCTTCTGTGTGTCAGTCCCCTAAAAGGAGGCGTGGCCTTTACCCAATAGTCCTAATAAGAGGTGTGTCCTCTGTATTGATCAGTCCCAGTAAAAGGGGGCATAGCCTCTGTACCTGCCAGTCCTAGTAAAAGTGGGCGTGGTCTCTGTACCTCCCAGTCCTTGTAAAAGAGGGCAT
Organism: Cranoglanis bouderius; assembly: GCA_023630585.1. Taxonomy (NCBI): domain Eukaryota; kingdom Metazoa; phylum Chordata; class Actinopteri; order Siluriformes; family Cranoglanididae; genus Cranoglanis; species Cranoglanis bouderius. The sequence continues at coordinate 24,922,245 of CM042536.1, forward strand.
GGTGTCTGTATCCGCCAGTCCTAGTAAAAGTGGGCGTGGTTTCTGTACCTGCCAGTCCTAGTAAAAGTGGGCATGGTCTCTGTACCTGCCAGTCCTAATAAAAGTGGGCGTGGTCTCTGTACCGGCCAGTCCTAGTAAAAGTGGGCGTGGTCTCTGTACCTGCCAGTCCTTGTAAAAGAGGGCATGGTGTCTGTACCTGCCAGTCCTAGTAAAAGTGGGCGTGGTCTCTGTACCTGCCAGTCCTTGTAAAACAGGGCATGGTGTCTGTACCTGCCAGTTCTAGTAAAAGTGGGCGTGGTCTCTGTACCTGCCAGTTCTAGTAAAAGTGGGCGTGGTCTCTGTACCTGCCAGTCCTAGTAAAAGTGGGCGTGGTCTCTGTACCTGCCAGTCCTAGTAAAAGTGGGCGTGGTCTCTGTACCTGCCAGTCCTAGTAAAAGTGGGCATTGTCTCTGTACCTGCCAGTTCTGGTAAAAGTGGGCGTGGTCTCTGTACCTGCCAGTCCTAGTAAAAGTGGGCATTGTCTCTGTACCTGCCAGTTCTAGTAAAAGTGGGCGTGGCCTTTGTAACTGTCAGTTCCAGTAAAGGACATATCCTATTGCATTATTACAACACTAATAGGTTTTTTTTAAACGTTAATTTTTTCTATATTTGGTGAGATTTAGGAAATTTATTTTTGATGGAGTTTTTTTTTGGTCGGAAATGTCCTGTTTCTCTAGAAAGTTGTGTACTTTCATTTAACCTCCATTTAATTTTCTGTGTGTGTTTTTCTGTGTTTTAGATGTTGCTGTGATGGCGGAACTCACAGATCGAAACTCTTTGCTGTGACCGACATATTAAACCATGGACTTGACTGACGGTGAACCCGAGCACGTGTGAAATCTGCATGCAAACACACTCTCTCGCTTGTGCCCAGTGACTGAAGTGATCAGGAGCTACACAGCTGGTAAGAAACACACTGTTTGGGTTATGATCATGTGTGTGTGTGTGTGTGTGTGTGTGTGTGTGTGTGTGTGTGTGTGTGTGTGTGTGTGTGTGTGTGTGTCCGTGTGTCCGTCCATCACCTCAGTAAAAGTTTGGACCGTAACCAGACGTAGTTCTGTGGCTGCATTGTGTTGTAGTAATGCGAACGACCGCTCAGCTTGTGTTACGCGTGTAGTCCAGGACGTGCGTATATGTAAGAGTGTGTGTTTGAACGTGCTCCTTCATTCAGGTATGCCTGACACGCTCATACCGCATAGTTCTCTTGCATCGCGTCGTCTGTCATTAGTCGTGCGGCGTCGCTGTTCGGAGGCTGAAATGCAGAGCGAGCGCGCTGCGTATCTCATTCCTGTTATGCCTGGAGTGCCGTTATTCGAGCCTCCACACCTCTCACCCGACTTTACCGCTGTCTGCAGCCTTGATCTGCCCTTCCGCAGCCTTTCATCCATTCACACAGCTCCTCTTTCCTCTGTGATGAAAAGTTCTACCGTCGACTCCGAGTCTGACTCCGAGGGGGGGAACCGCTGTGCTCGGGGGCAGGTGTGTAGCTGCGCAGACGCTGTAGACGTCTAACAAACACACGAGGAAACACACGAGATGGAATTTCAGTGGAAATGCTTCACAAGGCTTGCACAGTGATCTTCATTAAAACTGAGGTAAGCTCCCATGAGTGTGTGTGTCACAGTGTGTTTGTCCTTTGTGTGTGTGTGTGTGTGTGTGTGTGTGTGTGTGTGTGTGTGTGTGTGTGCGTGCACCAGAGGAACTGGTGTAATCGAGAGCCAACAGGTGTGTGCTCATGAAAACATGCTGTGCCAGCGTTCAGGACGGAAATGATCTAACTATAACACTCTCTATAATTAGAGCTGAGCGTTTAAAAAGCCTTGATTGCTGCCTCACTGAGATTTTTATCTGCGGAGGGAAATGTTTACACACAACAGGCTGACGGTTTATTTTCAAGGATCATTTATCCACCTCGAAAGCAACGGTTTCCATCAATTAGCGCTGGCTGCTCTGTAAGGATTAAACACGTCGAGGCATGCTGTTTTAAAAAAAAAAAAAGACTTATTTAAACTTTATTTAGCGACAAGCTGATTTGTCACCTCGACATTTTTCCAAAACGTAACGGTGTAGATTCAAAAGTCCAACAGCTGGAAAATGGTCACATGATCATGAAGCTTCTGTGTACAGTACTGTGAGAAAATCCCACTTTTCTTCTAAAACGTAACCCTATTAGAACGAGGACATTAATATAAACGTGTGATTTGCAGCTGCGCTACTGTCAGAGCTGCTGTTCATTAGCACTGTCTGTGTCTGGAATAAAGGTCACATGACCACACGTGCAGTGAGACACTGAGAGAGTTCATTTCGCATCCATAACGCTGGAGGAGCCTTTATACACTGTTCACTGTGCAGTGAGGGGGGAAGTGGGGCTATTTTTACGTGTGTGTGTGTGTGTGTGTGTGTGTGTGTGTGTGTGTGTGTGTGTGCGAGAGTCAAAAATAGCAGTAAGTGCCACTGTAAATGCCTGGAGGGCCAAGACTGACAGCTCTGTCCTCTGTACAGAGGGAGGAGGAAGTGCAGCTCTATTATTTTAACCCCAATCTCTCTGTCCTTCTACCCCCTCAGCTCTGCCTGTCTCTCTGTCCTTCTACCCCCTCAGCTCTGCCTGTCTCTCTCTGTCCTTCTACCCCCTCAGCTCTGCCTGTCTCTCTCTGTCCTTCTACCCCCTCAGCTCTGCCTGTCTCTCTGTCCTTCTACCCCCTCAGCTCTGCCTGTCTCTCTGAATGTTTTATGTTTATGTTTTATTCTCTATTTCGGCCCTGTTCTTTCTCTTTCTTTTTTCTTTTTACTCACTTCATCTCTTCCTTTTGCTTTTTCTTTTTTTTCTTTCTTTCTTTCTTTCTTTCTTTCTTTCTTTCTTTCTTTCTTTTCCTCTGTATCTTTTGTACTTCTCTCTCTCTTTCTTTCTCTCTCTCGCTCTCTCTCTCTCTCTCTCATCAACTCACCTTGCACACTGGGATCGCTTTACTCTCTCTCTGAGTACACCTCCAGGGTGTGTGTCAGAAATGGTGCTGCCCCCCCCCCCCCCCTGGTTTTTAAACCTGGAGTGTTTTTAAGTACCTCATCAAGAGGAAGATGATGTTTAGACATTGCTGTAGATGTGTGTGGGGATTAGGAGGCCAGCTGAGGACATCCACCACCGTTTCCCATCAACCTTTGTTGCTTGTTTTTGTTTTTGTATTTGCTCCTTTAAGAGGAAGTGAAGAAACGCATCAAGGAATTTGTCCGTTAAATAACCCCCTCGTTATTCCACTCTCTATTTTTCTCTCGTCACACTTTTCTTATCAAAAGTGATTTAATTTCACTACCCTCAGAACAGGAAGTGTGCTACAGGTTGATGAGGTCATCGGCACGGCATGACGGATGATGCAACTGCTCGCATAGAAAGTCTCTGTTCTGACGAGTCCACACCCACGCACCCACACGTACACTCATTAACTCCTGTGTGTGTGTGTGTGTGTGTGTGTGTGTGTTGTGGAGTGCACAGGATATCCACCCACGCGGTTAAAAATCCACTTCACTGCTACTGCTGTCGCAAGGGACTCACCTTATTGAGCCAGTGTTAAACATGACTGAGACTCCAGATCAACACTTAGGCTGAAATATTCCGTTTTACTTCTTTTTGTAAACTTTTTTTGTGTTACAGTAATGACAAATATCTCATAAAAGGACGGGATATATTTTTCTCATTCGAGAGAGGAAAATAGCTTATAGCTGTGAAAACACAAGGAATAACAGTTATAACTTGTTCTGCCGACATTGCAAGACATAACTCTAAACGGATAAAAAGTATGACGTGTCGTTCTTAGACGAATAAAAACCTGCAGTGTTTTCCAAATCGCTGTGGTATAAAAGGAATGAAACGCTTCAGGGTATTGGAAAACGATCAACTTCTGCTTTATCACACAACCCTGTCGAGGAATATTTTCCTACTAAAAACATTTACACGTCTCCTCAGAGATAAAAGCTCTCGTGTTCGGATGGCGATTAAAATGCAAGTCGAGAAACTTTCTACTTTTTCTACGAACGATAACGTTGGCGTCACGTGTCGTTTCATATGTATGGAATTAAATTTGTGCTAAAAGTATTGAACGTAACCTTTCAAGAAACAATGAGAGAGAAGAAAAATACTCTGAAACTCTGAAAAAAGTGAACAAGTTATGTGTGTTTGTTTAAATAAACCGCATTCTTTGTTAACAATTTTCTAACCTTCCTTTTCGCTAATCATGGTTTACGAACACGCTGCCAGAGTTCCCGTTTATGCGCCGCAAGTTTACGTTCGCCAATTCTGGCACAAACCTCTCGTGTGGGCGGGGCTTAACAGCGATTTACTCTCATTGGCTATTAAAAACACATTTTACTGATTCTCCTGAACATAATTGACTCATCTTGGGCTGCTCGAGTTTTCTCTTTGTGCTTTTTCCGCTCGATCTGATCCGTGTGTGAACGCTCCAAATGAACTCAAACCCCCAAAACACAAAGTGAATTCATGCCGTAGTTCAACTAGAGGTCGTAACTCGTCGTTCCAGACCTACGACCAGAAAAGGAAACGCCCCCTCAACTCAAAATACCTACCCGGGAACTCTCAGGGACGGTCTCAGTTCAGCAAGTGACGTTAAATCAGAATGGCTGCTCACACCATCAACAGTAAACACGGTCGCACTTGGATCAACCAACATACAGGTACATTTGCTTGTTAAATCTATAAGACTATATAGTTTGCTGTACATCACCCCCCAAACGGTGTCATTCCAAGCTCCAAATTCCCACTTCCGGGGGTGGAGTGTTGTATAAGGAACCAGTTAGATACAATTCATAGAAACGATGACGTGTTTAAACTGTTTTTTTTTTTGTTTGTTTTTTTTTAAGGCAAAGAGGTTAGACAGGACGCCTATACGATGCCGGAACAAGTTAAAGAAAGTGAGACATGCAAGTGCAAGACCAGTCAGTTACCCACAAATCTAAGTGGTTATTAGTCTCGATCCAAAAGGAAAAAGTGTGGGAAGTGGACCGAGGTGTCGTAAGACCTGAAAAGGACCAGTGAGTGAATCCGGTGCGCTTTTGAAGCGGTTTGAATGTAAAGAGAAGTCTTTTAGTCTCTAAGCCCACTTTCCGGGCAACTTAAAGTTCAGTTCTTTTAAAGAAGACCGTATCTGAAAACGTCCTAGAACAGAAAATCACCAAACTCTGCACAAAACTGCACTCCAGATATAGAAGGCCTGACTCACTCCTAGCGAGTTTTCCTGTAGCTCTGCTGCCTCTAGTGGTGGTCTTGTGAAACGCACTAACATCCTGCCACAGCTGTGCTGATGAAACCTCAATGAGCTGCCAAGTGAACTGTGTGCGCCTGTGTGTGTGTGTGTGTGTGTGTGTGTGTGTGTGAGAGAGAAGGTCAGGCAAGTGTGATGGAGTGCATACACGTGCATGGGTTATCAGTCAGTACTGAAAAAGATACAGAGAGGAAATAACATGAGAGGAGCCTGGCCTTGTGGTTCAGAACGGGAGCCATTTTATTTGGTGTCATATTAATGTAATCAGTGCTGTGTTTAGATTTAATGTGCAGTGTATGTGTGGATTATTTATTTTTTCACATCATGATAATAAAAAAAATATAATGTTTATAATATTTTATTATACTGGATGATTACTACTGTAATATTAAAAATATGGGGCATAGGACATCGCTGTCTTGAATATCTTGAAACAAAATACGTCTCGTATCGTGGCTTTAGTGTATCGTCTCAGGTCTAAAAAGTACATATTCACTTATAATTATGTCAGATTGCTTTCGAGTCGACTAGAGCCTACTTTCACAGAAAGAGGGAGTTTGATTGATTGACACGGCAGACGACCAACCAGTTCTATTCATATTTATTCATCACACACTAAATTTCAAGACCGGATTTAGTGGACATTTTTTGAGCCTAGTGAATATCACGTTGCGAAAAGCTCATCGTGTCGCCGTGTTCAAAAATAACCTCAGGCTGTGAAGCAAATTTGATATGAACTTCTTAAGGCGCTTGAACATTTGATGCAATATGTGACAATGTGATATATTTAGTATTTATGGAAGGAGTCTCCAGTGTCAAAGCTTTGCAGTTTTAATATAACATGATCAACTATGTACGCGATAATGTAAGCAATAAGTTGTTTCATGGACAATTCACAGCGATAAACGTAACTATAAATGGGTAAATATTATGATGTCCTTTTTTAACGAATACAATTTTGCAGTCAGTGGCAAATTACTGTGGTGTAAGAGGAATAAAAGACTTCAGGGTGTGCTGTTACGGGAAAATAATCGACTTCTGGCTGGGAACAGTGACTCGTTGATTTATTTCCTGTAACCTATGACATGGAGTGTGTTTTATTCCTTACTTAGCTAGCTAGGCTGTAGACTTATTCATAATGCTGTTAAATATTGAGACAAATAACACATTAAAAATGGGATTCTTCTTGAGTGTGTGTGTGTGTGTGTGTGAGAGAGAGATTGTAAGTCACACCTGGATCACCTCATCTCTTTTCCCCTTTGCTTCTCTCGAGAGCTTCATAATCCCCTCTCCTCATCTCCCCTCCTAATGCACCTGTTCGCTCTCTAACACACACACACACACACACACACACACACACACACACACACACACACACACACACACACACATGATTCCCAGCTCTAGCATAGCTCACATGTCTGCCTGGGGCTTCCTAGAAAGATGCAACAAGAGCTGAGATTAGTGTGTATTCACATTTTCTCTCTCTCTCTCTCTCTCTCTCTCTCTCTCTCTCTCTCTCTCTCTCTCTCTCTCTCTCTCTCTCTCAAACACACACACACACTGTCCTGGATTCTTCTCTCACGCCTCCCTGGTATCCGTAAAGCTTTCTGGGAAGTTTGATCAGGGTCGTGTTCCCGCGGGAGATTCCTCCTTTTGTTGTTAGATGATGATGATGATGATGATGAAAGATTAAGATCCAGTGAAATAAATCTGGATTAATCTCGAATTGTTTACTGAACCGAGCAAAGCGCTTTGGGGCGTGCTGTTACTGGAAAACAATCAACTTCAGTAACAGTAGTAACAGTAACTCTACCCCATTGTTGCTTCATTAATATTGATATCTTCCCTGCTTGTGATTTTTTTTTCCATTTTAATATATCACGATAAATTACATGATCGTCCAGAACCGCAGACCTAAAATAGGAGCACGAAGGAAAGCGGGCATTTCCACCATTTCAGGTTTAAGGAGAGTACGGGAGCGCTGGAAATGTACATGACCGAACACTTTAGATAGAATCCTTCCGCAAATCGGCTGTCTAATGTCCACATGGCCGACATTTTCACTGTTCCGTTGCTACTCAAAGTGTTTGATCATCTGCAGTGACCGGCGCAGGGGAGCGTTTTTATTCACTTTCTAATAGGGACCGGCAATAATGAAGATGTAATTTCGATATCATGATAAATTATGTCACAATATGCTTTTCTGAGATATCGGAATAAAAGAAAAAGTAAGTAAAGAAATTACAGTACTGCGACAAAAGTTTTAGGCACCCTATTTTTTTATTTCATGACTTCTACATGATCAAGTCAGTACAAAAACATTTTCGATTCCCAAACATTAGTTTTCTAGCACAAAATGAAATGTTACAGAAAAATGTTTGTATGTCATTAAAGAAAGCAGCATATTACGTAAGACACTTTTCAGACAAAAAACACAATGAAGGCTGCTGGGATTTTCTGCAAAAATAAGAAGCGAGTGCAAAAGTCAAAGTCTCCAGAAGAACTGTGTCTGGTTCTGCAAGATGCTCAATAAAACTTACCAGCTCATTTCCTTATAAAACTGCACTAATTGTACCGGAGACTATTATTTTTATTTTTATTTTTTTGTCACACCAAATATTGACTTTATTTCATTTACTACTGTTTACTGCTCTTTACAGTTTTTTTTTTTAATGTAGAAACATTTAATTTCATTATTTTGGAGGCATCTTTGCTCTACAGCATTTCTGGGCCTAAAACTTTTGCACAGTACTGTACACACAGACTGGAAGCAGTTGATCTTTAAAATTGTTTAAAAAAACAAAGTGTTAATTTTTTAAATAAATATGTTTTTATACATAAAAAAATCAAATGAATGATTTATTACTAAATTAATTTATTATTTATTCAAAGTAAACAAATGCGTTATTATTCCGCTTTCTAATTAACATCACGTGTAAAATGATTCATACTATTTGGCACTTTTGACTGAAATTTTTCAGCTGCATTCCTAATAAATCTAGCAAACTGATGTTAAATATATGTGTCTAATATTAGCCAAGTTAAACATGCACTGATGATAGATTTTATTTAAATTAATTATACATTATACATCGATGAACACCAAATATTTTCTGTTTACCTTGACAGATGGGAAACTCTGGATTTTCTTCGAGCTCTGAGTTTCTGAGTTGGGGGCGTGTCGACGTCTGTAGTTGACGGTAAATCTGTTGAAATCGAATGTTTACTCATCTCAGAAGCTGATTTCGATTATTATGTGTTTCGTACATGCAGCAAGTTATCGTCAGGCCTTTTTATTTATTTACAATAAAAACAAGCTAGTTTCCTGTGCAAAATACGATAGCATCATACAATTACGATATGATGCGTAACAATAAAGTGTACAGAGGCTTCATAAATTGATTAGAAACATAAAACTCACCTGATGCGCGTTCTTTGTTCTTCATTTTCTAGAAGTAGAGTTTAAAAACCTTGCTGGATTTTTTTTGTGACTCAAACACACCTGATGTCGTAATACGAACTTCCCAGAAGGACTTGAACGCACGTTATGTGAGACGAGGAGGAAGGGGGAGGAGCTTTCAGGAAGCGTCTGCTAATAGAACGTTCCAGATTCATATGTGGCACGGCTCCGTTTTATTAGGAAGAAATCTTTGCACAATACGCGTAAAGACTGGATGGTCTGGAAAATATAGCCTAGTCTTTAGACAGTAAATCTTTATATCGCACAAGCCTAGCGTATAGTATGTATAGTAGTGTGAGTGTGTTAGTGTGTGTGTGTGTGTGTGTGTGTGTGTGTGTGATTGTTTCCAGAGTTTCTCAGCCAGGCCTTAGGTGACAGGAGATGGAGCGTAGGCCGGACGCCAGAGGTCCACTCGCAGTGTTCTCTAAAGCTCGAGTGCCTGATTGTCCTGGGAGCTCCCTACAGTGTGTGTGTGTGTGTGTGTGTGTGTGTGTGTGTGTGTGTGTGTGTGTGTGTGTGTGTGTGTGTGTGTGTGTGTGTGCAGGACGTTCTGCTCAACACCGGCTCCCGACCCCGCAGATTGGAATCCGTTTACGAGGCTGTATATTACGGCTGGAAAACTTATTTCATGTTAGACATGAAGTGTACATAGTTCTTTATGCGGATCAGGCTACACGCTGTTGATGCGTTTCCCATATACCTGTGCTCTGTTCTAGTGTGTGTGTGTGAATGGATGTAGAGGATATTATATTATATAGCATGATATAACTCACTCATGGACAGTGGTGCTCGAATTTACCTTTTGAAATTCGCGGGAAGAAATTCCGATCGTTTGGAGTGAAGATGACACTGAAACCCGAGCACACTTTCCCCAGTTCGTTGAGCGTGTAGCGCCCACCATTTTAATGTTAATACTAAAACCTCTACATGTCTTCCATGTCCCGTGATTGAAGTTAAAGTCTCACAGAGGCCCCTTGGGGAGAGCATTATTGGAAATTCAATGAAGTATAATAGAATTTATTTATTTATTTATTTATTTTTCATATTAATGGTCTGTATATGTGTGTTTTGTGTAACCCGGCACCAGGAGACCGTCTCCTAACAGTAGGTGGTGACGAGGGGGTGTCAAAGATTTAATGACCTTGCCGCTGATGCTTCAGCCATCTGCTTCGGGATGGGGAGGAAGTGGGAGGGAGGCAGGAGGGGGGTTTGATAGACAGAAGGGAGAATTTAGAAAAAAAAAAAAAAGATGTGGTGATATAAAAAAATAATAAAATCTCAGTGACTTTGACCGTGGCATGATTATTGGTTTGAGTATTTCAGAAACCGCCGATCTCCTGGGATTTTCACACACAACAGTCTCTGGAGTTTGGTGCAAAAGGATGCAAAAACATCCAGTAAGCAGCAGTTCTGCAGGCTTGTTGATGAGGGAAGTCGGAGGAGATTGACCGGACTGGTTCAAGGTTACTCAGATAACCAATCTTTACAACCATGGTGAGCAGAAAAGCATCTCGGAATGCACAAAATGTCAAAGCTTGAGGCAGATGGGCTACAACAAAAGAGGTCCACGTCGGGTTCCGGTCCTGTCAGCCAAGGACGGATTGGAATAAGATTGATTTTGGAAAAGTCAATAGAAAGTAGAGGTTCTGTCTTTGGTTGCTGGATGAGTGAAGTAAAAAAGAAAGCCAAAATGTTGGTGTCCATTATATCAACAGTGTATCAAACCTGCTTTGTCCCCTGGGCAACTACGATTGAAAAACTGATAACCTGGATACATGATCTGCTTGTCCGTGGCATCTGAGCTAATTATTTATCCACACATTGTGTTATCCATACGAATTGTGGTTCGGGATGATTTTAGGAGAACTTGTATTCCCAGGGCTGGACCATTACCAAGCCGTTGGAATAAAAACAAGAAGCCAGGTGGAGACGAGCTCTCAGAGAAGCCACACATGCTTCAAACCGGATGATGGGTCTGTAATAGATGAGGCTTTTTCGATGCAGATGTATTGTGGAAGACAAGAGCATTTGATTTGCATATGAAAGTCTGGAAGAGAGAGAGAGAGAGAGAGAGAGAGAGACATGAAGGTCGACTGCATGCTATTAGACAGATCAGGGCGAGAACACACCTGGAACACACTCTTCGGCTTTGTGTTCACACCTGGGTGAGTAAAAAGGGGCCACAATCCAGCCGGCGTTTTGAGGAACCCCTCGAGTAGTCACACGGATCGGATAGTCACATAAAAATGTCAAACGGGTCGGATAAACTCGTAGAAGGTTGCTTTGGACGCGAGCGAAGTTGGCTGAACCCATCAGAATATACCTCAACATTGTTTGTTTCTCAACATTTGGGACATCCTAAATATAATAAACAGTCAAATGATTCGGGCATTCTGTATTCTAAACAAAGTTCAGAGGCGTGGCCTCTCTTGCTGTCAGTCTGGGGTGGAAAAAGATGCGGATGAACAAATGTATTGTGTCTCATCTCTTAAAAAAAAAAAAAGAATCTTAATCATATCCTATTGAATTCTGGATGCTTTTAATGTACCTTTTTATATATTTAATATTATCATGAAATGGATCACATTGAAACGTGCATCAGGTTATCTCGGAAAGTGATGCACAGTCCCTAGGCGTGACGTTTACTGGTGCTGGAATGACGAGACTTCAAAACATAGGATTGACCTCTCTTTATTTAAACCAGCTCAGAGAGAGAGAGATCAGAAATCAGCAGGAGGGAGAAAGCGAAGGAAAACACCTCTCCCTCCCTCATTTCATCTATCTTTCCAGCTGTCCAGCTGATCTCCCAGATGGCCCTCTGCATCTCTCTCTCTCTCTCTCTCTCTCTCTCTCTCTCTCTCTCTCTCACACACTCACTCACTCTTTCTCACTGTATTAATTCCCCCTCATTAAGGACAGCTCCTCTCCCCCTCCTTTCCCTCTCTCATTCTGATTGGTCGACATGCCCTTTGCTCACTGGCGAGCGCCGCTGCCGTGTTGTCGGGGGGAACCTCTCGCCACGAGAAAAAAAGAGGATAAAAAAAGGAAGAATAGAAGGGAGGATGGGAGAAGAGTAAACATAACAATAACAAAGGATTAGGATTAGGCTTTGGCCAAGCAATCAGTAGTGCAGATCTGAAAGAAAAATCCACCTCCATACGCAAGTGGAAGACAGAACGAGCTGGATGTGTTCACGTGCAGATCCGGCCAATGCAGACCTGCTGGATAAGAAAGCACAGCTGCAGACTTTAAGTGCAGTAAGGGAGCACCAAGGCATGCGTCAGCACTTACACACACACACACACACACACACACACGCGAGGATAAAGCAGGCATTCTCGCTGAGGAGTGAACATGAACATATTCGGTAAATCCTGACACCTGGCATGTCGGCGTGAACGGAAAACTGCGGGAATCCTGTCCGACCACATCGTCCGACCTCACCATGGGGGAGACTGCAGAGTACCAGCGGCTGGGCAGCGAATGCGATGACGACGAGGTATTTTAGCTCCCACATCCCTCATCCTGCACTCCGGTTTGCTCTTCATAGCTGTATCCAGAGTCCGAACGGTCTTCACGATCGTATCGGAAACCCGCCCGCTGTATTGATGTTCTTTAAACTGAATTGTTTTTTAAGCTTGACGCGTCAATATAACGTTAATTACTGTTTACTATAATAATGTATAGGTGTGAATACTGCATAAAATAATGTTTTTTGCACTATGAACCTTTTGATATTTAAGGAATAAAACACTTCAGGGAGATCGCTCTTATAGGAAAACAATCAATGACAGATCGGTGTCGTGAAGCCACCAGAGTCACCACCATGAAGTTGATTATCTTCCTATAATGGCATGCTCTGAAGTTTTTATTCCTCTTACGCCACATAATTTACCAACGATTACAATTTACTATCTTTTAAAGAGACACATTGTACGCTTTATCCATTTATAGTTATGTTTAATGTTGGGGAACATCCACAAAACAAGATGGATCTGTTATTACTTATGTTATTGTAGCTATAAACATGTATCCTGTCATGTTACTTTGAAAACGCAAAGCTTGAAGACTTTCCTGTAGCGGAAAATGTCCGATAGACTTCTCCAAATATATCAACGATTATAGCACTGACACTGGAGACTCCTTCCGTAAATGTTCAATCAAAATCACTTTACAGTGAACTTATCAACAGCTATACAGTTGGTTATTCACTTGTGTGATATCAATTTTTATTTGTGTGTGAGTGAGTCACTTCCATATAGTTTAATAGTGGATTCTTTAAATTTCCTCCTCTCACACACACACACACACACACACACACCTGTAATGTTTTACTCTAGTTAAATAATGCTATGTCTAGCCTCAACCCTAACATCTGTACCCACATAGAAATGTTTAGACTCTTTCAGAATTTTAAAAAAAAGCTATTCTATTGACAAGGACCAACCAAATGTCACTACAAGGACAAAATGTCATTAATTCCTATCATTATGGGGACATTTGGTCCTCACAAAGGGCTAAGCCCTCCCCAAACACACATATACACACTCTCAGTGTGTGTTGAATGCAGCATGAGGGCATTGAGGAGATGAGGCTGAATGACGCTGTATTCTACAGTCTTTTGTCTGAGCGTCGTTCATGAATCTGATCTCCACTCAGTCTGGCTGTGTGTGTGTGTGTGTGTGTGTGTGTGCACGTGTGCGTGCTGGTACTGTTTGCTCCGAGTTCTGCATGTGCACGGCTGTGTGAACGAGACCGTTTGGCATCTTTTTGCCTCTCCCTTAGAGTCTCAGAAATGTTGGAACAGGGTTGTCTTCAGTTTTTACACACATACATCAAGTCCCTCTGCCTGTCTGAGAGAAAAAAATCAGACGCCGGTTTAAGATTCATGCCTCTTATCCGGCTTTTTTTTTTCTTTTCTATAGTTTCATAAATTATGAGCTCACTTATCTGACAAATTCGACCTAACGATGACTTCTCAGATATGACACGTATAATATTACAATACAAATAAATAAAGAGAAACGTCAACGGAGGTCCTACCTTTCGTCTTGTAATTCTGTTAATTCGAAGCTCCCTTACAACAGCTACAGTAAATTAATTGGAGATAAACACCAGAAGCGCATTGCAGTAATCAGTAATCGGGTCAGGGACCCTTTGCTGAGGGTTTTCCACAGGAGTAATTTCATTCGCTGTGATTTACAGTACGTAATTACTTAGTCATGATTATTTGAGCGGATTGTGATTGAGTGCACCATAGAAAAATTATATCTTAGCAAGTGAAAATATCTTGAATGTGGGCAAATTTATTATAGATAAATGTATATAAAGGAGACTCTTTCAGGCTAGTAATGTCTAGAAATAGGTTTAGTGGTATCTTGTAATAGTCTAATTTATCTAGTATTTCCTATCAATATGTTTTCACCTTTTTGTTATTTTTTGTAATATTTTTATTCGTGTGATAAGTATATCATGGCATTTTAAAATATTAGTACATCATGTTACGAGATGCAGGAAATAGTAAATAAAGCAAACATTGTACTGTAATGAAATTTAAGAAAATATTTTATGTAAGAATTATTTTCTACTAAAGTCATTTTTTTAATAAATATATTTTAGTTATGACTTGTGCCATATCTTCTCTTTGCACTGTTTACTGTTAACAACCCAAAATTTATTTATTCCTGTTACACCACAGCAATTTGCCAATGTTGTTTTTTTGTTTATTAAAGAAGGGTTTGGGGTTCCTATTCCCCTGGAATAGGCTCCAGGCTCCCCGCGACCCTGTGTAGGATAAGCGGTATAGAAAATGGATGGATGGAACATGGGGTACTTGTTATCCATTTATAGTCACAATTCACATTGTGGAATGTCCATGAGACAAGTTAGTTCCTGTTGTCACTTGTGTTTAAGCAGCTGTAAAGAGTCATTCCCTCACCAGCCATCTCTCTGTTACTCGTCATGTCACAGAGAAACCACCTCCCTGAACACTTTCCCATTTTGTAAAACTTCGTTACAGCTTTAAATCTGACATCTGACACTGGAGACTCCTTCCGTAAATGTTCGATAAACGTCTCCTTACCGAACGTTTTTTAGAGCTTTGTCCCTGTGTATGAGTGGTTACTGTACATACGATAACACATTAAATCAGCACATTGATATAAACCTAAGATTTGAATTACAGTCAGAGCTACTGTCAGACTGGCTGTTATAGAAAATTAATCAACAATTCACCACTTGACCAAACAGAATTCAGTTCAACATACCCTGTTTTCCTTGTATAAACTATGGCAGAGTTGAAAATTTCTGCTGAGTTTCATTTCTGCTGTTATTACTGTCCATCAGCGCCCTAATGTATGTGTGTATTGCATATTCCTGGCATAATGGCTGGGAGTGCAGTACTCTCCGTTTTCTCACAGTAAGCAGTATTTAGCACATGCCCGGAGTCTGATGATGTTTCAGTGCTGCAGGACTTAACCTGACCTCATCCTTCTCTCATCGGTCATCTCTCGCTCTCTCTGTGTCTCACACTTTCCGTTGATTATTGCTTGCCTTTGTATTGACTCTGGCGTTGTCCTTCCTGGCCTCGCTGTCCTCTCCACCACCATCTAATCAGCTGTACAGTCTATTTACAAAAGGGGACATAAGGGGTGGGTGCTCATCTTCTCTGAAAGCTCTAGGCTCAAATCCCTCTAAAATAATCATACACACACACAAACACGCACACATACAGGGTTTGTCTGATTGAATGAAAGGGATAAAGCTGCATAAACGGGTTTTTATTCTACCATAACGGCCATGTTGACATAAAGAAAATGAAGAGGCCTTGTAATTACAGGCTGTGATTGCAAGCTAAAGCTGTACACACAATTATTTCTCCATTATTACTTGCTTTTGTGCATTTGAAGATAAACCACTATTAATAAGGCGATATGAAATACAAGTGTGGTGACTGGTGCTACCCATTGACCTAGGACATCATGTAAGTCGGACAAGCCACATACAGACAGAAAAACCACCATAAAATGTCTTAGTAAAGTGTCGGGCCACAACAAGCTACCAAAACAGAACAGGACAACGCGCCTTTGCGTAGATTCTTGGGAACTGAACACCAGAGTGATGCTCCAGAATCTCCCATAGATGTTCAGGTTGAGATCTGGTGACTTTCAAGGCCATAGCGTATGGTTCTCATCGTTTTTATCTTCATCAAACCATTCAATCAGGCCTTGTGCCCTGTGGACGGGGTGGAGTCTTCCTGGAAGATACCACACCCATCAGGATAGAAATGTTTTATCATAGAGTAACGGTGATCAGTCATAAGTTTTTTGTCCCCTAAGGGGACAAGTGGACTCCAACAATGTCAGAAAAAGAAATAACTCTAACACCACTATAGAGCCACTGGTTATTTGTTTAACTTGTCATCTATCTGATTGTTGTTTTCAGCTTCAGACTATAGATGGTGATGTGTACAAGGGATGCTTATAAGGATGCTAGCTGAAGCTAGTTGTGTAAAATGTCTGGATAATAACTGATAAATTCTTCATAAACTCCTCAGATGACATGCCATGACTGTGTATTTGCTGCCCTCCTTTGGCCGCCAAAGATGTTACATCTTTCAGAGTCAGTCAGCTGTGGGACCAGCACGGTGAAGGGCGCACCAAGACTTGGCTGTTGGATTTGCGTGATCGGCCTTGTCCATAGATAAGATTTGGATAAACCGATGCTTTCGGAGATGTAACTGTGTGAGCCAGGATGTGTGAGGACAGGATGCTAAGCAGAAGATGGAGGTGTTACATATGGAGGTATGGTGAGAAGTTGGCACCTTGTCACCGCACAACGCCAGTCTCGAATAAGTGTCAAATCACAAGGGCGCCTGCTTCCTGTCTATACACAGACATGTAGGGACGTTTGTTGACATTGAACGCCGTGAAATAACAGCGGCTCAGTTTGTGCTCTAGAGGGTCATGCTGAGGTTATTTGTGTTATGCTGACTGTCTTTGGTTTACCAGTTTTTCCACATTGGTCTGTTCATTGCGCTGAATGAAGGATTAAAAATGGACTCAAATAGGTGCACCATTTTCGATATTTATGATTAATGTACTGAGCAAAGGCTCACAATTGGTATGGGCATCCCTGCATTCATATGACACAGGTTTCTTTTTATTAAAAGTGTACTGATAATTAGAAATGTTATCAAATAAATTTTCTTTGGCATTGTTTTTCTTTTTGTCCTTTCCCATGCTTTCTCTGCCTGTACATCCCAGAGAAAGAGGCTTGGCCCCTCTACCTGCCAGTTACACTAATGTAGGTGTGACATCTGCACCAGTCTCAGTAAAGGAGCTGTGACCTCTGTAGCAGTCTGGCTCTCTGGAGAAGGCTTGGCGATGACACAGAAGCCACTGTGAGTCCCAGAGAAGGAACCGACACTTTAGAACTTTTGTCTCAGTGAAGGAGGCATGGCATTGGTGCTTGTCAGACCCATGGAAAGTAGGTGTAACCTATGTACCCATCAGTCCTGTTGAATGAGGCATGGCCGTAGTACCAGTCAGTCCCAGTGAGGGAAACGTGGCTTTTGTATCCATTAGGCCAAGTGAAGAAGGTATGGCCTTTGTACTGGTTAGTCCTGGTGAAGTAGGTATGGCCTCTCTACCTGTCAGTCCTGATGAAGGAGGTGTGGCTTATCTTTCTGTCCTGATGAAGGAGGCGGAGCTTGTCAGTCCTGGAGAAGGAGGTGTGGCCTTTGAACCGGTTAGTCCTGGTGAAGTAGGTGTGGCCTCACTACCTGTCAGTCCTGATGAAGGAGGCAGAGCTTGTTTACCTGTCAGTCCTGGAGAAGGTGGTGTGGCCTCTGTACCTGTCAGTCCAAGTGATGTAGGTGTATCCTCTGTACCTGGAAGTCCTGGTGAAGTCCTGTTGGAGCTTCTTTACCTGTCAGTCCAAGTGAAGGAGGTGTGGCCTCCCATTTAATATGATTAAAATTGACTTGTTTGCACAATACTGGACCACGTTGTATTGTAGTGCAGTATATTGTGTCAAAAATGCTTACATTTTACCATAATAAATTGTTAAAAGAATATTTCCTACATTCAAATATTAATCACGTCAAAATATAATTTAATATATACTGTATATTTACCCTTCCTTATGCTCTAAAAACAATTCAGTATGGATTTGGAAAATAAAGTGGTATGGCCTAATAGAGACCATTTCAATTTAACTGTAAAATGCACCAGCAATGATACTTTGGCACACAGTGATCTGAGATATTCAGCTTCTTGAACCTGTAAAAACCCAATGCTGGTGTTTACATCATGTTTACATCATTACTGATATGTTTGTATTGTTAAAGGACTGTAAAGAGGTCTTTCCCTGGGCTTAGATTCAGCTGTTTCCTTTGCTTTCAAATAAAGCCTGTCTTTTGCTATGTATCCCAGAGCATTCTTCTCGTGTTATCTGTGAAGTATACAGTGACACTGGAAATTTTTTATGTCAGGGTGGTAATTGGAGGTAGACTATTTATGATGCACCTGGTCCTGCTTTACTGCTGTTGTCCCGCACTTTGCCTCTGTCTTCTTTCTTTGGCTGGGGGGAAAAAAAGCCTCCATAACTTGTACATTTTGTTTATCGCTTAAAATACCACACATCTGGTTTTGCCTCATCTGACAAATCAGCAGAAAGGGGAGGGAGTGAAACAGGACGCAACTAAAACGCGAGCAGCCCCTCCTTCCTTCGTGCGATGACGGAGACGAAATGTCCAAAGAAAATGCTGGGGCAGGTTTGTTTATATGCGGTCGAGGACATTTTTGGAAGGAATGAGGAGAAAAGCAGGAACCAAATAAAGGAAAAGAGTCAAGTCACATGGGAGTAGGAAGGAAGAGAGAAAGAATGAGGGAGAAAGGGAACGGCTGGGTCAGAGAGAGGAGGGGAGATGGTGGTGGTCGATTCGAGAGGGAAGCTTGTTAAGAGCCAAACATGCAGGGGGGGGGCAAGCCTACAGGAAATGAGCTCTCCATCCTGCAGTTAAATCTGACCTCTTGGCTCACGATCAAATGCTCTTCCATCCAAATACCATAGAGTCTCTGTCCTGGGCACGGGCTGAGGGAGGGACAGAGGGAAAAGAGGGAGGGAGACTGGGCACTTCCCCAGCCGTCTGTCTGCGATTTACAGATATACAGGGAGGGAGAGCGAGTCCTCGAAACTACCTCCTGCTTCACACAGAGAGAACAACACGTCCCCCTCTGCCTCCAACATTCACACACTTGTACTGATGCCATGAGATGGCTCTAAAAAGACCGATGTGCTAAGTCGAGCGTTCCTCAGACACACAGATGTCTCTTCCTCACTCCCACTCCTTCACTCGAGGGCATTGAGGTGGCGCTAAAAAACGGGGCGCTATTAATAGCTGGATGCCGGACCAAGCTGATGGACAGCGCTGAAGTGAAACTCTTGTCCAACATTATTTAAATCCTGCCTCTACTTCTAGTAGGACTATTCTTTTTTTTTTTTTTTTTTCTTTTCTGAGCCTAAACTTGGACTTCAGTGGAAAATTTCCAACTCTGGTTTTGGGTGGAAACTGCCTTTCCCGTTTGACGGTGAAGTCCCCCCCCCCCTTGTTTACGTAATTGCTTGCGTATTAGCACTAATTGGAGGTAGGAGGTTATAGGAACTTACTGGATCAGCCAGCGATGGAATGGAGCGTGTGGGTTGCAGGAGCTGAGGAGACCTCCCTTTGCATGGTTGACGAGTTTTGGAGACTTTATTTCGCCTCAGCTCCACTCTCAGACCTTCATGTACAGCAAGAGAGACTAGTATATTCAGACTCGGCTCAGCTTCTTGAGCATATTTAGCCTCAGCTCAGCTTCTCTGGATCTTCATGCTCTCTAGTTTGATTGATTCCCTTTTAGGATGCGGCGCTTTGCCAAGCTCAAAAAAACCTTCCCGTTTCTTGCACATTTCCATGTGTACAAAGTAAGTATGTTTTGTAGTCATATGTTTTGGTGCGTGTCAGCGGTTGTGTGTTTTTCATTTGGCCATGTCTGCATGATGCTTGTTATATATGCAGTAGATGTATATATGGATAACATTACATCATACCAGCGTCTGTACTTTTTCAATGCCTAAAGCCTTCAGATATCTCTCTAATGTAGTTGTGTATGTATGTTGGAACCGGATGCTTCACTGTGGACCAATAATATTCCTCTTCAGGCATCTCCTTTTCTTTTATCAGTGGCCCACATCTGGACTAACTAATCTGCTAATTAACAAACCCTTCCTGATCTGATTTGGGTCCCTAGCCCAGGGTAAAAAAAGAAAAGTTAAATGTTCAGGGTATGGGTACTCTAGGACCAGAGTTGGGAACCACTTGTATCATCAAATTTCTTCTCCAGCCTGTGGTTCCTTTCTTCAACAACTGACATTCCCGTGCAATAATGGCTTGTAAAATTTTATGAATCAAGGCAATTAGCAACATGTCCACATGTATGGTTGTGTGACTATGTCCACAACCATACCTTCTCATATCTAACAGTCACTATAAAAAGCTCTGTGCTCTCGTGTGTATGTGCAGGGTGTAGCCACTTTCTGGTCCAAATCTGTGGACTCTATCCAAGGAACTTAGCCAGTGCTTACTTATTAAAGGTCTAGAACAAGGTTCCCAACCATGATTGAAACGTATATGCCATGGTGTATCCTCGAGTGTCTGCCTTTCATATTTTGTTGTCTACCCTGCTTTGACACACTTGATCTAACTAATCAGCTAATTGACAGATCTTTCCTGAGTCAACATACAGGGGTTCTGCAGGATCAAGGTTGGGAACCACTTGCCTAGAGAGTACAACTTTGAGCTTTAACCTTGTCTCACTCATGACCACTCTGCGTCATTGGATTGTGGTTCAGCCTGGCTGGTCCTGCTGCCATTGGTTTCTTCCTGTAGTGATGGTTTGTGGTCTTTTGACGAATGTCAGCGTCGGCTGCCTCAGGACTTCTTTGGCAGTGGAGATCTGCACCCATCGTAATATATTCTGATGAAATGTTTCTTGTCAGGATATTTGGTTGCGTTGCACACGATGAACTGATGGAATTTCACATGTACCTTCTTTAATTTTTTACACTTAGCAGTCACTTGATATTATTCGTTACGCCTTGGATGTGCGAGCCAGATGTTTTGGCAACGCA
The DNA here is from genome assembly GCA_023630585.1 of Cranoglanis bouderius. NCBI lineage: Eukaryota > Metazoa > Chordata > Actinopteri > Siluriformes > Cranoglanididae > Cranoglanis > Cranoglanis bouderius. The sequence goes on from CM042536.1 coordinate 24,943,191, forward strand.
GCTGTGAGACTTTATATATTAACCAGCACATGTTGCACATAGCGACGGCTTAAGTAAGACCCCAGGGAGTGACGCTGGTGATTTCAGTCTGAAAATATGTCCTAGTGAGGGCATTAAACGCCTCATGCTGCTTATTTTCCCTCCCTCTCCTTCCTTCTTCCAGTCCTCTCTCCTCTTAGTAATTCCCAGTATGCATTCCCCACTGTTCTGTGACAAGTGACACCCAGCAACCACCGCACACTTCCTCCCTTTACAGTCCCACCGAGAGTTCACTTTGGTCAATATTTTTCTTTTCCAAGTATCCAAACGTTCTCCTGTGCGTCTTCTTTCATAAATTCCTTCCTTCATCCTTTTTCTGGAGTCGTGTATCCTGTGCAAGTGTGTGTGTCGTGGTACTTGGCTGGTTTTATTTAAGAGAACTATGGTGTCCATCTCTGAACTTTACTCTCAGGCCCTTCACTAGCCATCTGTCTGCCTGCTGGTCAGGAAGCTGGGAAGCAGTGAAGGATAGAAGGGGGAGGACCTTGGCCTTCTTCCCAGTTAAGGTGTGAAAGTTCAGGGGAGGAAGAAAATAAGTCTGGCAAGATTCGGACTCTCCAAGTGTAATATTTTTATACCACAGTGCCGATATTCTCGACTCCTCGATTGATTCCTGTTTTTCTGTAACAGCAGCTCTGAAAGTTGTTCGGGCTGCAAGGTAAATCACAGGTTTATATTAACAAACTCGTATCATTTCTACCATAACAATGTACACAGGGACTTGTACAGCTGATGTTCCATATAGCAGTGTGAACTCTGATACGGTGAAGTTTTCTGTAAGGTGACGCTTGCTAAACATTTTTGGAAGGAGCCTCCAGTGTCAGCGCTTCACAAACACTAGAGGTAAAAATGTAACTTTAAATTCTTAGTCATCAGGACAGAGGGCTTTACGGTTTCTCTGTAAGATGACAAGATAACTTTTCCGTCTTAACTTCAAGACCGAAAAAAAAGAGAGCCTGGTCTTAATAGCTGCTATAAGTGATAACAGGATATAACTTGTTAAATGTAAATAAAACACGTCAGGATATTCCAGGAAAATAATGAACTTAACTTCGGCATGCCCTGTCGTGTTTATTTCTTACGTCAGGCCCTGCATTAATGTAGATACATTCTTAATTGCAAGACATTTTTCATTTCTCTCAGTATTTCATCACTGCGTGGTACTTATGGCCAAAACTGACTCATTCACCGCTATTTCCTTTGCTGATTTCTTCATAACTAATGGCTGTAAATAATTATTTTGAGTCATATTACTAGGAATGGCTATAATGACTATGTCAGACATTACCACATTATCATAGCAAGCTAGTGAGTAAAGAAACGTAAAAAATTAGCTTTAGAGCTTCAGTGCAAAGCAAAAAAAATTAATGTGGTTTGTCTTGGCTGAACTAGATTTGGGGCAAGTGGGAAATAATTTGGTCGACCTGTTGTTTCAAGTCAAACGAAGACTTGTACTTCCTACCCACCAAATTTTAGAAAAACAAAAATGATTTATGCTCAAGGACTTGGTGATCAATACTCATTGGTGGTCATATGAGTCTCCGTTAATTGTTACCTAAATAAAGCAAAATGAAACAAAATTTGGACAGCATGTCTTGGCTGATCAGCAACATCTGATGGAAATAAAATCCCAGTACAGATATGGTTCCTTTAATAAATAGGCAGTAGCCAATTTATACTGGCAACACTTCAGTCTTTTGTAGTATATTGGCTAGGGGTGGGAGAAAAAAATTGATGCATCGATGCATCGCTATTCTTTCTCTAATGATCCTGAAACGATTCTCAAAAATTCAGAATTGATTCTGCATTCAATTCATTTTTAAGATGGCAACACTGTCATACAGAGATTCCAACTATAAACAAAAAGTATAGAAACGCCAGTTTCAATGGTTAAAATGTAAATTTGATGTATTTGCACAGCGGAAGAATTAATTAGGAAAAAATGTATATCAAAGCATCGTTTTGGAATCGGATCGTGAAGCGTCTAAAGATTCCCACCCCCAATATTGGCCCAAATCACATTTTTTGTTTTTTAGGGTTTATACTTTTTATTCATGCTGTCTGGATCTCAGGTTTTTTGGTCTGATATCTAGGCTAGGAAACCGAGACCTCCTTCTTAAGTATATGTGCAATGTTCATAACCATCATACAGACCATATGCATGCTATGAGAGCAGATATCATATTTATTTTTATTTTTAATTTTTTTGCGTGACTCCAATATGGTTCAGCTCTTTCCCACGTCAATGGCGTGATTGACTGAAGGAAGTGCAGCTCCGGATCTTAATGGGCGAACTTGGAAGGGACGAGGCCGTGATCCTCGTGACCTCCGGCCTTTCATGTGTCAATACAGGAAGCTCGTATTGCACAAAGGCGCGATTCTGCTGCCTGACTTCCAGCAAACCTGCACACATCAGCTCCCCCTCACTTTTGTTCTTCGAGCAGCTGCCTGTTACTGGAGCGCTGACCTTCCCCGTACTCTACAGATTCGGCTATTATTGCGTTGTGTAACCTAGCTGAAACAATAATGCTTCTGTTTAACATGTGAGGCCTCTTCCTCCATCTCTGCTGTATGTCGGAGCCAAATCTATGTTGCGAGCTAGTTTCCAGGTCAATTTCAATCCTCCCAGGTCTCCAGTTGTGGACATGCAATGAGATTTCTGGTGAATCTAAGAACATCAGGTTTGTATAGATTTAGATTAAGCTAAAAAAAAAAAAAAGAAGAAGAAAAAGAAGCCTGAAACATCTGCTGGTGGTTTAGCGGTCCTTTAAGGAAAAGTGTTCTCTTTCTAAACTCCTTTCCAAACCTTGTTAAGAAAGAGACGGACAGCGAGGCGGCGTAAGGGGCGGAAAAGAAAGAAAGTGAGGGAGGCAGACGTCAGAAATGAAAAGCAGCTGATGTCTGACATGATTTTCCAAATAAATAAAGGGAGTACAAAGAAAAGAATGGCAATAAAACCCTCACATTTATCACGACTGTTCCCAGCAGCGGTGCGTCAACATCACGACACGTCTCGGAAAATTCTTCAAACCGGGTCTGAAATGCGTAGGGTGCAGACTTTACAATCAATATAAGACATTTTTTATTGGGTTTGAATGGGAATAGAGGTACAGATGTGTTTGGGTGTTAAAGGTAAGACGTGTGTTAATTCGGGTTTGATCCATCCGTGGATTGTTCGGTGATCCGGGCAGCACGCACAGTTTGGATCAAGGCCAATGCCGTTGGTGTTTTATGAACTTCAGGTAGGTGTGTGTGTGTGTGTGTGTGTGTGTGTGTGTGTGTGTGTGTGTGTTGAGCTGATGTGAGCGATAACGATCAGCACTGAAGAGTAAGAGCCAACTGTACACGGCTGACAGCGTTTATGTTGGCACGGCTCCCTGCTCACGGTGACGTCAGTTACAGTAGCCTGAATGTTTGAGATAAATCGTGCATTTCAGGTTCGTTGATGCTGAAACGTTCCTCGCGATGCGTCGGTTTAAAGCTTAACCAGTTTGTATGTTACCACTTGTGTTTGTATAAGTATGGCTGTTTATTGTAATGTATAAATATTGTATTTTCTGGACTAAGAGATGCTTCAGAGGGCAGGTTGTAAAATGCTAAATATTTAGATGTTTGTATAGTCTAGTTTAGTTTTTGTCCTAGTTTTTTTTTTTTTTTTAATGCATCAAATCAGA
>CM042536.1:24951903-25219403 GCA_023630585.1 Cranoglanis bouderius
GAGGAGTTTCGTTTCATTCATTCATTCATTAATTCATTCATCTTTAGCTTTATCCTGGTAAGTGTTTCCAGTGGATCTTGTAGTCTAGTCCAGGAACACTGGGCTTGAGGCAGGAACACACCTTGCTTAGAACGTCAGGCCTCGGGACTGGATTTGAAGTATCCAGTTCACCTACCAGCATGTTTTTGGGAAATGGGAAGAAACCGGAGAACCTGGATGAAACCCAGACAGACACTGAGAGAACGTGCAAAACTCCATATGGTATCCCAAGCACAGGATCCGCACATCTGGGACTCTGGAGCTGTCATGAGTGGTGGGAAAAGAGACCACGAGATTGACAAACTGATCGAGTCAGTGACAGTGGTAGTACAGTCACTGTATCGGTCTGTGATGGAGTTCAGTTTGCAGATGAAGTTCTCTGTTTGCCGGTCAATGTATGTCCCTATACTCACTAGCTGTGGGTAATGACCAAAAGAATTGGTCATGAGTACTGGTGGCAGAAATTATCTTCCTCCTCAGGGGTTCTCCGTGATAGTCTGAGGCGCGCAAAGAGCCGAGAGAGCCATGGAGTAGTGCCTTTGCGAATTGGGAGGAGCCAGTTGAGAAGGTCTGGCATGTTACAAGGATGCCTCCTGTTCACCTCACACTAGAGCTGTATGAGGCACCTCAAACCTGGATGGAGACCCCAAGGCAGACCCAGAACCTGCTGCTGAGGTTATGTCTAACAATTGGCTTGGAAACGTGTAGGAATGCCCCAGGAGGAGCTGGAATTTGTGGCTGGGGATAGAGAAGTGTGGGCTGAACTTGTACCGTGACCCCACCAGGAAAATGAATGAATGGAAATCAAACTAGCTTGCGACATTTTGGGCAATACTAGTTGCCTAACACAAGTCTATAGATAGATGTTTTGCTTGTTGCTTGACATGGGAAGAGAGGGAGTGTCAGCAGGGGGTAGTATTAGGTTGCCACAAGATGGCCACCATAACACAGCTTACCATGAGTTCTCCAGCTCACTAGCATGGCTGCAGCCAAGTTGCCGGACAGCCTGAGAGCTTTTTCAACCTGGTACCCGCTGGCCATGGTGTAGCCTTGGTCTCTTTGGTTCTTTTCTATAATTCTGCTCTGTTTGTTCTCTATCTATCTCTATCCACTCTTGTTGACCCTCCACCCACCCGCTGTCTGCGTTTCCTCTACCCACACCACGGCTCTGATAGCCTTCCTCTCCTGATCCGACCCACAGGCTCCTCAAACAAAGTGCCTGAAGAGCTGATAGCGAGTTGAAAAGAGAGCGCTGCTATCTGGCCTCATTGGTTCTTTCCGCGATTACTACCGCTCGTGTGATTCAGTGGCGCCCACTCTGCTCACGAAGGCACCGTTCACTAGGACATGGAGCCGTAATCTCAGTTGTTCAACACACAAAGGCAGTCAAAATCTGCCAACAGTATATCTACTGCTGTCTAGTGTCTAATAATGAATAAGGGCACACTTTAGAAATGCTTACAACTTTCCTAGCAGTCTCAGAATAGTTGTACTGCTCGTTACCGGATATCATTTGCAGTGTGTAGATAGAGTAGCGCAGACACAAGCACTTTTTAAGTTAAATTATTTTTAAATTTGATTATCTGGATGGCATTTGAGTTGTTAAATCCTCTTGTTTGTGAATTGAATCAATAATTTAAAAAAGTACGTTTCCAAACCCACAAAATCATGAGTCAGACACTGACACCAAACGAGCCGTTGAAATGATTGTTTTACCTCGGTCAGCAGTGCTGATCTGTTCAAGTCGCGTTTCTGTCTCTGCTCTGCCTCTCAGGTGTTCAGTGGGAAGAGGCCAGATGGAGATTTCCAGCCGCAGGCAACCAGCACTTTCCGGAAGCTTTCGAGCTCTCCTCCACCTGCAGACGGCCAGCAGCAGGCCCTCACCTGCCTGATCAGCGAGAAGGAGCTGGTGTTGTGCGAGAAGCTCGGAGACGGTTCGTTTGGCGTGGTGAAGCGTGGAGAATGGGTCACCCCAGGGGGAAAAGTGGTGAGCGGAGGGGGTGAGGGTGGAAAAGTAAAGGTAGCAGGGGTGTCTACTATCAAGAGGAGTAATTATCAATATAGAAAGTAATTAGACTTTTAATCACCATTTATCACTCATTTTCTCACGCTTTTTTTCCCCTCCCCCAGTTGAACGTGGCGGTGAAGTGTCTGAAGACAGACGTCCTGAACCAGCCGGACGCCCTGGACGACTTCATCTGCGAGGTCAACGCCATGCACTCGCTCGACCACCAGAACCTCATCCGTCTCTACGGAGTCGTCCTCACACACCCCATGAAGATGGTAAACCAACTTTTTCTGCCTGCTGTGTGTGTTGGATCTTGTTGCCAAATACATCCTTATTTCTTTTTTTTTGCTTATTAGAATTCCTTTATTATGTGAAGAAATTATACAATAGAGGTACATTTGACCAGGTGGGGTGTAAACGTTTGCACTCGGTTGTATGTGCTTTTGTGAAGTCTCCATTAAATCACACTTGTCCAAGTAAAGGGGTGAAGTGTAGACTACAATTACTCTCCCCCTCCCTCCTCTTTTCCTCGTTACTTTCCCCTCCAGGTGACAGAGCTGGCTCCTCTCGGCTCTTTGCTGGACCGCTTGCGGAAGACCCAGGGCCACTTCCTCATCTCCACGCTGTGCCAGTACGCCATCCAGATCGCTAATGGTATGGCCTACCTGGAGACCAGGCGCTTCATCCACCGCGACCTAGCTGCCCGCAACATCCTGCTGGCCTCCAACGAGCTCGTCAAGATCGGAGACTTCGGCCTGATGAGGGCGCTGCCCAGCAACGACGATCATTACGTCATGCAGGAGCACCGCAAGGTCCCTTTCGCCTGGTGAGTGAGGGGAAACACTGGGAAACTGGCCGCCTCTGTGGTTTCTCCATGTGTGATAACGAGTGTTAATGAGTGTTAATTTGTGTGTGTCAGGTGTGCCCCAGAGAGCCTGAAGACACGCACCTTTTCCCACGCTACAGACACGTGGATGTTTGGGGTGACCCTGTGGGAGATGTGCACCTACGGTCAGGAGCCGTGGCTCGGCCTCAACGGCAGTCAGGTACCAGACACCGTTACCGCTCCACACCTTTCCCCATCAGCATTCAGAGCAACACTAACCAACACCTGTGTGTGTGTGTGTGTGTGTGTGTGTGTGTGTGTGTGTGTGTGTGTGTGTGTGTGTGTGTGTGTGTTGCTTAGATCCTCCATAAGATCGACAAGGAGGGTGAGAGGCTGCCGAAGCCCGAGGACTGTCCCCAGGATATCTATAATGTCATGCTGCAGTGCTGGGCGCAGAAACCCGACGACAGGCCTACGTTCGTGGCTCTCAGAGAGTTCCTGGTGGAGACAATGCCGACTGACATGAGGGCGCTGCAGGACTTCGACGAGCCTGACAAGCTGCACATCCAGATCAACGACGTCATCACCATCATCGAGGGCAGGTGTGGTAGTAATGAGATAATGGATAGTGGTATAAGGCAAAAATATTATACTGCAACATGGACCAACTCCTGATGATACCTGCGATACTCAGGGAAAAAAGTATCATGATGTTAATTTATCACAATATCAATATAATTTTGCTATAAGAAGGTGTGCATGCTGTTCTACTGCCCAGGGCGGAGAATTATTGGTGGCGAGGGCAGAACAAGCGCACAATGAAGGTGGGTCAGTTCCCCAGGAACGCGGTCACCTCCGTAGCCGGACTGTCAGCTCATGACATCAGCCGGCCGCTGAAGAACAGCTTCATCCACACGGGCCATGGAGACACCAACCCTCACCGCTGCTGGGGCTTCCCGGATCGGATAGACGAGTAAGATGCACGACACGTGACATAACGTACTTAGCACCGTGCTTTCATTTAACCCACCTGATGTACACTCTGATCTGCGATTTGCGATTTGACATTTTTAAATCCACAGAATCTAATTCCTCTAGAGTAGACTACGTTTACTCGCTAAAGAAGAACATGGGGGTTAAGGAGATCATTTTTCTTTCCTCAATAAAGTTGCTCAAAATTCATATCCAAAGGTCAAAATCAAAGTATTACATTCAGGCTGCTGTTTTAGAAAGCGTTTCCCAAGCGTTTGTGGCGGTATTACAGGTGATGGATATGGAAATATCATTTGTGGAGTTGAATAGAAGTTAATACTGTTAATACAGCTACAGCCCATGATTCGGCAGGTAGCGTTGCCACCTCACAGCTCTACCGTCACTGGTTCCATCCTGAGCTCGGGTTACTGTTTGTGTGGAGTTTTACACTTTCTCCCCATGTCCCTGTGTCCAAAAACATCCCAGTAGGTGAATTACTATGCTATGCTAAATTATGCCCAATGTTCCCGGGATAGGCTCTGGATCTACCGGAACCCTGTCCAGGATAAAGCACTGACTCAAGATGTGTGAATGAAAACGTTAAAACACATTAGTGTAACTTTGAGTGTAAAAAGTAAACATTTGTGTGCAAATCCTGCACCATGCATGACAAATGTAGCACCAAATACAGGTGCATCTCAATAAATTAGAATGTCGTGAAAAAGTTCATTTATTTCAGTAATTCAACTCAAATTGTGAAACTCGTGTATTAAATAAATTCAATGCACACAGACTGAAGTACTTTAAGTCTTTGGTTCTTTTAATTGTGATGATTTTGGCTCACGTTTAACAAAAACCCACCAATTCACTATCTCAACAAATTAGAATACTTCATAAGACCAATAAAAAAACATTTTTAGTGAATTGTTGGCCTTCTGGAAAGTATGTTCATTTACTGTACATGTACTCAATACTTGGTAGGGGCTCCTTCTGCTTTAATTACTGCCTCAATTCGGCGTGGCATGGAGGTGATCAGTTTGTGGCACTGCTGAGGTGGTATGGAAGCCCAGGTTTCTTTGACAGTGGCCTTCAGCTCATCTGCATTTTTTGGTCTCTTGTTTCTCATTTTCCTCTTGACAATACCCCATAGATTCTCTATGGGGTTCAGGTCTGGTGAGTTTGCTGGCCAGTCAAGCACACCAAAACCATGGTCATTTAACCAACTTTTGGTGCTTTTGGCAGTGTGGGCAGGCGCCAAATCCTGCTGGAAAATGAAATCAGCATCTTCAAAAAGCTGGTCAGCAGAAGGAAGCATGAAGTGCTCCAAAATTTCTTGGTAAACGGGTGCAGTGACTTCGGTTTTCAAAAAACACAATAGACCAACACCAGCAGATGACATTGCACCCCAAATCATCACAGACTGTGGAAACTTAACACTGGACTTCAAGCAACTTGGGCTATGAGCTTCTCCACCCTTCCTCCAGACTCTAGGACCTTGGTTTCCAAATGAAATACAAAACTTGCTCTCATCTGAAAAGAGGACTTTGGACCACTGGGCAACAGTCCAGTTCTTCTTCTTGTTAGCCCAGGTATGACGCCTCTGACGTTGTCTTTGGTTCAGGAGTGGCTTAACAAGAAGAATACGACAACTGTAGCCAAATTCCTTGACACGTCTGTGTGTGGTGGCTCTTGATGCCTTGACCCCAGCCTCAGTCCATTCCTTGTGAAGTTCACTCAAATTCTTGAATTGATTTTGATTGACAATCCTCATAAGGCTGCGGTTCTCTCGGTTGGTTGTGCATCTTTTTCTTCCACACTTTTTCCTTCCACTCAACTTTCTGTTAACATGCTTGGATACAGCACTCTGTGAACAGCCAGCTTCTTTGGCAATGAATGTTTGTGGCTTACCTAGTGAACCAAACTGAGAGACCATTTTGAAGGCTCAGGAAACCTTTGCAGGTGTTTTGAGTTGATTAACTGATTGGCATGTCACCATATTCTAATTTGTTGAGATAGTGAATTGGTGGGTTTTTGTTAAATGTAAACCAAAATCATCACAATTAAAAGAACCAAAGACTTAAACTACTTCAGTCTGTGTGCATTGAATTTATTTAATACACGAGTTTCACAATTTGAGTTGAATTACTGAAATAAATGAACTTTTTCACGACATTCTAATTTATTGAGATGCACCTGTATAGTGGAAAATACAGATCACGTATCACACGCTCCACTAGAGGGCAGCACACTGCTACAGATGTTTTTTCCTACACTCTACATTGCTTCCCACACAGAGATTTTATCCCAAACTCTCATCACGTTATTTCCTTCTCTCCAAAGTCTGTATCTGGGGAACCCCATGGACCCTCCGGATGTCCTCGGGCTGGATCTGAACGCTCCCAGGCCTACGCAGCTTCCTGGGCGAGCCAAAAGTACGTTTTCATCCTCTCCTTAGTGTTTTAATTCACGTTGGCTGATGCTGCTTTTTGACAGTCCCTAATGTTTTCCCCTTGCCCTTCCCCTTTGCCTTTTCTTCTTTGGTTGCACCTGCATGCGCTCTCTCTCTTCCTTTCTCGGGCCGCTGTTACGCAGAGGATCCTCCCCCTCGGCCCCCTCAGCCTGCTGTGCTCATGAAGAGTAAGTTCGGTCCCTTGCTCCTTCCCTATTAGCTTGTACGTTTTGCCCTTTTCAGCCTTGCTTCCTTTCTTTTCCTTTCCAAACTTCTGCTCTCTGTCTCCACTTAAGCTCCTCCGAGAGCTGACATGAATAATAAATAGACAGAAATCGTTTTTACGTTCCCTCAGGTATTAAGATTGTATTCTGAACTCATGATCCATACTTCCTTTAGATTTATTTAACAGAATTATTGCAGCAGGTTGTTATTGAGATTGAATTGGTGCAGATCTTAATTCCACTGACGAATGGATTTCAGCTGCTTATACTGTATAAAGTGTTTATTAGAGTTCTCAGTTTATAATCACTTGGGCGTCGACTAACACCTTTTGCTACCATACCATACATTGCGAAATGTGCGAAGTGAAAAAATGGAAAAAAAAAATGTGACGCAAGATTAAAGCAAGGTTTCCATCCAAGTTGTTTTTTGCAGAAAAACATTTGAGCTATTTGACATGTTTGATGATGTAGGCAATGGAAACTCATTTATCTGTACTATTTTGCCTTTTTTTTTTGTTGAGACATAAAAATGATAAACTGTTCGATATTAGATGGATTAGTGGTCTAGAGATTCTTGCTGTCTGGATATGTTTGTAAGTCTTGTAGTACTCTTTTATAGCTATTAATAGTTTGATGCAAAAGAATTCACAAACAATATTGTCTTTGCCATTAAGCTTCTCCCGTACCACCTATAAGTGTCTATATGTTTGTGCGACTTTAGAGCCAAACTACGACCCAGTTACAGAAGATGAAGACCTGACGTCCTCCGGTCTGAGGCACCTCTCGTTAAAAAAGCCCAACACGAAATGCCTGAAACTGAAACCATCAGCTTGGGTTTCAGCCACCAGGCTGTGTGATCAGTCCGTTTATGGCCGAACAGGAGGTGGTACTCCCACTGAGGTCTCTCTTATAGACTTTGGAGAGGAAATGTTCTCTTCTACCCCCTCTCCTGTTGTAGAGTCCCAGGTTCCTAGTCTCGCTAGACTGGCTCTGGAGGCAGAGAATATCTTGGACTGTACCCCACCCCAGAGTCCGTCCCGGTCTCTGCCTCGGCCACTCCACCCCACCCCGGTGGTAGACTGGGACTCAAGACCTCTTCCTCCTCCTCCAGCGTATGATGATGTAGCCCAGGACGAAGACGACATCGAGGTGAGCTCGATCAACAGTAAAGAGATAAGAGTTCCTGAAGAACCAGGCTCTCCGTGTGCCCCCTGCACTCCTGCGTACGAGGATAAACTCCGAGTAGAGGATGATCTCTTCCTCCCCAGCCAGCAGAGCCGGTCTCGCACCTTCTCCCAATCGGCCGAGATCTTCCAGGAGCTCCAGCAGGAATGCATGAGGCGTCTGAACGTCCCTGTAGGCTCCATAAGTCCAGATCCCTACCGCCAGATCTTCCTGTCAACCTGTGAGGACAAGCCCCAGGTCCCACCTCGAGTCCCGATCCCACCTCGACCTCCAAAAAGCACAGGAAGCGACTGTGCCCGCTGGTCACGTGACCTGTCTCCAGCCTCGTGCGGGGAGGACGAGAAGGAACGTCCGCCCCAGATCCCCCCGAGGGATCCGCTGTCTCAGCCGGGCTCTCGCACACCCAGCCCCATGAACCGTACCACACACTACCTCTCCACCTCACCAGGCAAACTGATGCCCACCACACAGAGCTTTGCCTCTGACCCCAAATACGCCGCGCCCAAAGTCATTCAGGCCCAGGGCAAAGACAAGGAAGCAGCCAAAGGACCCTGCATACTGCCCATCGTCCGAGACGGCAAGAAAGTGAGTAACACGCACTACTACCTGCTGCCTGAGAGGCCCACGTACCTAGACCGCTACGACAAGTTCTTCAAAGAGGCTGAAGAGGACGAGAGGAGGCCAGTCAACACGGCTACAGTCCGACCCATGGTGCAACAGCAGGGAGACACAAAATCAAACTTCTCCTGCAATAATAACAGCAGCCTTCCAGCCAGAGCAGGCAGTAGGAACTCCCTGAGCCTGAACAAAGTCATCACTGAAGGCGTGGGCAGCAGGGCGGAAGGAGCGGCTCATCCTGACAGAGTTAAACTGGTGAGTAAAGAGAGAATGTTATAATTATATAGATTAGGGCCTGAATAATTTAAATATTTGAGTCTTATATATACTGTATCTGGATGATTGATCATTGCTGCTCTTATTGGACATCATTAGAGAGCAGAGAAGAGAAGAATGGGCAGAGATTTTTTCCAAATCTCTTTTTTTTTTTTTTTTTTTTTTTTGCTTCAGGTGCAGGAGGCGGTGCACGGAGTGACTATTGAGGAGTGTCAGACGGCCCTGCAGAACCACAGCTGGAACACACAGAAGGCTGTGCACTATCTGAAGGTATTGTTTCCATCATTCATGCTATCTGAAACATAATGATAGTTAGAGAGATGAGGGAATTCTCTCTCAGCCCTTTTTCCCAGTTTCATGGACTGTAAAATCAATATTTCACACTGAGATTATTCATCTCCTTCATTTTTTTCCCCTCTCTCTTTCTCTCCACAGGTGGAGCAGCTCTTCTGCCTGGGTCTGAAGTCCAGGGTGGAGTGTCATAAGATCTTGGAGATGTGTGACTGGAACCTGGAGCTGGCCAGCACTCAGCTTTTAGACTGTTATGGCTCAGTCAAACAGAGGTAAAGCCGCTTTATAAATACCTCCCTATAAACCATCTGCTTGATCATAACGCTTTACATAATGTCTCCCTTAATCAGCGGTATATTGTTATATTCTCAAATCTGATTGGTCAGATTGTGTTGATTCATTTTCTATAACAGCAGCTCTGACATCAGTGCAGCTACAAGTCACAGGTTTATATTAATACACTCGGTCTGATGCATAATCGTTTCTATAGTAATAGCTCATTGACAGGGACTTGTATGGCGGATGTGCCGCATAATCTAAGCCTAATAATTAATTATTAAAAATGTATAATCGAAATAAAAGTTTTCTGTAAGGTCTCGTTTAAAGTCCCTGTGAAGTGCCTTGAAAAGTGCAGCGTTATTCGGTTAGTTGACGTTATTTCCACTGAAACAGGAAGTCAGGGCGGGACATATTGACTGGCTCCTCCCCCTTTTAAAATAAAATTTTAGTGCTTAAAGGAAAGTCTTTAGATTTTATAGAAAGTTTACAGATGGCATGACGTAAGTGAGAACAGGAGCTAACTTGTTTTTCGCAGACGCTCCACAAAATCAAATGTAATAATAAATGGATGAAACGTATGTCGTGTCATCATTTAATAATTAAAAATCGTAATCGTTGGTGAGACGCTGTGGTATAAGAGGAGTAAAATACTTCAGGACATGCCGTTATAGGAAAATATTCAACTTCAGGGTGGTAACAGTAACTGCGCTTCATCACATCACTCGTCGTTGATTATTTTGCTACAATAGCGTGACAGTTTATTCCATACTAATTTATACGTGCTATGACATACAGTACAACTGAGTTGCATTGAAATCGGTCACTCGCACATGCAAGCTGAGAGATTAATCCAATGCAAAAGTCTGAACTGTTTTTTTGTTTTTGTTTTTTGCCCAGTGAGCCTCTTCTAAAAGTTCCAGTTAAGAGCTTCTCAGCACAGAAGTGTGAGCTGGTGTAATTTAATTTCAGTCTCTAGCCTTAAAGGCTGCACTACAATGCCTCCGGAGGCCTTTCTTTCCCATTTGCTTTAACTTTATTGCTTTCAGTTTGTCCCAGTTGGCCATCAGTGCGCCCTGTTCAGCAGTGTGCTGACTCCCACACAGGACTGTACACCAGGGGAAAAAGAAAAGTCAGCACATTTCATTGTATTACTTTCAGTGAAAAATGCAGCACTTGCATTTTACAAAGCTCTCTGCCTTGTTTATCTTTTTTCCCCCCATTGTGATGTTTGAAGAAAACATTACCTCATGTGATGTTTCTGAGTTCTCTCTCTTATTCAGTCCTCTGTGTGTGTGTGTGTGTGTGTGTGTGTGTGTGTGTGTGTGTGTGTGTGTGTGTGTGTGTGTATTGATTTTATATTTGAGCTAACTCACATTGGCCAGTTTACCTCCTTTATTACTGACAGATGCTATGTAAGGAATAAAACACACTGGGTTGTGCTGTCATCGGAAAATAATCAACGTCAGGGTGGTGTGATGAAGCAGAGTTAATGTTACCACCCCAAAGCTGAATATGACTGCATATTTTCCTATAACTGGATGTCCCAATGTGTTTTATTCCTCGTCGACCGCAGCAGTTTTACAGCACCAACATTTTTTTTTATTAATTAAAGAACGACACATCATACTTTTTATCATTTTATGATTATAGTTACATTTAATGGTGTTGAACATCTATGAAACACAATATATTTGCATTATAGCAGCTATAAACAGTTGTTCCATCACCAGCCTCTCTTTTTTTTTTCTCTCTTTCTAGAAGTTAATAAAACAAACAAAAAAACACGTCTTGTAATGTCACCGAGAAACCACAAACTCCTCTGTCCTGAAGATGGCGGAAAACTTAACGCTACACGTTTACCTCTGACTGACACTGGAGACTCCTTCCATAAATGTTAAATAAACGTCTCCTTATAGAAAACAATATCACTGTTTTTGTTTTTAAAGTCCGTTTCTGTAGAGAGTCCCATACAAGTCCCTTTGTAAGTTGTTGCTATAGAAACGGTAACGTATCACAATACAAAATAAAATATAATAAAATCTAAACCTGTTAGAGCTGCTGTTCTACAAATTAAACATCTTCTGACCAATCAGATTTGAGAATCCAACTACAGAAATATTTGAGCTGTAGTACATCTGAAACACAAACATTTCTCTCGATTTCTTTTTTTCCTTTTACAGGCGATGAGGAAACTCCGCAGATGAGCACATCTTCATCTTCGTCCTCTTCCTTCCCTCATCAGAGACTGAACTGAAAGGTGTCTAGAGAACACTAGGAACGAGGGTCTCCCCCTCCCAAAGCTCGAGTCCCCTCTCTCTGCTATACCGAGGGACTCTCGTTGTGTCTGTGTGTATCCTCAGAACCAAGCGTCTTCCTCCAGAACCCCTACTCAAGGTGCACTACTGAGTTCAGAGGTCAAACTTCCATTGATTTCTATTTGCTCTCTGTCTTGAACAGAAAAAATATTGTTGAAACCAAAGTGCTGCTGGTCCGTTTGAGTTTTTTTTTTTGTTTGTTTTTTTTTTTTATACAGAGATTTATTTGATAAATAATAAAAGGAGACTATAAGATGGAAAACTCTGAGATGGTGTAAAAGTAGTGTATATATTTTCAGAGTTTAGTTGTAGAGTTTATATGTTTGTGTCAGATGGCTCACGTCCATCATTTAGGTCAACTGCAACAAGTTTATTGAAACTGTTTCAGTGTCGTGTTCATTACTTATTTCTTTATTTTTCTTGTTCTTTTAAAAAAAAAAAAAATTTCTTAATAATCAGTCCAAAACTGTTGCGTTGAACCGTTTCTTGACCCTGCGTTCGCACTAGCTAGCGACAGAGTTTCCTATTTCCTCCCACTACAATCTGATGTCATCAGTGTTTGGCTCTAACTCCTCCCACTCCTGACCACTTCCTCCGGAGGAGAAGTTGAATATCTGAGCATTTCATTTCAAAAAATGTGTTGGAGATATTTTTTTTAAAAATTGTCCGTACTTGGCTGTAGGGAATCATTTAATGTCCCAAATTAATAGTTTGTTTACACAGATAACTTTTTTTTAAAACTTCTTTTGCATTACGTATTTCAGTTCATAAATATTGAACGAAATCTGTGTTTTATTAAAAATATTGACGCATTCAGGTAGTATTGTGCTTAGCCGAGCTAATCTTAGCTAAACTAGCTACTCATAGAAACAACTACGAGTGCTTTTGGTACACACTGATGTCATCAAGTCGAAGTGATTGGTTGAAGTAAATGCCAGAACAACAGAGGAATCCACGAACATGTACTACTCACAGTCACTGACGCGGTGAAGCAGAAAATCCAAAGGACTGGCTCCTATGATTTAAAAAAAAAATTGTTTTGACCAAAACTACAGCTTGTTGTATTCGATGTCTACAAAAGTCTCTGCGTGATGTTAGCAGAAGTAACACTGTAGTACATATAGATACAGCAGACTGTGCAGGGCTAGTTTGTATTTCCCCAGAAATAAAATTGACTAGGATAAAAAAAAAGGTAGCTAAAATTATAAAGTATGGTGAGATACCTAGCTAGTTACGGTGCATTAATACCAACACAAACGAGCATAAATGTCTAAGTAGCGGAGGACTCGGTAGTTATTATCGTTATCTAAGGTCCTCGACAGAAAGTCGTTGGACAGCGTCTCCGCACATGAAATTTATTATTTGAATCTGGAGTCACGTCACAGTGTGTTGACTATAAATAGACATACCAAATAAAAATTTTTGTTTTGGGGAAAAATCAATAACGAGTAGGTATTTTTCTTTCTCTGATTGTTGAATGAGAGAAGGGAAAAAAAAAAAAAAAGCAGGTGCCGCCTTGTCCACCAGGCAACTAATCAATAAAAAAATGAATATCCTGGGTACTTAATCTTGTCTTGGGCACCGAGGCTATTGATTCGTCCACCCGTGCTCTATATTTGATATTGGATACCGGATATAATTCTTCTTCGAAGATTAGAAGCTAGTCACCTACAAGAAACGCTCATGGATCAACGGTCGCTTGTTAGCGTGAGCACAGGGTTAAACGTAAAGGGCAAAAGACTGTTCACACTTCCTTCCTGCGCCTCCGTGTGCTTCACCGTACGTCTAAACGGTATGTTTCCAGACTGAACAGCAGTAGAGTGGAGCTGATAGAAGTCCTGCGGTTCAGGTGGCCCTTTCTACGGACAGCGCATTTGCACAGCTTTAATATGGCGCAGTGTTGAAGCACAATCAAGTGAATGAAGGAATACTCCAGCATTTTTCAACCTGGTGTGTGTGTGTGAGAGATTTACAACAGGCAAGAAGATCTACACATTTTCTTGGGCTTGTTTGCAGAAAGAGCTTATAATAGAAGCTGTTAAATTGCGTCCACGCACTTCATATTATATAACTTAAACGACAGTTATTACATTCTAACAATAAGTGGTGGTTATGGAGTTTTATCCAACTTTCAGTACTAAAATTGAAAATAGATTTTGGTTATTTGCGCGTCTTGCGCTGGTTTTTGTGGCATCCACGCACCGTCAGATCCACACTTTCTTCTCATCCTTATGCAGACTCGGAGCTTAATTGCAGTTTAAGTAACTTCGACTACAAAGAGTCCTAAATATTTGGAATATCTTTAATAATATCCAGACTTTGATTAGTGAACATTTTGTCAAACGGATCGACATTCCTGTGACATTCTTTTACACTGTAGATGTGATGGATAAAGACGAGGTTGGAAAACTTGGAGTATTGGAGTATTCCTTTAATTCGAAACAAAACTCTACATGCTGTTACACCGTGATCATTGTTTGCACTTAACTTAGGCTGCTTTTACACTTTTTTTCTTTTTCTTTTAAACCACCATTGCACATATTACATGTAACCCTACAGTATGTTAAAACGGACGCTTTGAAAAGCACAGTGGAGTCTTCAAGGTTTTTAGAAAACCGTTGACTGATGTTAAGCTCTTTTTTAAAAAACATTATGACACCCTTATCCAGAGCGACTTACATTCATCTCATTTACACATTTGAGCAGTTGAGGGTTAAGGGCCTTGCTCAAGGGCCCGGCAGCGGCAGCTAGGCAGTGTGGGGCTTTGAACTCCAACATAAGTCCAACATCTTAACTGAGCTACCACTACCACTTTTTTAAACTTCTGACCAATCAGGTCGCAAGATGGAGGGCACATGAGAAAAACAAACATGGAGTACGAAGTGCCGGTCTTATTAGGGAATGAATATGTTGGATGAAGATTTCCAGTGTTGCAGTGTAATTAAAAAAAACAAACAAAAAAAAAAACAATGTCTATAAGACACACAAGCAGCTCAAACACTCTTGATTTTCTGCCTCCGTATTTAAAACAAAGACAAACAACCTCCTCATCACCAGAGCTACACCGGTCTTTATTTCATCTGCATTATTAATGAGAACAAAACTAAGGCTAGTTAGAGAGCCGATACTAGCCAGACCTGCTTATGGTTACAGTGTGTATGTCACATGTATCATATCTGTTTAAAACAAAAAAGTATGAATGCACCATGAAATGTTAACAAGTGCTTCTTCCAGTTGTTTCATTTTATTATTATTATTATTATTATAATTTTTTTCCCCAGGTATTTTTTTATGACTGCTTTACCGTATAAGTCACTTGGACATAGCTGTTGGGGACCAGCGTTAGATATACTAAACATACAATCAACCACGTAAAGCAATCTCACACTCATTGTGTAGGTGATTCCTTCAGTCTTGGACTCATTTTGTTCCCCAGACAGTGTGTATTGTGTTGGACTCACGACGTTGGTGTCTAGCACTGAATAATAATCACGATAAACATGTAGTCACCCCTGATCAAACGGATTAATTAGCCTCCATTATGCTGTATTTATGAGACTGAAATGACCTTGTGGTGTTATTTTCACACGGCGTCCTCCTGTTCCAGCATTATCTTCCTGTTCGCTCTTCCATGTTCCTCTTCCTGTATTTTATTGTGTTTAAAATTCTGTAAAAGGTATGCTCATGCAGATATAGAATTTATATACATTATATAAATATATATAAATACATATTTTTTATTAAAATTAACTATTTTTTATCTTTTTCTATAATCTTGTCTTTATCCTTTGTTGTGCATGCTTCAATACATCATTTCAAGACAAAACCTTTATTTTTATATATATATATATATATATATATATATATATATATATATATATATATATATATATATTTATTATGAAGTGAAGTTGATTATTTTCCAACAACAACATGTCCCGAAGTGTTTTATTGCTCCAATACCACAGCAATTTGCCAATGGTTAATTGTTTATTTATTAAAGAACAGCACATATGTTTTATCTATTTATATTTATATTTATACTTAAGCTATAAACATTTGTTCCCTCATCAGTGTCTCTTTTTTTTTGGTCTCTGTTGAAGAATAGGACAAAATAAATAAAATAAATGCAGCTTGTCATGTTACCGCAAAGTGCAAACTCCTGTCCTGAAGACTTTCCCGTTTTAGAATACTTCTACTACGTCTTGTAACTGACTGATACAAGACACTGATACTGGAGGCTCCTTCCGTAAATGCTAAATAAAACTTACCTAACCGTATCAACGATTATCACATTTTCTTTTGTTAAATAACAGCAAGTTTTCAAAATCCTTTTTTTTTTATTTAATTAGTTTTGGATTATGTGGAGCAACAGCCGTACAAATCCCTGTGTAAGTGGTTACTATAGAAACGGTAACGTATTCGAATGAGCGGGTGTGATTTGTATATATTGACATATTAGTATATTGACATGTATGTATGTATGTACAGCCGTGGCCAAAAGTTTTGAGAATGACACAAATATTAATTTTCACAAAGTCGACTGCTTCAGTGTTTTTAAATCTTTTTGTCAGATGTTACTAACTGTTACTGAAGTATAATCACAAGCATTTCATAAGTGTCAGTGGCTTTTATTGACAATTACATGAAGTTTATGCAAAGAGTCAATATTTGCAGTGTTGACCCTTCTTTTTCAAGACCTCTGCAATTCGCCCTGGCATGCTGTCAATCAACTTCTGGGCCACATCCTGACTGATGGCAGCCCATTCTTGCATAATCAATGCTTGGAGTTTGTCAGAGTTTGTGGGTTTTTGTTTGTCCACCCGCCTCTTGAGGATTGACCACAAATTCTCAATGGGATTAAGGTCTGGGGAGTTTCCTGGCCATGGACCCAAAATGCCGATGTTTTGTTCCCCAAGCCACTTCGTTATCACTTTTGCCTTGTGGCAAGGTGCCCCATCATGCTGGAAAAGGCATTGTTCGTCACCAAACTGTTCTTGGATGGTTGGGAGAAGTTGCTCTCTGAGGATGTTTTTGTACCATTCTTTATTCATGGCTGTGTTCTTAGGCAAAATTGTGAGTGAGCCCACTCCCTTGGCTGAGAAGCAACCCCACACATGAGTGGTCTCAGGATGCTTTACTGTTGGCATGACACAGGACTGATGGTAGCGCTCACCTTTTCTTCTCCGGACAAGCTTTTTTCCAGATGCTCCAAACAATCAGAAAGGGGATTCATCAGAGAAAATGACATTACCCCAGTCCTTAGCAGTCCAATCCCTGTACTTTTTGCAGAATAGCAGTCTGTCCCTGATGTTTTTCCTGGAGAGAAGTGGCTTCTTTGCTGCCCTTCTTGACACCAGGCCATCCTCCAAAAGTCTTCGCCTTACTGTGCGTGCAGACGCACTCACACCTGCCTGCTGCCATTCCTGGGCAAGCTCTGCACTGGTGGTGCCCCGATCCCGCAGCTGAATCAACTTTAGGAGATGGTCCTGGCGCTTGCTGGACTTTCTTGGGCGCCCTGAAGCCTTCTTCACAACAGTTGAACCTCTCTCCTTGAAGGTCTTGATGATCCGATAAATGGTTGATTTAGGTGCAATCTTACTAGCAGCAATATCCTTGCCTGTGAATCCCTTTTTGTGCAAAGCAATGATGGCTGCACGTGTTTCCTTGCAGGTAACCATAGTTAACAGAGGAAGAACAATAATTTCAAGCACCACCCTCCTTTTAAAGCTTCCAGTCTGTTATTCTAACTCAATCAGCATGACAGAGTGATCTCCAGCCTTGTCCTTGTTAACACTCACCTGTGTTAACGAGAGAATCACTACATGATGTCAGCTGGTCCTTTTGTGGAAGGGCTGAAATGCAGTGGACATGTTTTTTGGGGATTAAGTTCATTTTCATGTCAAAGAGGGACTTTGAAATTAATTGCAATTCATCTGATCACTCTTCATAACATTCTGGAGTATATGCAAATTGCCATCATAAAAACTGAGGACTTGCATTGGGCGAATTGCAGAGGTCTTGAAAAAGAAGGGTCAACACTGCAAATATTGACTCTTTGCATAAACTTCATGTAATTGTCAATAAAAGCCACTGACACTTATGAAATGCTTGTGATTATACTTCAGTAACAGTTAGTAACATCTGACAAAAAGATCTAAAAACACTGAAGCAGTCGACTTTGTAAAAATTAATATTTGTGTCATTCTCAAAACTTTTGGCCACGGCTGTACAGTACTGTGCAAAAGTTTTAGGCAGTTGTGAAAAAATGCTGTAAAGTAAGAATGCTTTCAAAAATAGACGTGTTAATAGTTTATATTTATCAATTAACAAAATGCAAAGTGAGTGAACAGAAGAAAAATCTACATCAAATCAATATTTGGTGTGACCACCCTTTGCCTTCAAAACAGCATCAATTCTTCTAGGTACACTTGCACAAAGTCAGGGATTTTGTAGGCATATAGTCAGGTGTATGATTAAACAGTTATACCAAACAGGTGCTAATGATCATCATTTCAATACGTAGGTTGAAACACAATCTACAATCTTGGGGATGTATAAACATTTCTTTTTTTAAAAATAATCCTGGTGCGAAAAGCAAAAAACATCCAGTGAGCGGCCTTTTCTGTGGACAGAAACGGCTTGTTGATTTTCTGGGATGCTTTTCTGCTCACCGTGGTTGTAAAGAGTGGTTATTTGATTTACAGTAGCCTTCCTGTCAGCTCAGACCAGTCCTCTGAACTCTCTCATCAACAAGGTGTTTCTGTCCAGAGAACTGCCGCTCACTGTATGTTTTTTGTTTTTCGCACCATTCTGTGTAAACTCTAGAGACTGTTGCGTGTGAAAATCCCAGATGATCTGCAGTTCCTGAAATACCCTGACACCAGCAACAATGCCATGGTTATAGTCAGTGAGATGACATTCATCTGCATGATATTATGCATTGCACTGCACGCTGCTGCCAAGGGATCGGCTGATTGGATAATTACAAGTTAGCAGGTAATGAGTTTAAGGTTAATCGATCAGAACTCCAGTTGATTAAAGGAGATTAAACTTTTGGTGGCTACTTTATACTCTGTAAACAACAACAGCAACAAAAAAGTTCGTTTTGTATTTACTCCCACAAAGATGGCTCCCATCCCTCTTCTTTTGTATTTTACTCACAGAAAAGGTGGCTCGCTTCCCTCCTCTTAGCTTTTGTGCGCTTGCTTTATGATGAAGCATCCACGGCCTCGGCCCATTTGTCTTACTGATCTGTGCTATTGTTGCAGCGTGGCTAAATATTAATAACTGTCACCAGGATAATTACACAATGCAGGAGCACTGTACATGGGCCACTCTCGGAGATATCAATGCAAAGCCTTTTACACTTGATGTTGCTAATAAATCTGAATCGATTTGTTTTTTCTGCTGCTGCCTTCCTAGGAGTCTGGCATTTTTACCTAGCTTTTTTTTTATCATGGTATTGAAGAATAAATACAAGTTTACCAGAAGCTGCATTGATTATATAAGGAATAAAACACTACGGGGGTCTACGGTTATGGGAAAATAATCAACAGGGTGGTGTGAGGGAGTTGTTAACAGTCTGAAGTTGATCATTTTCTTATAACAGCACATCCTGAAGTGTTTTATTCCTCCTGTACCCCAGCAATTTGTTCACAAATTTGTAAAAAAACAAAAAAAAAAAAAAAAACATATACAGTCAAACAGCAAGGTCACAGCAAGGTCACATGTCTTAAATAGTTTTTCTTCAATAGCTTCCTTCCTGTTTGTCATACAGAAAAGCTACTTACACATACATGTTCAGGAACTCCAGACCCATCTTCTGGCTATCTACAATTTTTTGAAGTATATTTGAATGGTTATCACTTACATTATAGCAGCTATAGACAGTTGCTCCCTCACCAGCCTTATTTCCCTCTCTCTCTCTCTTATTAACTTGAAATCTGTGAGACAAAAAAAAACCTACAGAAGAAGTTCTGAAGACTTTCCCATGGTGAAAAACTTTAATTTACAGCTTTACCTGTTTGACTGCTACAGAGTGTGAGCACTGGAGACTCCTTCCGCAAAATGTTGAATAAACATCCTCCTCAAATACAATTCCATTACATCAATGATTATTTGTTTTTGTTTTTTTCCATTAATCCATTTATTAGGCCTAGATTATGTACAGCTGAGGTGATAAGTTTACATACGCCTTGCAAAATCTGCAGAATGTTAATTTTAAAAAAATAATAATAATAATAGGGATCATATAAATCGCATTTTGTTTTCTAATTATTATTTTGTTTGAAGATCTTATTTTTTTTATTTAGTACTGCCCTTCAGAAGCTACATAAGATATTTAGATGTTTCCCAGAAGACAAAATAACAATTTACACCGATCATCCTGTTCAAAATTTTACACCCCCCTGGCTCTTAATGTATCGTGTCGCCTTCTTGAGCATCAGTGAAGAACAGTGGGCAGTTTAACTGCTCAGGACGAACAAGGGACTCATGAACAACTATCACAAAACATAAAAACAGTTGTTGATCATCCAGGTAACAACACACAGTATTAAGAATCAAGAGTATGTAAACTTTTGAACTTGTTCATTTGCATCTTCTGCATATTTGAGCCCTTTCCAACAGTGGGCTATATGATGTTGAGATCCATCTTTTCACACTGAGGACAACTGAGGGACTCGTACACAACTTACAAAAGGTGCAAACATTCACTGAAGAAGGCAACACGATACATTAAGAGCCAGGGGGGTGTAAACCTTTGAACAGGATGATTTGTATTAAAGATCTTATTTTTGTCATTTAGTACTGGCCTTCGGAAGCTATTTACATGTTTCCCAGAAGACAAATTAATAACAAAAACCAAGTTTGAACATACAGTATAAATGAAAGTTGTGTATGTTGGTAGCTCAGTGGTTAAGGCATTGGCCTACTGATTGGAAGGTCGTGAGTTCACATCCCAGCACCACCAAGCTGCTACTGTTGGGCCCTTGAGCAAGGCCCTTAACCATCAATTGCTCAGATGTATAAATGAAATAAATGTAAGTCGCTCTAGATTAGGGCGTCTGCCAAATGCCGTAAATGAAAGCTCTTTTTCATAAATGAAAACTCTGTTTTGTGAAACAAAAGATTTCTTATTTTCTTTTCCTGGTTGGAATACAAAAAAACGAATAACCCAGACACAAAATCTGCTTGGATGGTCCACCACTGTAAAGATAAGAAAAACATGTTGCAGGAATTGCTTAGGGGTTAAAATGGTCTACTGATCACCAGGTTCGAATCCCAGCACCGTGTTGTCACTGAGTAAGACTGTTAACCCTTTCTGCTCCAGGGTCACCCTATCGCATGCAAATGAAACCGTTTCACTGTGCTGTACTTGTATATGTGATGATAACTGCCGTCTTTGTACTTATTCTGTTTTTTTTGTTTGTGCATTCCAATAATTTCTGCACAGCCTGTAGTTATAATGATGTCATTAGTGTCGTACCTCCGGCCCCTGAGTCCTGAGACGTGCACTCCGCTATCTCTATGACTCAGGTTGAAGATATTACTTACTTGAATAACTTGTTCTTTCATCTGCTTTGCTTTTTTTTTGACAGCTATAATCATGGGATCCGTGCAGCCAGTAAATGGAAGCGTTGAAACTGATTTGTCGTCGTCAGGCTAGCCGTTCACAGGGTGTACCAGCATCAGCAGTTCTTTAATGGAAATAGCCAGTGTGAATGAGTATCCTGAGGATAAGAAGCACTTAGGACTTGAGACAGAGTGACCCCCCCCATCCCTCTCTTTTGGTACACCAATGCTGCATGGCCGACATTTGCATATTAGAACATGATTTTGTGATGCAATAACAATCATCTGTCACATGTTCAAGTAACTGCATTCACTCAGGTTTTCCAACGACATGCTTAGCTTCTTGTTTCTTTAATGCAGCCAAACCACTGCAGTGATCATTTATATACTTCAACCAGGATTTGAACGTATCCAGTATATGAATTGTGTTCCTCAGGAATCTGTATCACCAATCTAGAGATGTTCTGAATCTGTGCCAAGGTACATTGATGCTATTGTCAGTTCAACACGTTGTTAAGATTTCTCGACCATCAGTATGCCTGTTAATTAACATTGCCAGAGGATTTCCCTAGTAATTATGATCGATTCACACAGGATAAACAATGTCTGCATAAATCCTTGACATCAGTAGATCACAAGACCATAACATGTATGTACAGTATGCTGTACCTGTGCTAGGAACTCAGTAACTTACCTAAAAACCTCAGAAACGAAACTTGGACACGTATATATTTTATTGTTTTCAGTGTTGTTTCAGTTTCAGGGGGAGACGAGAGAAAAGTTTCGAGCGTCTTTATACTAAAGAAAAAAAGATCAAAACATCTCTTCCCAAAGGATGTAATGAAATCTTTACCAACATGTCAGTTGAGATGGGATTTTGTAAAGGAGGTAAAATATGTTGTAATCTTAAAGTCGTATTTTGTAAAGTTGATAAAAATGACTGACACGACTGATTCAGATGGGACTAAAATCCCAGGAGTATGCCTGTAATAATTACCTTACCCCCACTTCCCCATGTAGAACTAACCTTGAATAGGGCTTATGAGACTTGTTTGTTTGTTTTCCTTTAATTTGGCGTTGTATGTAATTGAGACCGTGTGTTTAGCATGCACTCTGTTATTCCTTAGCCATATATACTGTATATCCATGAACTCCAATTTTATGCTCTGCTTTACAGGGTAGCACGCCAACGCAGTGGCTTCGAACTCAGAAACCCAGAGAGAACAAATCTGCCGAAATTGTGACCAAATAATGCAGAAAATGGAGCCATATTTTGTCAGCACACAGTGGTCCAGAGACCCAGTGATAAATCTACTGGGGAGAACCGTGCTTTATAAAAGATCATGGTATGAGATAACTAGTACCAATCTCTGGACACCACTTTTCTGGCCTCGTTATAAGGTCTGCTCCTTCACTTAGCCCCAGGCCAGCAGGAGTCATGAACTCATGCATGCTCGTGATGGGCAAATCGACTGTAATTAGAACAGCGCTCGAGGCCATGCTGTGAATTTTGCGTCGGTTCAAGAGATTTTACTGGACATGTCCTGATTTTGATGCTCCCTGCTACGGACCAGGGCATGTGAGTGCATGAGGCAGCCTTCAAGCATTCAGGCAGACCTTTTATTAGAGACCTAGATACCTGGCATTCGAGTGTGGAGTGTGTGCTAGTGTGGGGCTTTTTTCCAGTGAGTCAGTGCAACAAATGCCAACCCTTTGGCTCCCAAACAGCAGGATTTATTTTTAACTGGCCAAGTTTGCAGTAGTGTAACACAATGAACTTTCCTTCAGCTAATAGAACTCAGCAAATAGACCTTCATTCAGATGAATAAATGTAATAAATGAAAAGGATAGCCTAAGCAAGGACTGTCCTGGCATCCCTTTCAACTACACTCAACCATTCATCTGCATGAAGGTGAATTTATAACACTATAAACATGCATAAATTAGGCTCATACTGAGTTATGAGAACGGTCAAGAGTGCCGTCACTGTCCTGTAATGAGCTCTCATGAAATTTTAAGCTCCAGTGTTATCATCCTTAGCTGCACATTACATACTGTACCTGACATTAGCTGGCATTACATACAGTATGTTTATATGAAGGTGTGTCATCCAAAGTATTTCCTTCCCTGGCTCTTGAAGTTGTAAAAACATTTACTTGATTCATTATGTAAAATCAGTCATTCAAACAATTCAAAGATTTATACCGGTTGAGTTTATGTACAGGAGCAATGTTGCTATTTCTAAAAGAACTACCAGTGTTTCATTCTGGTTTTACTGCATTTATTGTTAGTTTTTTTTTTTGTTTGTTTGTTTGTTTTTTAAACACGTTTTTATTTATTTATTTATTTATTTATTTTTAATTTTTTTAATAAACAGACTAAGATGGGGCACGGTGAAGGAATGTTGAGGAGTGTCCATGCAAGTACTTTACATTTACATATACAAGTGCATCTCGAAAAATTAGAATATCGTGGAAAAGTTACTTTTTTCCCCTCAGTAATTTAATTCAAAAAGTGGAACTTTCATATATTCTAGATTCATTTCACATAAAGTGAAAAATATCAAGCCTTTTTTGTTTTAACCTTGATGATTATGGCTTACAGCTCATGGAAATCAAAAATCCAGCATCTCAAAATATTAGAATAAAGAATTTATAATACAGAAATGCCGACCTTCTGAAAAGTATGTTAATTTATGCACTCAATACTTGGTCGGGGCTCCTTCTGCATGAATTACTGCATCAATGTGGCGTGGCATGGAGGCAATCAGCCTGTGGAACTGCTGAGGTGTTATGGAAGCCCAGGTTGCTTTGTTAGCGGCCTTCAGCTCGTCTGTATTGTTGGGTCTGTTTTCTCTCATCTTCCTCTGGACAAAATTCAGGTCATGTGAGTTGGCTGGCCAATCAAGCACAGTAATACCATGGTTAGCAAACCAGTTACTAGTAGTTTTGGCACTGTAGACAGGTGCCAAGTCCTGCTGGAAAAGGAAATCAGCATCTCCATAAAGCTTGTCAGCAGATGGAAGCGTGAAGTGCTCTAAAATCTCCTGGTAGACGCTGCATTGTCTCTTGACTTGAGAAAACACAGTGGACCAACACCAGCAGATGACATGGCACCCCAAATCATCACTGACTGTGGAAACTTCACACTGGACCTCAAGCAACTTGGATTCTGTGCTTCTCCACTCTTCCTCCAGACTCTGGGACCTTGATTTCCAAATGAAATGCAAAATTTACTTTCATCTGAAAAGAGGACTTTGGACCACTGAGCAACGGTGTTTTGAGTAAAAAGGTGTTTTGAATTAATTAGCTTATTAGAGTCTTCTCTATTAAACAAACAAATTTATGTTTAGAATATATGAAAGTTCCACTTTTTGAATTAAATTATGGAAAAAAGCAAAATTTTCCACAATATTCTAATTTTTTGAGATGCACCTGTACATTTATGGCGTTCGGCAGTACTTGTGCTGAGACCATGGCTTAAACAATTATTTTTTTGATCATGTTCTTCCAGGTTATTTGTACAGCTAAGAAATAGAAAATCAACTACTCCACCTTTAAAGATTAATAGAATATAAATCATTTCTTTAAATTAACCCAACTGACCCAGAAGATCTTGCTCATCCATTTTTAGGACATTAAATAAGGTGGCGTTTTTTGGGGGGGTTTTTTTTGTTGGTTTTTTTTGTTTTTTTTTACGTTAATGTCACTTCAATGCTGGAAAATCATGTTTGCACATTTGCTTTTCTTCCCAAATCATGCCTTTGAGCAGCTTTGGCTTTACGTTAGTTCCAACGAATTTAATCTCGCTGATGAGAAAAAAAAACAGGCTCGGTGATGAGGGGAGTCCTGTGGATACACTCCTGAAGTATCAGTTTCCTTCAGCCAGGGCAGGTAAATCTAAAATGTCCCAATTCTCTTGTTTTGTTCTCAGATTCATGTGTATTGGCAGAGACACTGTCCTCACTTGGTTCTGGCTAACAGATGCAGTTTTATTGTGTTTCCCCCTGAATCACTCGCTTCTCGTGAATTCACACATTAGTCCGAAGAAACAAGTATTGACTCCACATTAAAGATCCTGCGAATGTGAATTCATGAGAAGCAAGTGATTCAGGTGGAAAGACTATAAAGATGAGCCTGTTTACCAGGTCCAAGTGAAGACAGTGTCTACGCCTGAGACTGAAGTTTACAATATTCTGAATTATACTGTCAGAAATATAATATTTTTTGAGATTTCTTTATTGGAGGGTTTAGGAAAATGTTCAGTATGCAAATCTAAATTAGACAAGATTAAATTAAAATTAAAGATTAGATAAAATAAGATTAAAATCTTATATTTTATATTCCTCATATTTTTGACAAGAAATTAACCTACTGATATGTGACCTGAATGAGATTCTGTTCAGGTTCTTTTTGGTTAAATTGTTGCTTAATGTATTGAATTGTCTTAATAGAATGTTAATGAATTACAGAGATCTAAAATTTCATTTCACTTCATATCACTAAGGGCTTGGAAATCCTGGAAGAATGAATGCAGTAAACCTTTAAAACCCATTTAAGATACGACAGTGGTGCCATGACCCAGATCCAACCTGGGGGTTGCTGAGGACACAACGTTAAAATTGAACCGTGTACCTTAAATGGGTTTTAAATATACACTTCATTCAATTTTCCAGATGAAAGAAACGCATTAAAGGCAAAAAAAAAAGAAGTGACACATACCACATCAGTACCACATCAGTGACAACCAGTGCTACAATTTACTACCATGTACTTCCAAAGTGTGGCATGATGAGTAACAGATATAGTGTTGTGGAATGAATTGGAAACAGCAGAGCACAGCTGGGAAAAGACAAGTGCAGCAACTGCCAGGGACAGGACAAATGAGGTAAATAAGTAAGGAAGTTGTGAGATCACTTGGCTGCTGCTGAGTAAAATTATAACCAGCAACTCTCTCCAAGCTCCTCTTTACACAGGCTGGTGTGGGTGAAAAAGTCTTGGCACTGGATGTAATCTCTGGAGTGTATTACCACTCTGCCAGCGCCTGCTGGAAAAAATTGCCCAACTGCATCAGGTCGTATGCTATGGGAGGTGGCCTGATGACTATAGAAACATTGAGAGGTGTTTGATTGGGCAATAGGTGGTGGTGGTGGTGGTGATAGAGGCCTGTTTACTTCCAGATTTTATACAGTACCTGCTTCCTGATTACTCCCTTGGGATTTCATTTTTCAAGAAAATGTGCTGGCTGGAGCAACTTTTGTGCTGGTATGTAAAATAAAGGCAGCTCATGCAACACACTCACTATATCCACAACAACACTCTTATCAGTCCTAACTAGTATCAGCGAACTAATTCGCCTAACTTGCTGTTTATATTAGATTTATTATGTGATGAGGAGGTTGTTTGCCTTCGCTGTAGCTTTGGAGGCAGAAAATCAATAGAATACAAGCTCTTCTTTTTTTGTTAAATTTTAACATTGTAATATTGTCAACATGTCGTAAATTTCCTCAAATTCGCTCACCAGCACTTTGTCCTCCATGTCTGTTTTTCCTTGCTTGCGACCTGATTGGTTGGACGGTAATAAGCGCTTGACTTCACTCAGTCCTTTTCTGAAAATTTTACCTTTTTTAACCGTAGAACATTTACTGTGAGTAAGAAATTACATGCATGGTGGGTGAGAAAAAAGACCAAACGTGAATTGCGGAATAAACAGAAGCTTCACTCGCCGTGTCATGCACATGGCAGCTGGGCGAGTCCAAGGATGAACACCCTGCATTACCATGTTTGAGATCGGTTGAGATCGGTTACATGGAATGTAAATCATTTATCCTACACCCTGTTTTCCTTATATAATCATTGCTTATCTAGTCTTTCCTTAGACCTGAAGTGATTATGGTTATGCCTCACTCCCTACCAAGGCTACACCCTTTACAAGTCTCTCAGTGAGAACTTACTGAGATATTCCACGGGTGTGCAATACTAAACCTGATTTAAATTGGCCCAAAAAGAGTTTATTACTGGTCTATTTTGGTCATCATGGTCCACAATGATGTTACACCAAATAAGGGAGAGTTACACTCAACAAAAACAGGCCCAGTTGTGTGTGTGTTCTAGGCTGTGCTGTCAGTCCGTGATTACACTAGCATTTCTTGTGGGCATGGCACTCTAATCAACAGTCTGGGACTTGAGGAGGCAAATTATGCAAGCTGTATGCTAATTCAGATTCATTTGGACAAAGAAACATGGCTATGGCTCCTAAGGGGGAGATCCAGGGGATCTTGAGACACTTGAAGTCAGAGCTATAAAATGTGAAATGATGTAATCTGTGATTGATAGCATTATAGGTGGTGGTGGTGTGGAAAGCTGCTGGGACTCACAGTTTATAATTATTCACTTCTTGTAGTAAACAGTTCACACAACAGTTTTTGAGGGAATAGATCATTCTGACAAAGCACAAAATCACTCGTCAAAAAACATGGTGTAACTGGTGCATAGATTTTGCTCATTTGAAAGTTTAAATCATGGTGATGCTATCCATAGCCAGTACTTTAAAGGAACGTGTGTGTATCCCCCCCATTTTGGTCACCTGCCAATTCCCAACCACCAGCCAGCTCTTCCTTATCACACAACAACTACTACCTGGGAAAGGTGAAGGCTGACTCCTGCTTCCTCTGAGACACATGAAGGCAGCAAACCATATCTTTTCCAACAAGCTGCATCACAGGGCAGCGTAACACTCAGAGGAAACCCTCTTCTCAATACATGAGCTCACACACCCCCTCAATTGGCTAGTGTTGCTATGATTGACAGGGGAGAGAGAGCACCCTTCCCACCCAGAGAGCACGGCCAATTTTGCTTTCTTGGCCCCTGGCCATGGATGGCTGTGGCATCATCATGATTTGAACTCATAATCTCCTGTTGATGGAGCGAATGCTTTTCTGTTGTCATTTGGTCAAGTGTAAACAGAATCTCCAGTGTCAGTGCTCGCTTTGTAACAGGGAAATGCATTAAACAGCAATGGCCTTCATCCCAAAAGGGCTCTGCTTGTTGTGGAAGTTCAGTTTACAATCTTTTGGTCAAAAGCTTGAAACCAGAGTTTATGTTATGAGCGTACATGTATCAAGCTGGTTTTGATTTTCAGTTTGGAGATATCTAAATGTGACTTGTCTGCTTCCTCCACATGTGAAGTCATGCCTGGCGACTTATCTGCCCGAGTGATTGCACTTCCCTGTTTATGGGAATTGCATTGATCCAGTTGGCAATTCATTTGCATTAAATCAAGTTTCATATCCTACAACATCTCCACAAAGGTATATTTTGTAGCATCATCAATATTTTACTAAAGCAGCACTGAAATGCCACTGTCTGATAAAGTGTCTGGTGTCCTTGATATAATAAATGTCAGCACAGGGAAGCTGTTACACAATGCTAGCCAAACTTCACACTTCACTCCTGTATCAAGGTAGCTCCATCCTCAGGGACGGCACAATCCAGTTACAGGCAGTTTTTAATGAGTCTCTTGTCAAGATTGGAGGAGTGTCCCGGTAGAGCTCAGGACGGCACCATGGGATTAGACGAGCAGATGTTTCTGTAATAGAAGTGTGTCATGGTTACCATTTGTCGTTTTTTTAGATCCAGACGTGTGATTTCCGAGGAAGCGGAGTACCCGAAGAATCACAAGCACAAAGACGTATTTGAATTTTTTCTTTTATTTTACTATTATTATTCATAGTAATTGGACAAATGGGTTTTCATATGAGTTTATCGTGAAGACCTCTACATCTGCCAATCACCGTCGATATTTAGTTACATAAATGCTGTCATCCGTAGTTGAGAGTAAAACACGAATTGTGGATGATATTTACAGCTCAAGTAGCGAAGAGTCCATTATTATTGTCGTTTTCATTCTTGTCCTCAATAACCTTAGGGTTTGTCTCAAAATTTCATTAGTAATTTTACTTTCTTTGAAATTTTTACGTTGTAAAAACAAACTATTCTTTTCTGCTTGATTTCTGCTTTGTGATTTTTGTGAACGTCCTTGATCCATTATTCAAATTCTAAACAAATTTACTCTATAAATAAGTAAATATCTCATCAGTGCAACCCTACGTCACCGTTTTTCCCATTGTTTTAACCCAAAATGTTTACATTTTTAAATGTTCCTGCTGTGTCTAAGATGCTACGCAGCCCCCACTATTCACCATTAGGAGTCTTAATATTAGGATGAAGATGCCATCTGTTATTTTCACTCATCCACCACTGAAAAACCTGTAGATATTTTTCTCGCTATTTAGCATTTTGGTTGCAGCATTGGTTGCTGCCGTGTGTGTTTATGTTTAAAGTGTTGTATCAGGAATCCTATATTGTCCTATATTATCCTATAATGTATTATAGGAAGTTCCACGTCCTTATATTTTTGCATTGTGTAGTTTGCAGTCTGCTTTGCTTTGATCATTGTCATTTTGTGTAACCGTTGTCTTGACTAAAAGTGGGCCATTCTTGGAAAAGAAAAGAAACTTTATATACAGCAGCCTTCATTGTGTTTTCTGTCTGAAAAGTGGTCTCTTACGTAATATGCTGCTTTCTTTAATGATATACAAACATTTTTCTGTAACATTTAATTTTGTGCTAGAAAACTAATGTTTGGGAATCTAAAATGTTTTTGTACTAACTTGATCATGTAGAAGTCATAAAATAAAAAATCTATAACAAAGTTTGTGCTAAAAAAAAAAAAGTATATATAAAAAGCACTTTAGACCATCCCGGATGGTGACTGTGTATAGTGTAACGAATCAATCATTACTAGCATTATTCTTTTCCACCAGAATAATGTAATGGATCAACTTTAAACATGAAAAACGAAACAGAAGCGCACGCTTGGATTCAACGCACCTTTTTAAAGGAGACGAGTTTTAAAGCGTGCCCGCATTATCTACCAGAATGTGTAGTAACTCAGATGAATCTGCAACGTTTAAAAATATTCTCCACCAGTTACAATTTACGTAATGAATTAAAAGATGTTTAACACGTTTAAATGTATTCTCCAATTTATATATGGAATTAGCTCGAATGGCGTGAAATATATCTATATATCTAATCAACATGTGTTGTGACCAGTTATAAATATACATCATCCATGAAAGGGAATTCATGTATGTGCACATAAACATATAGATAATTAACTACAACGGATTATAATTAATTATGACTATGTATGTGGTCTAGATCAGCTTTTAGGATTAGCTGTAGTCTAGTTTGGAATTATGAACTCTAAAGAGGGAGTTTATCCTTATGGCCAGGAAGGAAATCTCCGTTTCCAGAGCGTGTAGCCAAAGAATTTTGTTATTAAAATTAGAGCGGGTAAACGAGATCTTATGCAGCGTAGAATTGACTACGATCACGTGACCAAAACAGAGACAAATCAAGCGTGGGATAATAGATTTTAATAACTAGATGTAACTATGGATACACACGACTAACTCTAAGCAAAACATACATATGTACATCTATATACCAGGAAAGAAAAGGTATAGAGAGAAAGTAATGAAATAAAAGGGAATGGCAGACAAAAAACACAACTAATTAGCCTTTATCAAAACCAGCAACGAACTTAAATCTCCTGTAAACAGGGGTGCAATCTTAAACGCAGATATAGATCCATTAACTATACTTGCATGGCTTCGGTTTGAAAGTTCGCGCGAGGTCGTGTAGAGTTCGCTGGTTCGTCGTGCCGTTTGAAAAGGCGTGGGCCGTGAGGCGGTTGCATCCTTTGTCCGGGAGAGAGAGATCCTGGCTTCCTCTTCCCGGGGCACGTGGCCCCGGGGGAAAGAAGCCGGAAAGAGTGTAGAAGTGAAGTTGAACAGTGTGAGTGAAGAGAGACTGAAAAAGGTTTCAAAGCATGGTGTTGTTTTAAAGACAACACCAACACACACGCCTCTTTGGGCTATGGGCCAATCAGGAAGTTGGATTTGTTGGCGGGATGAACTCTCTTTGTCTGGTCTCAGACCCGAATTTGCATGTCCAGGGAGGAGCCGGTTTAAACCGTATTATGTGTGAAATTAAGAAAAAGCATGAAATAATGTATCCCATTGCAATATGATATGCATAATCAATCAGGGTATCGCAAGACGATTAACCACATACCAAATTTGATGGACTTGTAAAGAATATTACAAGTAAAACATGGTTACAGACATTTAAAATAATATCCTAAGTTAAACTATCTAAAATCATTATAGTTATGTTACATAAACACACAATATATGCAAACAAGAAAAATCACACCATTTGGACATCGAATAATTACATATAATTACGTTACATTCAAAAGAGATTCTTACATTGTGTGTGTGCACGGGTGTGTGCTTTGTGTGTGTGTGTTTGTGTGTGTGTGTCTGAAGAGGGGGGGTCGTGTCGCATTCCGATGGCATCTGGTGAAGACCGGAGGGGGGTTACCGATAAGGATTCAAGGCTCAAAGACACAGAGAAACTTCTTTGCTAAATCCAGGCTGATTCAGAAATCAGTTTGATATGTTCAAATGTTACAATAGTTTTGTGAATTTTGGTATTCTGAAGGCCTCAGTTAACCTGCCATTTGGACAACCGTTGACGTGGACCTTCAGCAAACAGAGGTGACACCGAGGTGCTGGTTTTCATTCAGGATGGCAGGCTGGGACAGAGGGAGCAGTCAGTCAGTTCACATCAGAACACTGTCTCTCCAGGAACCTGCCAAACACTCATAGTCAACACTCTATACCATATTCCATTTAAGTGAGGAAGGTCATAAGTGATAGGTGATAAATATTTCAACCATTCTTAAGCAACTTTCATATTGTCTGAACTTTCAAACTTACTTCCTACTTCCTTCATGTTCCTTCTGTTTCAGAGATATCTGTGTTTTTCCTTCATAAGGTTCCTCAAAGAACAGAGAGAACTTAGACTTGATGATGGGTGATAACCAGGTATTAGGACTTTTTTTTAAAAAGTACCATTTAAAGTAGTTACCCTCAGTTTTACAAGGCTCTTACCCTCTTATTTTCTTTGCATCATCATATTCCAGTTTCACTCACGGTTCCCTTCCCTGCATGATTGGTTTATTCCGCTCACATAACTCCCAGCATGGAGTCCAAGCCCACACCACGCAAACAGTTGTCTAGAGTCAGTATGACCCCAAGACACCATCCCCCAAAGGACTTAATAATGGACTATGGTCTGAGTTACTTATTGTGTAAATGGTCTCTGGTGCACCAGCTTTTTGGTTCCTCTGGGATCATGTGAAGCAGGAGAGGCAGCTAGACTTTTTTTTTTTGCAAGATGAATCGAGTAATTCTGGATAATTCCTTGCTCCATCTTTGTCTCCAGCTCTTTGTGACACTCAATTAAATTTTCACTTTCCACTGTGGAGAGAGGGCCATAAAAATGTGCCATGTAAATGAGAGAAAATGGCCTCTGAAAAAAAATTATTTCATTTCGTGTGTACCAGGGAACTTATTCAGTATGCAAGTCAAACGGCTCAGAGATATGCACACATTCTTCAGCCAGGGAAAGAAGCTCTGTTATTGTGATGTTGGTGGGACTGCAGGAGCAGTTACAGCTTTTCAAGAATATTTTGCTTTAAAAAAAAATATGCTAACAAGGGACTGGAATGATTCTGGTTAACGGTATCCCTCTCCAATTAATTAGCAAGACACTAAAATACTCCTGCGTAATGTGGATGAATTCGATTTTCACTCAGTCTCTCATTGGTTGTTTTTCATCACTGTTCTTGCCATGTCACTACACGCATGGTTCTTTTTGCAGATGCGAATAAGACTGCAGAGAAATCTGGCCTAAAACCATGTAGTGTGTATTCACTATCCGATGCTTGTGAGCTTTAGTGAGGTTGTACTGAACTGAATGCCTGGGCTTCCACAGGGGCTTGTTGTTCCTTTGACCTGCAGAGCTCACTCTGCAATGATCCCATTTGTCTACCGTCTGCACAGTGCATTAGTGTGTGGAGACCATGCTGTGTTCCAGTCTGAATTATTATCCCTCTCATGAGCTTCCACTCTATCTCTCTATCTCACCTTTTGACTACACCTTCTCTCTATTTCTCTCTCTCATACTCCTTGATGTCTTGGTGTCTGGTTGATCTCTACATCCACTACAGCTGAGAAATGCTGATAAGTGAGGTAAGTTTTTTTATTTTGAAGACTCTGTGATGGGTTTATTGCAAAAATAGTGCGATTTTGGAGGTGCACCGTAGCATCATTTCCCCCAAAGGCACTTGGTTTGCTACTCAAATCTTGACCTTTTAAGGATTTTTACACAGAGGAGGTGCGACGTCAGATGGGCTGGTTTGAGTATTTCAGAAACTGCTGATCTCCTGGGATTTATTTATTTATTTATTTATTTACACACAACAGTCTCTAGAGTTCACATAAAATGGTGCAAAAAAACAAAAAACATTGAGTGAGCGACAGATCTGTGTGTGGAAAAGACCTCTGACCTCTCTTGTTGACAAGAGAGGTCAGAGGAAGATTGGTTTGAGCTGCCAGGAAGGATATAGTAACTCACGTAATCACTCTTTATAACCATGGTGAGCAAAAAAGCATCTCGCATCAAACACTGAGGTGGATGGGCTACAACAGCAGAAGACCACATTCGGTTCCACTCCTGTCAGCCAAGAACAGGAATCTGAGGCTATCATGGGCACAGACTCACCCAAACTGGACAGCTGAAGATTAAAATAAATAAATAAATAAATAAAATCACCTGGCCTTTATCTAATCTTCAACTATCCAGTTTGGGTGAGTCTCCAGTTCATAGCTGGTCATAAGCCTTAAGCCATACATTTCTGACCTAATAGCAATGAATCAGAAGAATCAGAAGAATGAATTAGAAAGTGCTCATGCATTTTATTTCCTATATCCACTACAGTGTCGTTAAGGACCTCGGATTTCCATTCAGTGGTACAGACCACAATTGCTCACACACTCATTGCTGTAAAGGCTTGCATACAGCGTCATGCACACACACACATACTCTGTACTGAATCTCAGCTCCACGCTCAGCTGGGCAGCGCGTTATCGAGTCAGATATTACACTTATTCGTCGAATATTCACATTTCTGTCACCTCCATCACATTCTGCTCTACATTCTGTTCTATAGCAGCACTAAAGAAGAGAATGCATTAGACGTGTAGACCTGCACTACTACATTATGCATACATTATTCCGCTTTGCAGTATAGAGTGAAGGGTTATTCATTTCTGAAGCACATCACTGCCCCAGTTAAGATTCTTCTCTCAGCTGTGACTCACCACAGCCAACGAAGCGGTTTATTACTAGCTGATGGGTTCAGGCGGTGTAGAGCATGGAAAAGAGAAAGCGTTATTATTTCAGCTCTCAGGGATGCAACATGTTCTACAGCAGTGGTCACCAACCCTGTTCCTGGAGATCTACCTTCCTGAAGACTTTAGCTCCAACCATAATCATGTCCACCT
Organism: Cranoglanis bouderius; assembly: GCA_023630585.1. NCBI lineage: Eukaryota > Metazoa > Chordata > Actinopteri > Siluriformes > Cranoglanididae > Cranoglanis > Cranoglanis bouderius. Next base: position 24,986,445 of record CM042536.1, read on the forward strand.
GACCATCTAATCATTGGCTTAAGAAGTTCCTGATCAACTAAAATGGGTGTGTTAGATTTTGGTTGGAGATAAAACCTGCAGGAAGGTGGATCTCCAGGAAGAGTTTTGGTGACCACTGTGTTTTGACAACAGAGTTAGCAGCAGGGATAAATGACAGAGAGGGAAAAAAAACGGTGAAGAGACAGAGGACTTTGCAGTTTCTCAGTAACAAGACAAGCTTCAGGGTAGAAAAAAGAGAGGCTGGTGGGGGAAACAACTGTTTATCACTGCTATAAGAACGTGTTCTGTGGATGTTTCACAACTTTAAATTCAACTCTAAATGCTACTTTGGATAACAATGAATGGATGCTAGTATCCACCAATTAGCATGATGGCAGTTTCATGATTCTCATCAAGTTGTAGAATAGTGTGGTCAGGTAGGAGGCGTGGCCTAAAATCATATATTCAAATCATATATTAGAAGTGTTTAGGATCATAATATAGTTCTGATTTTATTTGAATGTTTTTTATATGTTTTATTTTATTATTTTAAATACAGAGCTATTCGTTATTTATGAGAGAGCGTTTAGTTGGTCTTTGTGGTTGTGTTTGAGGAGCTTAGCCTTCTCTAAGCTTATCCTCAGCCTTATCTAAGTTTTATTAGCTCTGTTAATACCACATAATCAGTTTCATCTTGAGCAAATAAATCTCACTGCTTTAAATTCAGGAGGATTTCAGTGGATTTTTCTTTGCATTTAATTGGAGCTAACCTCTAGATGCTTTCCTCTGTTCTCCTTAGAGAGCTTTAAAGGTGTGTAGGTGGATGAGAGAGAGAGAGAGAGAGAGAGAGAGAGAGAGATGAGCTGCTAATCGCAGTTGATTTCCATTACTGCTTGTAAATATATGACCTTTATAACACTGTCATAAATGTCCACAGGGAAATCAATAGCTGCATAAAGCTATTTCTAAAACCTGAGCTTGAGTATTGATTTGCTAAGCAGCATTAACATGGAGGGAAAAATGCACCACGTTAACCTTGAGCCCCAGTAAAGAGCAGCGTGCTCGAGATTTACAGTTTGTTCTAGAGGTGTATCTCAGCTTGATTTGTATTTCTTAATATTATGTAATGCTATAATTTATTCTCTGGGTCTGTATTTCTGTGTACGCTATAATCTATTAATTGAATGTTATTTGAATATTTTTATTAATTGAATATTTGAGAACTAAACACGTCAACTGCTGCAGATTTATTATATTTAAATATGACTCAAATCTGACTCTTACACGTCCTTACTGCTGGATGACTGCATCCATCCATCCTTCTCTTTCTTTCTTGCTGCTTTGTTTTTGCATTCATTCTTTCTTTATCTGTTCATCCATCCATCCATCCATTCATTTATCTGTCTGTCTGTCTGTCAGTTCCTTCATTCATCTATCCATTGTCTTTTTTTCTTTATCCATGCATTTATTTGTTTGATTTTACCAAGCAATCCATCTTTTTATCCACCCCTCTATTCATTCTTTTACCCATTTCTTTCTTTCTTTCTTTCTTTCTTTCTTTCTTTCTTTCTTTCTTTCTTTCTTTCTTTCTTTCTTTCTTTCTTTCTTCTACCTGTTCTTCCACCCATTTATGTATCTATCTATCTATCTATCTATCTATCTATCTATCTATCTATCTATCTATCTATCTATCTATCTATCCACTCTTTCTTTTTCTTTCTTTCTTTCTTTCTTTCTTTCATGCTGCTTAGATTCTTGCTTGTGTTCTGTCTTCCTCTATCTGTTCATTCACCCACCCACTTGTCCATCCATCCATCCATCCATCCATTTATTTGTTTTTGTTTATCAATCAATCTGTTCATCCATCCATTTCAGTTTCTTTCTTTCTTTCTTATTAACTTATCTGTCCATTCGTCCATCTGTCTATCTGTCCGTCCTTCTATCTATATATTTATCTATTTATTAATTATTATTTTATTTTGCATTTATTAATTAAACCATCCATCCACTCATAGTTAGTTAGTTAGTTATATATTTAGTCCTCAGAAAAGAAGACAAACAATATTTGACCCATTTCTTCAAACTACTAAGTGTTTATCAGAGCTGCCAGGTCTTTGTAGTGGCTGAATAATCACTCAAAATAATTCACATCTATTGTTTTCATTGGTTCTTTTACAATGTCATAAAATTATCTAATATTATTATTACATTACATTATACAGGTGCATCTCAATAAATTAGAATGTCGTGGAAAAGTTCATTTATTTCAGTAATTCAACTCAAATTGTGAAACTCGTGTATTAAATAAATTCAATGCACACAGACTGAAGTAGTTTAAGTCTTTGGTTCTTTTAATTGTGATGATTTTGGCTCACGTTTAACAAAAACCCACCAATTCACTATCTCAACAAATTAGAATACTTCATAAGACCAATAAAACAAACATTTTTAGTGAATTGTTGGCCTTCTGGAAAGTATGTTCATTTACTGTACATATACTCAATACTTGGTAGGGGCTCCTTTTGCTTTAATTGCTGCCTCAATTTGGCGTGGCATGGAGGTGATCAGTTTGTGGCACTGCTGAGGTGGTATGGAAGCCCAGGTTTCTTTGACAGTGGCCTTCAGCTCATCTGCATTTTTTGGTCTCTTGTTTCTCATTTTCCTCTTGACAATACCCCATAGATTCTCTATGGGGTTCAGGTGTGGTGAGTTTGCTGGCCAGTCAAGCACACCAACACCATGGTCATTTAACCAACTTTTGGTGCTTTTGGCAGAGTGGGCAGGTGCCAAATCCTGCTGGAAAATGAAATCAGCATCTTCAAAAAGCTGGTCAGCAGAAGGAAGCATGAAGTGCTCCAAAATTTCTTGGTAAACAGGTGCAGTGACTTTGGTTTTCCAAAAACACAATGGACCAACACCAGCAGATGACATTGCACCCCAAATCATCACAGACTGTGAAAACTTAACACTGGACTTCAAGCAACTTGGGCTATGAGCTTCTCCACCCTTCCTCCAGACTCTAGGACCTTGGTTTCCAAATGAAATACAAAACTTGCTCTCATCTGAAAAGAGGATTTTGGACCACTGGGCAACAGTCCAGTTCTTCTTCTCCTTAGCCCAAGTAAGACGCCTCTGACGTTGTCTGTGGTTCAGGAGTGGCTTAACAAGAGGAATACGACAACTGTAGCCAAATTCCTTGGCACGTCTGTGTGTGGTGGCTCTTGATGCCTTGACCTCAGCCTCAGTCCATTCCTTGTGAAGTTCACTTAAATTCTTGAATTGATTTTGCTTGACAATCCTCATAAGGCTGCGGTTCTCTCGGTTGGTTGTGCATCTTTTTCTTCCACACTTTTTCCTTCCACTCAACTTTCTGTTAACATGCTTGGATACAGCACTCTGTGAACAGCCAGCTTCTTTGGCAATGAATGTTTGTGGCTTACCTAGTGAACCAAACTGAGAGACCATTTTGAAGGCTCAGGAAACCTTTGCAAGTGTTTTGAGTTGATTAGCTGATTGGCATGTCACCATATTCTAATTTGTTGAGATAGTGAATTGGTGGGTTTTTGTTAAATGTGAGCCAAAATCATCACAATTAAAAGAACCAAAGACTTAAACTACTTCAGTCTGTGGCATTGAATTTATTTAATACACGAGTTTCACAATTTGAGCTGAATTACTGAAATAAACGAACTTTTCCACGACATTCTAATTTATTGAGATGCACCTGTATATTTCGAAATAAATCAAGAATAACTGTACGACTGAGTAGATCACTGACAAAACGCTTAATACACTTAAACAGTAATGTACAGAGATGTTAAGAATAGGAACAAGGCTAAAGCTTACACGGCTGCTAGTGCATGCAGTAAGTTGCAAATTTTAATCTAAAGTAGACGCAACATCCAGCTCCATAAACCACAGACAAAACAAATCAACCTGCAGCAAGCAGCTCCAAAAAAAACAAAAAACAGGCCAATTACAGATCCAATATTGTGTTCCTGTCTACTGTATTCCTCATAATCAAATCCTAATGAATGTCCCACAAGGGTTTCTGTTCCTGTGTGTGCGCAAGTGAGACGTAGCTTTTAGCTTAGTGGAGGTGACAGGAGAGGTCGTGTCCAGGCTCGGTCGACACAGCACGTTACTCAGCAATGAGTTTTACGTTATCGTGCCATTTATCAGGGTTAGAACAAACATGGCATTTTATAACGTTATGAAGAGTACAAGGTGGTTTTTTACACTAAATCAGCAGAGGCACATTCACTTCTAGCAAACTTTGTTTAACTTTTCTAACCACTTTTCTAGTTGAATGTCACCATATTTTACACTTGAAACTAATTCTGACAAAATGTCACAAGATGACAACATTCTAGACTTTAGATTATAAATATCTCTGGGGGAAAAAGTGCTTCTGCTGTTCTGCTTCATGAAATTTATTCTGTCCTGATAAAAATATCTAGAGCTGCTGCAGATTCACATTCCCAGGCGCTTATTAAGAGCTTCTCGCATCATTTGTCTCCAAGAACATGATTCAAGTCCGACCCAGAGGAGGTAATGTGCTGCCAGTCATGAATTGAGATGGACACAAACGCCCACAGATGAATTTATTAGTCTCCTGAAGACACTGACAAAGACAGGAAGGAAAAGAGTTTGCGGAATCTGAACGAGTAAGATATGGGACAGCAAAATTACACTGAAATATTGCAGAAATTCAGTATGGAATCAAAATGATTACAGTACTCTTCAGATGGGATCAGTCTTCCAGATAATATTTACAGCAAGTAACATTTACACCAGTAATAATTTTGTTACTCCACCTTCCTGTGTAAAATTAATCACGTTCAAGTAGCGCTCAAGAGCACCAAAAGCATTATTACTCTGAAAAGTCATTTTGAATGTTCTCTATATTCTATCGTTTATCATTTTAAATCTCGCCAAATCTTGGTTTTGGCTTGGTTAGGATGGGAGACAGACATATACAGTGGGGGGGGAGTATTTGATCCCCTGCTGATTTTGTATGTTTGCCCACTGACAAAGAAATGTGTTTTGGGTCATTGTCATGCTGGAATACTCATCCACGACCCATTTTCAATGCCCTGGCTGAGGGAAGGAGGTTCTCACCCAAGATTTGACAGTACATGGCCCCGTCCATCATCCCTTTGATGCGGTGCAGTTGTCCTGTCCCCTTAGCAGAAAAACACCCCCAAAGCATAATGTTCCCACCTCCATGTTTGACGGTGGGGATGGTGTTCTTGGGGTCATAGGCAGCATTCCTCCTCCTCCAAACACGGCGAGTTGAGTTGATGCCAAAGAACTCGATTTTGGTCACATCTGACCACAACACTTTCACCCAGTTCTCCTCTGAATCATTCAGGCAAACTTCAGACGGGCGTGTACATGTGCTTTCTTGAGCAGGTTTCTTGCGGGTGCTGCAGGATTTCAGTCTTTCACGGCGTAGTGTGTTACCAATTGTTTTCTTGGTGACTATGGTCCCAGCTGCCTTGAGAACATTAATAAGATCCTCCCGTGTAGTTCTGGGCTGATTCCTCACCATTCTCATGATCACTGAAACTCCACGAGGTGAGATCTTGCATGGAGCCCCAGACCGAGGGAGACTGACAGTTTCTTCCATTTGCGCATAATCGCACCAACTGTTGTCACCTTCTCACCAAGCTGCTTGGCGATGGTCTTGTAGCCCATTCCAGCCTTGTGTAGGTCTACAATTTTGTGCCTGACATCCTTGGACAGCTCTTTGGTCTTGGCCATGGTGGAGAGTTTGAATCTGATTGATTGATTGCTTCTGTGGACAGGTGTCTTTTTACAGGTAACAAGCTGAGATTAGGAGCACTCCCTTTAAGAGAGTGCTCCTAATCTCAGCTCATTACCTGTGTAAAAGACACCTGGGAGCCAGAAATCTTGCTGATTGATAGGGGATCAAATACTTATTTCACTCATTAAAATGCAAATCAATTTATAACTTTTTTGAAATGCATTTTTCTGGATTTTTTTGTTGTTATTCTGTCTCTCACTGTTAAAATACACCTACCATTAAAATTATAGACTGATCATTTCTTTGTCAGTGGGCAAACGTACAAAATCAACAGGGGATCAAATACTTTTTCCCCCACTGTAATGCCTATAATCAGGGGGCAGATTGCACAGTTTTGCACTTTTATGTCATTGCATTTGCATTTACTGGAGCTTCTTTCTCAAAATACTGCAAAAGAGCGTGTTTTTTCCCCTCTTATAATCAGACACCAATTTTTCCAAGATTGATTCAGAAGTAATTATGGACTTTGTGACCCCTTTATGAATTTATCGCCAGTTGTGTCATTTTCAGTGCAAACTTGGCTAAATTGTTTCAATGAAACATGCAAACCTGTGGCCTGCCAAGTCTCATAATTAAGAATTTATAGAAAGACATCGGAGGGCATTTTGAAATTAAACATGGATTTTTTTTCAGCTTTGAACCACTTCCGAATTCAGTCAAACACACCCACACACATAATATTTATATATTTATACATTTTATACAGTATATACTGTATATCCCCCCCTCTTGGATTAGGACATGTTTTAGCTGGAAATGTTTCTTTATTTGCCACAATTTACATTCTTAATGTATAAACGTCCCGAGTGATCCCCGCTGATCAAAGGTCTTTTGACTACCTAAAGGGACTGGTGTTTAACCATTTATGAATTCCTTGTAGGGTTTTCCATCGAACTTTAAAATGTTTCCCCAGAATTATATTGAGTGTAGGCCAGCCTGCTTGGTGATCCATCAAAAAAAATACAAGATTTTAGTTGCTGGGATTATGGTGACCTTTTAGGTATAGAAAAAGCACTGCTTTGCAGTAGACCTACACACTCTTCCCCATGCTTCCCACCACAAAATGTGGGTATATGTGAATGGCATGCCTGTTTACATTGCTTTCTTTAAAAAAAAAAAAACGACAGAAAAGTTGCAGTCATCTTTTCAGTGCCAACATCCTTCATGTAATTGCTTTCCTGGGCATCGTGCCCGAGCCGAACGGCAGTGTTGCCTGTGAGATCAATATTAGTGTGAATTGTAAGGTTATCCGTTTCTGCCTGCTCAGCCTTGACCTGCTTTGATAAGCACAGCTGTGGTTATTGAGGCTTTAATGATACATGCTTAATGTCGGCTTGTTGGCTACACCTCTGATGATGAGCGATGACCGGTTCTTCGGCACCTGGCCTTCAAGTTCTGTCAGAATTATTACAAAGTCTATATACATTATGGAAGTGCACTGTAAAGATTCCTGGGTTTCCTGTGGGTGGGATCTTTCCTCAGACTTTAAGGATTCCTGGAGTTTGTTGGAGCCTAGTTGCTTCTAATACTACTAGGATAACCATAGTGTTAACATTCCACTTTCTTTCTAGTTCCTCTTTCTCAAATTTCTCTGTTTCCTTCGTTCTGATGTTACCATCACTTGGGAATTCCATTGATCAGTCTGTACAGGATTTCGCAGAGATTTTTATTTTTGTGATTGTTGTGGCCAAAAATGCTCGATTTTGCTGCTGCTTTTTTCAAACTCTGCAATGCAACTTGCAAAGTTTTTTGTGTGCTTTTTTTTGTGGAAAACTACTTCAATTTGGCAAAATTCCAGTTGCACAAAATTGTTTTCCACGGTCTTTCAACTGTATACGCATTGTGATGACGTTACATGACGCGTCTTGGCCTAAATCTGTGGAAAATCTGTGGTACTTGCGAGCTCCTCCGAATATTGCGGAGTTTGCTTGATTTTGTGTTAATTTCTGTGATTGCAAAATCACAAAATCCTGGAGGGACTGATTGATCACTACTGCTGTTTTATTTCTACCAATTTCTTGTAGGTCTTGTAGGAGCTGATGGCCAACAAAGTGTCCTGTTATAAGAAAATAATGGACAAGACTCTATTTTTGGACAAATAACTAAAGAATCCTGTTTAATTTGTTCATTCAACTTGAGTAAGAGCTTTATCCTTGTCAGGGTTGTTGTAGATTTGGAGTCTGTCCCAGGAATATTGGGCATGAATGTGGTAATACGCTATGGATGGGACACCATTGGAGGGCACCACGTACATAAATACACACTTTAGCTTAGCCAGTCCACCTACCAGCAGGCGGGAGGAAACCAGAGAAGCCAGAGAAAAACCATTAGGACAGTTACTTATTTTTCATTATGGTCTAATAACTGTTAAAAATACATTTAATCACTATGTGGTTATGACCAGTGCATCATTAATGCTACTCATGCATACATACATAGTTCTAATCCTCAAAAGTATACAAATGATCTTTGTATATAGAGTGGGACAAGAATGGAGTGTGTCTGTCTTAATGTAATGAATCAAATAAATATTGTCCAGCTGTAGTTGATGGATAACAGCATCATATTCATAGCATATATGTTTGTGCTGCAGGTTTAGACGTCTTAAAATCTCATTCTGATTTATCTGCTTACTGTTTGCACATATAAATTCACAACAGGAAGCCAAACTCCTTGAACTCCACTCAGACTCCATACAAAGAGGTTTACTCAAGATAGATGAAGGTGTGAAGTGGTTTCTGTGAAATAAATTGCTCTGGAAAGTGGAGGCGTTCTGAAGAATAACTCTCCAGAATCAAAGTGTTTGAGATCTTTCCCGGTGATATAGAACTGAATAATGGGAAAGGAGCAGAACCAGGAACTGCTGAGGATGCAATCTAAGCATTGAGTCGAGTAGCTCTTTAAGGGTTAAAGGGGTTCAGTGCTGGCTTTCTGGCAGTTGTCCAGTTTTAAATGTGTGATCACCCACTTAGAACCTCGAAAACTGAGACACTGACCTGCAAATGCTATTTCAGTTCATAAAAGGGGTAAATATGATCTTACACCAGCCATTTTAGGTTGGTGGTGTTGGACTTCATTTACATTTCTGGCATTTGGCAGACACCCTTATCCAGAGTGACTTACATTTATCTCATTTATACAGCTGAGCAGTTGAGGGTTAAAGGCTTTGCTCAAGGGCCCAGCAGTGGAACTCACGACCTTCCGATCAGTAGTCCAAAGTCTTAACCACTGAGCTACCAGTGACTTCAGCAATGCAGGATGTAAAAACACAGCTGGTCAAACTATTTGATTAAGATGTTAACAACTAGTTAAACTACTTCAGAATCTCCTTGAATTTCCATGTCTCGAATGCCCATGTCTGTCCATTTAGTATAGTCTAGGCTATAGTCTGAGTTTTTTTTTTTTGGTACCTATCAATACCAATACTCAGCTATACAATTTGCATAAATTCATGTGTTTGCAGCATTGAGATGCAACACTACATCGCAAATGTATTAATCTAGTAAAAGTAGCAGAGTCAAAGTTATCGTAGAGTTTGGCTTTTCTGAACTTCCTTTTCACCCCATCAATAAAGTTTTTTCTTAACCTTTAGAAGATTTTAGAAGCCTGTTCAGAAGGGTGTATAATCATTTGTAGGGGTGAACTGGTCTGCGGTTAAGATGTCGGGATTGTCAGTAGACGAAAGCTATTTTCATCCACTGTTCAGAGTTTAGTTTGACAAAGTTCGTCTTCTTCACTCTGCCAAAATGTTTTCTTTTCATCAGAAGCGTCCACTGTCCTTCAGGTGCAGGAAAAACTGACTGTCCAATTCTCAGACATGTGCTTATAGAGTTTAGTTTTATTTTCTTTTTGCTATATCTGTGTTTTGATGCGAGTTCTTGATCTTTTGCATCCTTATTGTTTTCTATCATTATTATTGGGGCAAAGCGCTCATTCAGAAAGATGGCTGTGTTTCCATTAAATCAGGTTTATATAACTGAAGCGTCTCAAACACACACACTCTCACGCTCTCAGCAATATATCTGTAAATACACTCAGGCATTCACTCGCTGCAAGAGACATTCATGAAAAAAAGATCTGGCACTATTATAAAACCTAGAACTATCATTTTGGCTGTCAATCACATCTCTTAAACGTCTGTCTAAATAAGTGTGCAAGATGGACCGGTAAACAAATTTATTTAAGCGTTAATGGTTTATGGCTGAAGTCTGCTTTTCATCTTTGTTGAGTTCCTTGAATATTAGTCATGTTTTTTTTCTTGGTATAAACTTCTGCTTGTGCAAGTAGGTTTAAAAAAACAACAACTCTGCCATCCTTATTTTCCTCCTGACCAAAAACATGAGCAGCGCCAACATCTGGAAGTTGTAGAGCTGTTCAAATGTTCCAACAATTAACCAACAATTAAAAGATAAATCTTTAGGATGAAGGGCTTTGAGGTTTCTGATTTCTATGTAACTTGAAAAGCTGCGGGATTTTTTTTTGTCTTATTAACTTACCTAAATTTACAGCTTTATCTCTAACTGTTACAGAGCGCTGACTCTGGAGACTTTTTCCATAAATGTTAAATAAACTTCTCCTTACAGAAAACTTGGTGTGGGAACCAGAAGACATTTAGAAAAATACAGTACAAGCCTTGTGGATTTAAAAACAAAAAACAAAACAGAAAATAAAACATGCATCTGTCTGAATGAGATCTCAATCCTGCAGAGTATAATCACTGTTACACATGAGGAAAAGCTTTAATCAAAAGACTCTGCAATTAAATCTTTTTGCCTCCAGCTCCTATTCAATACACAAAGCTTGCTGTGGTGTGCAAAAGAAATGAGATTCAACATCTCAGGCATGAGAAAATTGGAACATTTATACACTGTATAGCAGCAACAAATAATAAATAATTAATAATGCTCATGAGTTTGCAGCCTGTCTAGAACACTCAAGGTTTAGTAATAAGAATAAGATTTATAGTTTCCTCAAATAAGCTTACTGTTTCAACTTGAAGTGTACTTGCTATTTCACCTGAACTGAATATTTAATCAAGACTGCAGTGTGACTGGTGTAACACTGTATGGGATTTTGTTCTCCTTTGAATATTAGGGTGGATGACTTGGATTGATCTAGAATAGATACTGAAGCCTGTCCTGCTCTTTATGTTAGTGCCATAACCACATAAAACCCCTGCCAAAATTGGTGACTAAGTCATAATTATGAGTTAACAAATCATAAATCTGAGATACTGTTGGTATTGTTGAAAGGTGTGTGTGTGTGTGTGTGTGTGTGTGTGCGCGTGTGTGTGTGTGTGTGTACACAGGCTAGCCTACTCATCTGGTTTTCATCTCTTAGCCGGAATGGTTCTAACATAAGACAGTATCACAATATTATGACTTGGTATCCCGTGATGACTTAATATCTCATAATAACTTAGTATATCAATTACAAGGGGGCACGGTGGCTTAGTGGTTAGCACATTTGACTCGCACCTCCAGGGTTGGGGGTTCTATTCCCACCCCTGCCCTGTGCGCACAGAGTTTGCATGTTCTCCCCATGCTTCGGGGTTTCCTCCAGGTACTCCAGTTTCCTCCCCCAGTCCAAAGAGTGTAGGCTGATTGGCATCTCTAAAATTGTACATAGTGTTTGTGTGTGATGCAGGCACCCTCTGTAGGATAAGCAGTACAGAAAATGGATGGATCTCAATTATGACTTAATAACTCACAATTATGACATAGTATCTTGACATTATGATTCTCTATCTTATAATTATGACTTGTTATCTCAAATTATGACTAAATATTTTGACACTATGACTTGGTATATCATAATGATGACATAATATCCTGGAATTATGACTTGGTATCTCATAATTGTCATATAATGGAGGCAATGATGGATGCAATTACAGGTAAAGCAGTATTTAAGCAGGTAAAGCAGGGTGAGTGTGCGTGGTTGCGGCCATGTTTGTAGGCCACTGTGTCTGCTGGGAAATGGAGATTGTTGTTTGCTGTGACATGGCTTAGTATCTTAAAATTACAGCTTAGTATCTTGATATTATGACTTATTATCTGATCATCACGACTTGGTATCTCATAATTATTCTTACCCATTATTATGTCATTATGACATCTGAGTTTTCGCTACACACCCACACACCATGAATGCGTTTTCACAGCTCCTTTTGTTATTTCACTTCCCCACGATTTTACGTTTAACATCTCAGTGTTAATTCAATGCAAGTTGTTTAATTGTGTTTTGTTTTAGCCTGCTCTTTTGTTTTGTCCCCTGAGAAAGAGCCCATAACAGTCTATAGGATAGGATCTGTACTTCTGTGTGCATCTGATCAATAGTGAAGCCCAATAGGTTTTCATCTCATGGCTCGGTCTGGTCTCCAGTGTTCTGAAGCTGATTTACTGACTCTCATTTATTTTACAATGAGTTAAATAAAGCAACAGAGGAGGAGGCCACTGTATATCTGTGATCCATAACAGAGAAGGCGTCTTAAAGAAATGGAGAGGAAAGGAGCTATTAAAGAGAGGATGTTTGAAAGATGATTCATAAAACCTCTAGTATGCAGTGTGCACAATTTTATATGTAAATATGTGGCATGCAATACTGTATGTAGTATGCATTCTAGAGTATGTATGGTCAGTGCAATAGCGCATGTAGTGTGCAGTATGTATTAGGCAGTTCGCAGTATGTAGCATGTACTATGTGGTGTATATAGTATAAAATATACAGTACTACATATAGTATGTATTAAGTTACATACAGTATTCATAGTTATATGTAGTATGTAACATATTGCATGTAGTATGCAGTAGGCACTATATATGTAGTGTGGCTATCTGGTATACAGTGTGCAATATGTAGTATGTAGTGTATAGTATGCATTATCAGTATTTAGTGTGCAGCATATAGCAAACAACATGCATTATATAGTATGTAGTATGCAACATGGAATTTATAACATGGTACATGCTTGAAATAGTACAGATAGTGTGCAGTATTTATTAGGCTGCATGCTTTATTATGTAGCATGCAATATGCATTGTGTAATATATATAATTCAGTATGCAGTATGTATGGTGTAGTACACACACAATCCACAATATGCAATATGTAGCTTGTACCACAGCACTATGCACTCTTTACCCTATAGTATGCAATATGTAGTATGCCTTAGACACAGTATAAAGGGTGCACTATGTGCTGCATACTTTTTATTGCATGCTCCACACACAGTATGTAGTATATATTATGCAGTACAAAGTATACATTATGCATTATTTGGTATACGTATACCATGCAGCATGTGGTATATAGTTGGCAATATACAGTATGTACTATACTTTACAGTGATTACTACACAGTACTGAGTATGTAGTATATTGTATATAATAAGCAGTAATTGTCTCTTATTATTGGAACGCTGACAAAAAGAGAACAGATGATTTGGATGCATTGATATATCAGTTAAAAGATGAATCAAGACAACAATTGTTTATTGTTAAAAATATCGAATCGTTGCTCAAAGAATCGAAATCATATCATATCGTATTGTATCGTGTGAAAGCCTGAGGTTAACACCCCTAGTTAAAAGTGACTGCAGTGAAAGTTCAGGACCATGGACAGCAATCATGTGTCATTATGACTAATGGAGGATGTTACTACATGCACGGTGGGTCCCCTCATTAAGACTGGAGTGGGTCTAATTTAAGCTCACTAAAAGCCCTAGGGCAATATGACCCTGCCAAGGATCCAGACAGGATAGGACACTCATGAATTAAGGTAAAAATAATTCTAGACGTCCTCCAGCATTGACAGACAAAATGTCCTCCAATCCAGACCAGACACTTACACAGATATAGATTACACTTTATAGTGCACTTTAATCCATTAATGCTGCAAAAATGCTGGAAATGTGTAACTGCTGGCACAGAAGCAAAAGCTGACCTATTTGGTATATTATTATATTATTAGTAGTAAAAAAAAAAAAAAGACATTAAATACAGATGAAACAAAATCGATTAAGTCATTTATGACTTTTAGGAAAAACAGATCATGTGATTGAGGTCATTTCGATAATCATGTTTTCCCATTTGTTCTGCTTTTGTTGGGTTGGTTTTGCTGTGACTTTTTGTACTTTTAAGCTACAGTTTAATAATCATTTGGCAAAGGTGTCTTTTTGCTCTAATCCGCTGGAATTAGCGGACTTTTAAGAACAACGTGTTTCTCAACACCCCTCAATCAAATCTGTCAGTTATTCCTAAACCTTTCGTATAACACACATAGTGATGCACTCACACACACACACACACACACACACACACACACACACACACACACGCACACATACACACACACACACACATACTCACATATCATACACTTAGGTATCAACTGTAAAATTAATCTGATTTGAAAAAATATATTATGACTATTTGTCTATTTTACAGATTATTAACCAGATTATGGAACTTTTTACTTTTAATTTTATATGTGTTAATAGTCATGTCAGTGGATGGAACTTGCAATGATAGTAAGGCAAACATATGTGTGTATGTGTGTGTGTTTATATCTTGGTGAGAACAAAATGCAACCACAGTGACCTTGTGGTGACCTTGTGGTGACCTTGTGGTGACCTTGTGGCTGGTCCCCATGAGAATTTTTTTTTTAATAAAAAGAAAGCAAAAACTTTTCTTTGGCTTTTCTTTGAAAGTGGAATGGCCTCAGAAGGATTGCAAAACAAAATCTCTCTCTCCCTCCCTCTCTTTCTGTGTGTGTGTGTGTGTGTGTGTGTGTGTGTGTGTGAGAGAGAGAGAGATAGAGAGAGAGAGAGAGGGGTGCAGCGGTGGGGGGGGGGGGGGGGGGCTTAGGAGTGATCCGTCCAATCACCACACGGTGGAGCAAAGCCACTCTAAACTTCTCATCTTCTCATCGACTGAAGCACTTAAACAAAATCTTATGCCAAATTTTGTTCCTTTCCTACAAACCCTGAGATCTTTCTCTCGAGCCCTGAACACAAATAAAACCGTTTCATTCCCGCGTGTGTAACTGTGTGTAACTCGGGGAACTGTGTGTGTGTGCGTGTGTGTGTGTGTGTCCAATGCGCGCGGACCGGCGATGGTTTGGCCCAACGGGAGCGCGAGCGGATGCTGCGGATCCCCGGGGTATCTCTCGGACACCGGAACAGCTCACGACTCCCAGCTCAGCCTGAGCCCGACCGGACACTCAGTAGTAGCCGCGTGCCTCGGGCTCATCTGCACCTTCGGCTTTGTGAACAATCTGCTGGCGCTGGTGCTGTTCGGCCGCCACAAGGCGCTGCGCTCTCCCATCAACCTGCTGCTCATAAACATCTCACTGAGCGACATGCTCGTGTGCGCGCTGGCCACGCCGTTTAGCCTCGCCGCCAGCACGCGCGGACGCTGGCTTGCGGGACGCACCGCATGCGTGTGGTACGGGTTCGCCAATTCGCTCTTCGGTGAGTATACGCGGTGTCTGGTGCTTGTTTCAGGATTTTTAAATAGTGCTACTGGTCTCACTTTATAATAACGACATTAATAAGCGCGAGGAAAGTTGCACGTTCACTCTCAGGTACTAAAGGTAGCATTCCTTATCACAGGCGCGGTACCATCAAGTACCTTTAGTACAGATCCCTTACCTAAGAATTTAAAGCTACTCTATCCACACATTTCATTTTGCTTGTGAAATGCATATTTAAAAGGCAAAAAGGACAATTACCTTTCTTTGTCGTTGTGATGGTACCCTCAAGGGCACACATTTTGTACCTTTAGTACCTTTAGTTTGTATATTTGACCTAGAATTAGTGTAGCATCCCCATAATACGGTTCATTTACCGGTACCTTGTACCTTTATATGTACCATTCACCATTTCCAGGTGAAATATACTGTACATATTAAAGCTACAAAATATATATGTACCCTTGAAGGTACCGCCTCAGAAACAAGGAAAGGTACAGATTAGTACCCTTTTTCTGAGACTGTGAGGTACGCTCTTAAAACTAATTCTTAATAAGGATTTCCAAATGTATTTACATGATGCATTACAAGTATTCACTGTTCACTCTCAGAAATAAAGGTACTAAATGGTACCATTCCTTGTCACTGTGATATGTAACATCCAGTGTACACCTTATGTACCATTAGTACATCTTAGGTGAATGTAATGTCGGCCTCTAAAAACGAATTACGGTCCGTTTATTTACCTTAGATCATTTGAAACGTAACCATATCCACATTTCCAGGTGATAGATGCATATTAAAGGTAAAACGTGGATACCATTGAGGGTACCACCCCAGCGACTAGGAAAAGTACAGTTTAGTACCCTTTTTTTGAGTCTGTGACGTGCACTCACATAATAATCATCCCAAATGTATTTACATTATGTTACAACTGTTCATTGCTCACTCTCAGTACCTTTAGTACTTTTATTATCTATCTCATACCTAGAAAGTAGGCATACCTGGACCAAGGAAAAGTATAGTTCAGTACTCTTTTCAGTACCATTTTTAAAAAATATATAAATGCATAAAAAATTATGATGTCACTATTTAATTAATTAATGTAATTGTTGGCAAATTGCTGAGGTATAAGAGGAATAAACCATGTGCTGTTATAGGAAAATAATCAGCTTCAGATTAGTGTGTCCGGTTCATCACACAACCCAGTCGTTCATTATTTTCCTATAACAGATATAAAGATGGAACGTGAGAGAAAATATTCCCAAAAAGGGTATATTTTTTAAATTGACTTCCCAAATACTTCTTCAGGACTGGACTTTGATTTTAACATTAACCTCCCTGTATGTTTGCTTCGCTCCCACCTGCTAATTGTCCATCTGCTTCACCCTTTGACCTTGTCACCCTTTTTTCTCCGTTTATCTGCATAGTCTGTTGACCTCATGTCTCTTCCTCCTTAGCATACGAGCTAAATTCTCTCCCCATTAAGCTGTACTTGAACCCAGAACTCAGTTAATGACGCACCCAGCAGAGACAGGTGGAACCAGCAGGAACAGCTCGGCTAAATATAAACGTACACATTTCATCCCTTTTTACTCCAAATATAGTTGATCAGCCAACAAAATGTGCTCCTTTTTATTTTTAATGGAGTTACGAAACTAATATAGGGAAGCTTGATTTGATTTGATCAGTTGATCGCTGTTTAATTTGTATGTTTAAATCATCAACATGCATTCAACACGCTATAACGCACTGGGCCTCATTTATCAGTCTTTTAATAAAGTTGTGTGTACAGTAAATGGCCAAACCGAACTAAATATTCCTGCCAGATTTACAACAGTTTCGGTAATGTTGATTTCCTTCGTGATAAACGCCAATCAGTTGTAAATTACCAAGTACATCGAAGGCAAAGTTGATTTATATTTAGCCACGCCCACAAAACTCCATAAAAGGCAAAGCTCATAGAGCTGATGATTTGCACTAAATCTTCCAGTAATGCAGCTCAGCCACTGCAGTGAGTCAGCTACTCTAGACACACACACAGACTAACTCTTCCTCCTTTTATCGGATGACAGCGTAATCCGTATATAAAATTGCAGTAACCCATCGCCTGATTGTACTCTTTGAAGCCGATCATTCGAGGTTCATGTTAGTCTCCTTGTACGTAAATTTACACAAACTCAAGAACGAAAAGTAGTATATGAACATTTTTCTGAACTAACTAGATTTTCCTGAACACCACATTTCTTGGGTAAATACTCCTGCAAGTTTTATGAATAAATGAAGCCATTTATGCATAAACTTTTACACAGCCAGATGTCAAGTTGTAATTTTAAGTTTTTCTGACACGGGAAAGTGTTCATGCTGTAAGTAAGAACAGGAACCAACTGGTTTCCTGGACGTTCCACAACATTGAATACAACTATAAATGAATAAAACGCACAACTTGTTGTTTATTAAGAAATTCAAATTGTAATTGTTTGCAAATTGTTGTTGTATAAAAGGAATAAAACACTTCAGCATTGGTGACAGTAGCTCTGCTTCAATACACCACCTCATCGTTGTTTATTTTCCTATAACGGCACGCCCTCAACCATTCTATTCCTGTACTTCAGTGACTCTATTTTAGATTTTTATTTCTTGTCAGAATGTCACTAGCTATTCTTTGGCTTACACAGTGAGTGCGGAATTATGGGAAAAACACAATGTGTCACATTTATTTTCTTCAGGGCTGAGTTCAATTCATCTAAATGTTCTTTAGCTGTGTTCCCTCAGAAACAACATAACAACAACGAACCACGTCTGCACGGAATGGAGAACAATAAGGAAACGATATTTTATTAGAAGTCGTAACTCTGATCTGTTTTAAGATCGAACAGCAACACGACAGGAGAAAGTTTATTCTCATAACACACACCTCAGTATTGAGATTTTACCGCTCTAGCCAGTCAATTCTGCAAAAAGTTTAATTAGCCCTCGTTGTGTCTTCCAGCAAGCCGAAAAGAAGAATGTTTTGTTCAGATCCAGCAGAAGGAGGTCAGGATTTTTTTAAATTTTTTTTTTTTAGTTCTAATCACATTAAATTTAATGAGCATGAAGTACCCTGTTATTTTCTCGCTGGATGTCATTTTCCAAGCTTGTCTTTTCATTTGCATTCGATTAACACCATTTTTCATCAGAGATTTTCTCACCATATGCTCCAGCAGTTTGCTTAATGGATTCATAACAAAAAAAAAAAATTAGACAGAGCAGGTTTCAGGTGGAATATTCATTTTAAAAAACATCATTCTCAATAATAAACAGCATGGTTTATTTGTCGAAGCGGGATTCATAATCAATACAGGATCGCAAAAGGAATGTAGGCTTGTTTTTTTGTTTTGTTTTTTTTTTTTCAGAGCAACAGCAACATTGTAGTTTTATACAACATTTTTTCTCTCAGTTACAATCTGTTACAGTTAGTTTCAAACAGATTTTAAAATGTGTGTAATCGTTGGTATGGTAAAGTTTTCTGTAAGGAGACCTTTATCTAATGTCTGTGGAAGGAGTCTCCAGTGTCAGGGCTTTGTAACAGTCAGAGGAAAAGCTGTAGATTTACGTTTTCTGACATCTTCAGAACAAAGGAGTTTAAGCTTGGTGATTTCTCTGTAACATGACAAGCTTCTTCTTCTTCTTTTTTTGGTTCAACAGAGGAAGCGACAATAACAGGAACAAACTTGCTTCACAGACATTACACAACACATTAGATGTAACTAGAAACAGATAACAAGCATGACGTGTCATGAGGTTTTTAAAAAATAAACTTTTTTTTTTTTTATCAACTTCTGGGTGGGAACACAGGGAACTCCACTTCATCACACCACCACATCACTGATTATGTTCCTATAACAGCAATGTGTTTTATTCCTTAATTAATAAATAAAAGTTAAAAATTCACA
Organism: Cranoglanis bouderius; assembly: GCA_023630585.1. Taxonomy (NCBI): domain Eukaryota; kingdom Metazoa; phylum Chordata; class Actinopteri; order Siluriformes; family Cranoglanididae; genus Cranoglanis; species Cranoglanis bouderius. The sequence continues at coordinate 25,005,660 of CM042536.1, forward strand.
GAATATCATGTGATTAAATCTGCATCCAGGCAAAAGAAAAATAAATGTTAGAGTTGTTGTAATGGCTTCCGCGCAATTAAATATAGCCACTTCCGTGTGGGACAGAGTATTTGACGCTGCTCGCAATAAGTAGAGAAAATCATGAAATTTTATTGGCATAAAAAAAATTACAAGGCTACAAACAAGGGATATAGGCCATTCCAAGGTACTCTCACATGTAGGTAAACAAAAAAAAAAAAAAAAAAAAAAATGTCTCCCTTCCCACACCATTGCCACCTCACTTCCTGTTCAAAATGGTTGCCCACAGGAAGTAGCAAAGGCAGGTGCAATACCTATTATCCACCCCTGGGGGAACACAGAATACAAAAACGTATTGAAACAGACACTGAAACAAATCATGTAATGAAAAGACTGACACATTATCCAGTAATTTAAATATATGTAACTTTATGGCTCCTGCAGTTATGATGTAATGATTACTTGATTGGACTGAATTAAAAATGTTATTAGTCGAAAGTATACTTGTTTTTTCATAAAAATGTAATTGAGAAAGGTTTTTTTTTTTAAAAGAAACACTATTTTACTCAGGTTAATCAGTACAGTACAAATCCCCTAAAATGAGTAAGAGTAAAGTAAAATATAGGATGTATTATAGCTTAAGTTAAGTACTTTTCACATCTGGTTGCTAGCATTCGTCTGGTTTAGTTATTTGAATAAACCCTATTTCATCAGTAGGGGTTACACGTTAACAAACCCGAATGCATTGTGCTTTACACTAAAGCACAATGTATGTATCCCTTTTATTTCTCGTTGTCTTTGTCCAAATTTATGTGCATCAGATAAAGCGGCAATTCAGCAATGTAGAACAGCAAAGACATTATCAATGTGGCTGCTGAGTTAATCTGCATTTAAATGCGTTGAATGACATCAGAATTATAGTTACATGCTTAGAGATCTTTTGTGGTGGACTAACAGGTAGCTGTAGGTTTGAATTTCTGTTTCTGGACATGTTTGGCAAGCCTTCAGTTAAATCGATCAGAACACACTGCAGAATGTTTCCCCTCCGAGCCTTGGCTTATTCATAATCGCTATGAATTTGCTCATATCTGTGCATAAGCCAAACAAAACAAGTCAGCGAAAATATTTGAAACATTTCCCTGGTGACTTCCAAAGCCTGTTTGCCTTTTATATATTATGTTTTCACTAGGCTTTATATTATTAATACTACCTTCCATGATATCCAGTACATCCCAGTGAAATTTGTTTGCCGTGTGATTAAACTGCAATAAATCTACTGCATGTCTGGCGTTAGACAGAAAATCTTTGCTGTGATCTTCTTGTTCAGATTTGTCGGCTCGCGTATGGGCGGCCTGACTATTCTCAGCTCCAGGGGCTCATCATTAATACTAGAATATTTGTAATTACTTTTGAATATGAGCCACAGAGAAATCAAAAACCTAGGTCCATCTGTCATCCAAGTAGGTTTACGCCTCTGAATCAAAGATGCATTCATCTAAAGCAGTGCACTGATTGCATGTTTGAATGCTGATTGCTGTATTTGAATAGAAATGAACCCAGTTGTCTGTGTACATTTTCATGAGAAAATTGTATACAGTCTTCCATTTTTGTCTGTGTTTTAAAAACAAGTTGACTGAAACCATAGTTTGAGTTCTAATTGTGAATCTCTACTATAAATCCCTACTTTCTTTAAAATCCATTACACAGAACGTGTACTGTTACGTCAGAAGGGCCTTCAGGATTCTGAAGCTTGTGGCCAGAAAAGTGTAAAAGCTAGCTTGCAAGCTTTTGTGCTGCAACTTGCAACTTTCACTGTAAAGAAATCAGGTCATTTGGGTTATTTCCTCGAGTATGACTTTTGTTGCTTTACTATTTATCTTTCACCTGTATAACTCTTTTAAGGTGCATAATTGGACATGGTTGTACCTTGATGGTACATTTGCATTGTTTGTACCTTGAGGAACAGAAACCCCTGTACTACTGTATCTACTGGAAGACACGTAAGCTGCATTCTATATAGGAAAGGCTTTATCTCTGGAGCACAAATACTGAACATGTCCAAATCAGACTGAGACAGAAAATAACCAAACTCCTACCTTTGGTTCGTTTTGTCCAAATGGGAAACAAAAGTTTGTTTCTCTGCCAGAAACTCACACAAGGAAGTGGGTTATGTACAAAAATAGTGTATACATAAAAGTATGACAAGTGATCCTGAAGCCTGTGTCCGGAAAAGTGTGCAAAAATATCAAACTGCTCATAGTCCAAAGTGTCTGAAACTGGGACTAGCTAGCAGCTTGCATGCTGTCTTGACTAGACTGTCTTTTGGTGTAAAAATCACTGGGGTGGTTTTCTGAAGAACACAGCTTCCCAGCACTGGTCCTGGAGAACTCCCTATAGTGATTTCTGTGCTCTAACACACCCACTTTGACTCAGAAAAGATGGCTAATTAGCTAATAAGTTGAATCACGTGTGTTAGAGCAGGGAAAATACAGGGGGGTTCTCTAGGACCATGGTTGGGAATCTGTGCTCAAGAGTATGACTTTTATACCTTTGGCATGTTCACTGTCTGCATGGGGGCATTGTCATGCTGGAACAGATTTTGGGGCTCTTAGTTCCAATGAAGGGAAATTGTAATGCTACAGCAAACACGGACATTCTATAAAATTGTGTCCTTCCAACTTTGTGGCAGCAGTTTGGGGAAGAACCACATATGGGTGTGATGGTCAGGTGTCCACAAACATTTGGCCATATAGTAAAATACATAACCTTTAGGACCATAGATGTACTTCTAATATATTTGCTTTGTTTGTACTTTGGGTAACAGGAACATCTGTCATCTAGTTCTGCTTTCTAAATCTGGACCTGCCTTATGATAATACATTGTATGATGATAATGTATCCCATCATGCATCTCTGCAGGCATTGTGTCGCTCATATCCCTGGCTGTGCTTTCCTATGAGCGCTACTGTACCATGATGTGTCCGGCCGAGCCTGACGTCACCAACTACAGAAAAACTGCAGTGGGAGTTGTGCTGTCCTGGGTCTACTCCCTCGTCTGGACTCTGCCGCCGTTCTTCGGTTGGAGTCGCTACGGACCCGAGGGGCCCGGAACCACCTGCTCAGTGGACTGGGCAACCAAGACGGCCAACAACATCTCCTACATCATCTGCCTCTTTATCTTCTGCCTCATCCTACCATTCCTTGTCATTGTATACTCTTATGGGAAGCTGCTGCATGCTATCAAACAGGTAAGATGTCTTGTTCGATTCAAAAAGCTTGAACGTTATATAGGATATTGCCTCACTGTGTACTGACCAGTGGGTTTTGAAGTGGGTTTAATAACTCAAAAGCCGAAAGCAAGTAGTCTAGACAGTCACATTATTGGAAACACATCATTTATTTTCTTAATTATTCCATCCCCATGCAATAATACAACATCAGCCGGTTTTTCACCGAGTTTCCTGCAGAGTCTGATAAAAACAGTTTGAAGTCTTCATCTCCGCTTATTAATAACACCCTACTGTGCTTGAAACGTTTCTTTTTCCCCTCATGAACTCTTGTGTTCTCTTGTGTCCTCACAACGTGAGCTAATAAAGCTGACTCAAATTTTCCCCATTTAATAAAGCACCGCTCAGACTGTATGACAAGGTGAGAGCCATATCACTTAATCTCCTTTACACCCTGACACCCTTGATAAGGAATAACCAATCATAGAAGGGGAAACAACGGGGATGTCAGGACGCATGTCAGGACGAATCCGCTTCCCTGCAGCGTTATGTTCTATTTGTGGTGTTGTGAGTTATGGGTCTCTCTCCTCTCTATGCAACAGCTGCTCTTGGGGGCAGGAAAATAATCAATGGCACAACATTGAGTTACTGCTACAGTTGTTTATTGGTCTATAACACCATATCCAGAAGTGTTTTATTCCTTTTAGATCACAGCAATTTGCCAATGCTTGCATTTATTAAATTATTAATGAATGTCATACTTTTTAAATCCGTTTATAGTTACATTTTAATGTTTTCCGAGTAACGAGGTATCGGTATCACTTATGAGAAATCATAAAGCACAATCTCCTCTGTCCTGAAGACTTTCCCGTGGCGGAAAACTTGCTCACTGTTACAAAGTGCTGACACTGGAGACTCTTTACATAAATATTAAACAAACACCTCCATACAGGAAACATCACCATATCAACAATTATACAATTTCCTTTGGTAAATAAAAACAAAAAATCTGCTTATTATTATCGTTGGGTTATGTTGTGTGGTCCATCATCCAAGTCCCCATGAATTAGTTGTTACTATAGAAACGCTAATATTAACCTCTGATTTTAACGACGACTAGAGCTGCTGTTGTGGAAAATGTTCTGACCAATCAGAATCGAGAATTGTGGTGTAAATGCTTCTTGAGGGCTTCATTCAAGGTTTCTAGCTCTTTCCATCTCTAATTACTTGTAATAACTCTTGAACAAAGTCTATAAGACAATTCTTCCCCCCCGTATATGATCGGTTATGAGTTTGCTCAAGTGGAGAAAATAAAAGCCAGTCATAATAATGAGCGCTTTGTTGTTTACTTCAAAGCCCAAAATAAAAGCGTTTTTGTTTTTCAGGTTTCAGGCAGTGGGATATAGATGAACAGAGCAGATGTGTGTGTTTTCGCTGGATTACAAAGACGTTCGGGGAAAAAAAAAAGTTTAAACATATGGTTAAAATAGTTTTGATGCTGACGCAAAAGTCCAGCTGTTACTTAGACATTACGGTAGACATTATGTGTAATTAAAGCACAGGGTAATGCGTTTAATGAAAGTTGCTGTTGTGTAAGATTGTGTCTGTATTTCTGAAAGATCTGAATGATTTTCCAATTTCCCTTGAATAAAGGTCATTTTCTGCTTTCTTCACCACACCAAGGTTTGAAAGCAGAGGTGCCAACATTTATGGTTTAGCCATAAATTTTTGATATCTCGCTATGTCAATATTTCAGGGAGACACCAGAAAACTACCCTTTATGGTTATTCAGCTAAAACAGTAGTCACATGAAAATCATCCGGTAGAATAAGCAGTTCACAGAAGGGGAAAGGACATGAAAGGGATGTAAAAAAAAAACCCCAAAAAAACGTGCATTTGCTTCTGGTAACGTTTATTTTTGCTTTACACCAACTTCATCCTGTGAACCTTGGTCTTGTGAGCCAATAGAAAACAAGTGACTTTGGTCAGTTTAAAAAATTGGAGCTGCTTATTGTTAAATAGCATTCACAACGGATATCTGGCTCGACGATTTCTTATTGTTGCTTGGCACACATCAGAAAAAAAGTCTCATCATACATGGTAAAATTACATTTTTGTGTCTCTTCCTGCTTTGCTTGTTCAGAGAGAATGTAGGCTAGTATTCTAACATATCACACATATATGGACAACAGTTATGGATGTGACTTCACATAGAATTTTTTATGACACAACACGCTTTCAAGTGCCTATCCTGGGAACGCTGGGCATGAAGTGGGAATACACCATGGATAGGATCTCTTTGCAAATAATTTATTTTGCTCCTGAGTTGCAGATACCGCAGTCCATGAGTTAGTTTGCAGTCTGAGGTTCTGCATTTTCGCCACCGTTCTTCCTGCTTCTCAGCTGTAAAGCTGCAGTGTTGCTTTCTCTAGGATTGGAGATCAAACCCTTCAGAAAACCTATCTGAGAACCCTTGGATGTTCTTGGACTATTGCATCATGGCACATTCGACATTTTTAAGCATTTCACACTGAATATACATGTACAATATGTCCACCTGCTCATTTGTTACGTTACTCTAAGAGCTGATCACGTGACAGCATCGCAAATGCATAAAATCATATGCATAAACAGTAGGTCCAGAGCTTCGGTTAATGTTCACAGCACATGACATGATGGATTTGATCTGACAGGAAGGCTGCGGTCATACAAATAACCACTAATTACAACCGTAGTGAGGAGAAAAGCATCTCAGAGTGAACAACACACTTAACCTTGAGGTGGATGGGCTCCAACAGGGGAGTCAGCCAAGAACAGGAATCTGATACTACAGGAGCACAGAAACTGGACAGCTTCAGCTCCTGCCACGTGATTGGCTGATTGGATAATTGCATGAATGAGTGCAATAAAGTGGTCAGTAAGCGTATATTGATTGTTTCCATAGAAAAGAGACTCTTCTGTACATGGTATCACATACTGTGAGGTGATATGAGTGGGAAAGCTGAATAGTTTCAAAGTGTCCACAGATCGCCATGTGCCATAAAACTAAAGGTTCAAAATGCATCAGCTGAACAAGAAATGGTATAGAATTTATCAGTCCTGCTACTGCAGTGTGAAGATTATTGGCTGTGCTACTGAACACACACACACACACACACACACACACACACACACACACACACACTGACAGAAAATACGAGCAGATGAAAAAAACCTGTCTGCTTTTATAAACAAGAAAATAAAATCAATAATTCATTGTCTTATTTATAGGTCTGTAAGAACAGCAAGATGAAAAACCGTGCAGATTTTATTATGTTATTATTCCATACAAAAATCTCAGCAGAAAAAGTTCTGCAATAGTTTATTAGGGCCAGATGTGTCTACAGGAGGAGGAAAATTTATGCAGTGCATTTGAAATTAACATTTCATTTGCTACATATAACAGTGTCGGCATTACACTGTTCAGAAACACAGCGGACCCAGGGTACATGTGATAGTAATGTAAAGGTTTTCAAAACAAATACATTTCCACCTTCTTAAGATCATATTAATATACAGGGAAAACAGGGCTCATGTGTTCCACATTAGTCATTACCTCTACGTAGAGCTCATCCTCCAAACACCACCTTTCCGTTGCACTAAGCCACACCCCCACCGGCTACACGATGGCCGTAGCTCATCCACAAACTGCTGATTAAAAGCCAGTGAAGTGGTGGAAATGGTCAACCACACGGCTGTCAAAAAGCTTGGGAGTAAAGAGGTTAAATGTGATCAAACCCTTCAATGGCTAGCTTTGTACTCCCTCCCGGGGTAGGGTCCAGACCCGCTGCAACCCTGACCAGGATACAGGCCCGGTGTCACCCAGCAGAGCCTGGTGAGAGACGGTAAAAAAAATAATTAATTGTTTAAATATACACAAAAACTTCACGGTCATTTCAATAAAAATATTTATACATTAAAAATCGATCAGATTTAAAATTGATCATGGCATAGCCAATAAAAACAGATCAGGCCTGTCAGACAGGTGGTAGGCGGAGATTCGTATTTGCCGAGTAGCCTATCAGTGAACTTCTTGCAATTACGTGATTCGTCACTAGCTATGTTTGCATCCAAGTTGCGAATTTGCGAAAGTTGCGAATGTGAAAAAAAAGCACCGTTTCCAACCCATGTGTTCAAGAGAACAAAATCGTCACTTCCAGGGAAACTGGCGCAAAGTATCGATACAAATGGAAGCTGTTGCGCTTCAGAGCGCGCAGACGAAACGCTATCACAAACTTCATGTTATCTTGCGATCGGAGATGGAGGCCTGATATTTGGGAGCGGAGACAGTTCTGGCAGGTAATTATGCCAAATCATTTCGACTTGGTATAATACTACAGACTTTGGCTCAAAAACAACATTTGAGATACTGTGTAACAGAAAAAACGCATTGTGACAGAAAAACGCATTGCTATTGCTCTGTATAAGTCGGCCACATGCGCTGAATATCCAATTTTGTTTGGTAAATGTGTCTCCATTGTAGTTTATGCTCATGTCTTCTTATCGAATAAAAAAAAATTATCCGCCTCAATTGAGTGCATACATTTTTTGTGTGCATTTTGGAGATTTTATTCGATTTTATTCACCTCTTCACCTACTTATGCGATTGTTAAACGGCCTCTCACAATGTGCCCCTCCATGCAGGAGGGATAGCCCCATATATTGTGTCTGAAATGTGAGTTACTCAATATTAATTTTGTATGTATGAAACTGTCGTATAAAAGCGATATCACACTCACGATTGTGTCATTATACTGAATATCAGCACAGCTGTGATTACCTGCGTGCTCGAGCCTAAAGCCGAATATTCTTTAGAAATATGAAAAAGAATATCATAAATATGCTGATATTCACTATAACTGCACTCTTGCTCACGTGAGATTGCTTGAATAACCACTTAAATGGTTGTGGGGGTAAACTGAATGTTAGATGTTGGGAGATGTTAGTCCCACCCCACTAATGGTTTACCAAAAAAAAAAAAAAAGCGGCAAAAATCAGAACATAAGCTTTCCTTGACGTGATGCGAAACTAACACACCTGTAACAAATCTTTCTTGGATGTTTTCACCATTGCGTCATGACACACTGGACATTTCCAAGCATTTCCTTTCCTGTTGTGAGGGGCTGCTATTAAAACACAGGCTTCTAGTTTTTATTGTTTGCTATATTCAGTATGAAATGTGTATCATGATGCAATGTAGTTGACTAAAACCTTTTTGGCAGTTACGTTACTAGGATTTCTCAGTTGTTTACTGCTGCCATTTTTATGCATACCTATAAAGCGATATGTATTTTACATACGCATAGCATCGTACAATATCATATTATAGACTGCACTGTTTTTGTAGGCTTATTCATAGTTTTATAATGATGCAATAAACACTTTTTCATGCGTCAAGGGAGCAGCGTGCTTGCCATGTGGGTTTCTCCTCCAGATTCAGAATGGAGACGGGTCTCTCTGCAGTGCCATGTGCTGAGATCAACAGTGCACCGGTTTGGACAAGAGGCCGTCTGTCGTGCTCAACATTTTGGCTCCTGTTGCTGAAGGGAGCGCACAAACGTATGCCGTTTCAGCTGGTGTGCTCAGATGACTGCGTGATGAGATTTTCAATTTTCTGCGTCGTGGGTGGTGCATGACATTAGCATATATTGGCCTGAACCGAGACCTGCGTAGGCTGCAGGTTCTCTCTCTCTCTCAACCAGCGTAAAGATGTATTTTGTTAGCATTAATAGAAATACTTTAGCTTTAAAAGGTTCAATATGATGTCCTCCTCCCTGTTGTTTTTCCTTTATTTCCAACTTTTATCAACATGATTTCTGTTCTGTTACAACAATCAAACTTTGGGAAATTTGAAAAGGCACCATTTCGCTTTTAGGTCTTGAGTCGGTCCTGCCGTCTGCATTCGATAATGCCCTTTCAACCAATGTCTGGATTTCACACTTCATATACTTAATACGCAGTACGTTTATACAGTCAATCCCATACTTGGTGTAGATCTTATTTCTCTAACCAGATTGTTTGCATTAATGCAGCTTCAAAAAGGTCAGTATGGTGTCCCACCTGGTTTTGTTTTAGGCCCCCTGTTTTTTCTTTCTACGTATCCTGCTTCACGATGGAGTTTGAACATGTAATTTTAGCTTTTGCTTCTTTTACTCTGTGTCTGAGTCTAGCCAGCTATGTGAAATGGAAGATTGTGTTGAAGGTATAAATGATAAATGATAAATGTTTGGATAAGTTTCTACTTTCTTCTCCTAAAACAGAAATACTGATGTTTAGTATCAGGTTTGCCTGCAATAATGTTCCTGATTTCACCCTATTGTTTAATTCCCATATATAGAGATATAAGTACCTCTAAAGCTATATATTATCACTGCTAAACTCTGGAGTAGTGTTTCTCGTCAAATAGCTTTTTATTGTTTGTAATTATTCTCATAGACTTGTATTGAATTCATTTCTGGGATTATCTATGACAACAGTTTTCTCTAGTAACAAATTATGCAGGGAATTGTATCTTGGCTGCTTCACATAAAAAGATGTAAAACGTGTGTTTTTTCTTTGAGGAGATGTTTCTTTAGCATGTTTGGAAGGAGTCTCCAGTTTTAGTGCTTTGTAACAGTCAAAGGTCAAAAAAGTTTTCTGACATTGGGAAGTCTTCAGGACATTGCTTTGCCTAAGCAGATGACAAACAAGTATAGCTATGATAAATAGGAATGAAACACTTGGTGTCATTCTATTATAGAAAAATAATCAACGACGGGGTGGTGTGATGAAGCGCAGTTGTTAGGTTTCCTCTTCTCCAGCCCTCGTTACGCTGCAAAGAGTGACGAGTGGCATGCTTCCGCATTCCACTGCGCGCTTTCCAGCGCTATTCAAAAACTCTCCAATGGACAATTAATTCATGAACTCACGTTTTGCTTATGTTCTCCCATGTGCTCTTGTTGTGATTCACGTCATGTCTCCGCCTCCTATGTTCCCCCATGTGCATTTGTTTTGGTTCGTGTCATGTGTTTATGGAGGGGGTTCAGCTGTTTTGGATTTGGACAAGTGATTAGTATGTGCTTAAATATGCCACTCCGTCTCCGCTTTGGGGCGGAGTATTATGATAGTTTTGCGTTATTTCCAAGTTGATGTTGTAACCGTGCGATTTGTTTCCGTGATTTCCAGATCACCTGCCCAGTTTGGTATCGTATAGTTTGTTCCGGGGATTTCCAGATCTCCTTCCGAGCGTTAATTTGACGGTGATGTGTTTATATACATTTATGTTCATTATTATTTATCAAGTGTGCCTAATAAACTGAACACTTTCCCCTGCAAGTGCATCCTGCTCATCTCCTTCACCCTACGGGTCGTAACAGAATACTCCGCCAAAAAATGGATGCAGTGGGGAAAGCGACGCCACGCCACGCCCTGCCACGCTACAATTGAAATGCCTGCTATTAACTCTGTGTTTTTTCCTCAGTGGACTTTCATCTATCCTCCCGATGAATATGACGGTTTTTCCACTTGGCCACAATGCTACATCTTGCAGGCACAACTTTATTTTTTGAGCTTGGAGGACCCCAAACCCAACGAAGAAGAGTGGTTGGGGTTCCTCCTCTCTCGTCTGGTCGGCTCCGCTTGCCAATGGGTGAAGTTTCACCTTACCAGTAGATCCCCGCAGCTCCAAACAGTGTCGGGCTTTGTGGATCTACTGGTCCAGGTGTTCGGAAGCCCAGACTTCCAACCCGACCTCAGGACATTTTTGGGGAAGGATCGTCTGGGCGACCGACCTAGTAAAACATTCCTGGAGTACTACGAGAGTAAACGGGCTAATGTGGCGGCCTATACCTCTCATCCCCAAACCCAGGAGTGTGCCACCGAGGGATGCACCCGACCAGCCATCCTGCAATGTCCCACCTGCAGGAACCAGGGAGTCAGGAGCAGCTACTTCTGCTCCCAAGGCTGCTTCAAGGGCAGCTGGCGGGTGCAGAAACGGCTCCACAGGAGGGCTCCCTCAGAGCTCCAGCCGGAGACCCAGCAGGAAGTCTCCTCCACGGAGCTACCACAGGAGGTTAACGTGGCGACCTCCAGCCCCGAGCTCCAGCGGGAGGCCCAGCAGGAGGTCTTCTCAAGGGAGCTGCTCAAGGAGGTTAACGTGGCGACCTCCAGCCCCGAGCTCCAGCCGGAGACCCAGCAGAAGGTCTCCACAGCGGAGCTGCTCAGGGTGGTTAACGTGGCGACCTCCAGCCCCGAGCTCCAGCTGGAGGCCCAGCAGAAGGTCTCCACAGCGGAGCTGCTCAAGGAGGTTAACGTGGCGACCTCCAGCCCCGAGCTCCAGCCGGAGGCCCAGCAGAAGGCCTCCACAGCGGAGCTGCTCAGGGAGGTTAACGTGGCGACCTCTAGCCCCGAACTCCAGCCGGAGGCCCAGCAGAAGGTCTCCACAGCGGAGCTGCTCAAGGAGGTTAACGTGGCGACCTTCAGCCCCGAGCTCCAGCCGGAGGCCCAGCAGAAGGTCTCCACAGCGGAGCTGCTCAAGGAGGTTAACGTGGCGACCTCCAGCCCCGAGCTCCAGCCGGAGGCCCAGCAGAAGGTCTCCACAGCAGAGCTGCTCAGGGAGGTTAACAAGGCGTCCTCCAGCCCCAAGCAGCAGCCAGAGATTCAAGAGGAAACCTCCTCTCCTGGCCTGCTTACACCGGAGGTCCACGAGGAAACCTCCACCCAAGTCGTGTTCTCGTCAGAGGTTCGAGAAGAAACCTCCACTCCTGCCATGTCCATGTCTGAGGTCCATGGGATGACCTCTTCTCAAGCTAGTCCATGTCCAAGTCCATGTCCAGGTTCCTGCCCTAATCCAAGTCCATATCCATGTCCATGTCCAAGTCCATGTCCATGTCCAAGTCCAAGTCCAGATTTTTACCCTATTCCAAGGCCAATCTCTGAGCCAGTTCTCAGGCAGGTTCCCCGTCAGGTTCCCAGTCCTGCTCCCAATCCTGTTCCCAGTCCTGCTCCCAATCCTGTTCTCAGCCAGGTTCCCAGTCCTGTTCCCAGTCCTGCTCCCAATTCTGTTCCCAGTCAGGTTCCCAGTCCTGTTCTGTATGTGTGTGTGTGTATATATATATATATATATATATATATATATATATACATACGTATATGTATATATATACATAAAACTATATATATATAGTTTTATCTGGATCTAGTAAGACTTGTATTGGCTTATTTCAAATATGTGACAGGATTAAAGCTATTTTCTTCAGAGAACCAGAAATAATGTCGAAGGATAGATGCTGCTTTTCACTCCCCATGACATGTTTTTGTAATCTGTTTAATTTTTAAGGTCACACTGTGTATCCTAGCTGCTACGTCTCATGATCTAATAGACGAAAACCTGCCTCTGTAATGCTCCCTGGAGAAGCAATGATTGAATCAGCTTTAATCATTTGCTAATTCTGAATCTGATCATGTGACACTCAGTCTGGGCAGCAGAAAAGTTTATGAAATTAGTGACACATGTCAGTGTTAATCCATTCAGGCCTCATGTTTGGCTGTGGTCTTGCCACAATCTTCATCTCACATCCTGTTCCTGAACAAATGATTAAACTCAGAGACATTCTGTTCACAGTTCATCGGCACCGTGGAGTAGTTTTTTTTTTGTTTTTTGTTTTTTTTTGCAGCGAGACAGGATAAAGACTCTCTCTCATAAATATCAGGCAACAGGGCAGACGTTCGCCAGCCTTATGAATCTCACCTGCATCTCCTGCTGGGATTATGAATCTTGATCCGTGTGCTGAGAAACTGCTTCAAACTGATGACCGAATCTTTCATTTTCGCCCACTTTTTTTGCACTAGGATTTATTTTACACATATAATTAGGTCCAGACCAAGCTAGACTTCCAAATTCTTCTTTCTGTCTGCCTCTGCTCTGGAATTTCTGGTGCTAGTTTGAGGATATGCACTTTATTGGCATCGTATAAGAGATGCTGAGGCAGATCTTTAGATCAGATCAGAAAGCGCATCTGCTTGCCAAGGCTTGTTCACCAGATGGGTGTTTTATTGGTTAAACTGAATAGATTTGACCTTTTGGTATCATAAAATATGATGGTGGACGTACATTAATCTGCACTAGGGGTTGCGTTGACTAGTCAACAAATATATTCAGTAGTTGCTACTGTGGAGCTAGATGGTATAGAAAGTCTGCTAAATGTACACTGAAACCATTTTTTGATTTAATTATGGAAAAGATGACTAGGTGACTACTTTTTTCGAAATACAGGTCGACTAGTAAAAATAAACAGCAGCAATTTGGATGTTCTATGTGTTATGTAATGCCGGTTGCAGGCAGATAGGCAGAGGAGAGTAGTCAGGATGCATGCGCTGGGGAGACGCCAGTCAATTCAGAAGAGTTTATTAATACAAACAAAAAGGAGCAGTAATCCACAAATACGGAACTCGATAAAAAGCAGTAATCCAAAAGACAGGAAAAATCACTCGAAACAAGGAAGTGGTCTGGGAACCACAAACATGGAACTACGGACATAGGAACAAAGACTACGGATCAAAGCGCTACGGAATTTAAACTATTACAAAGCTAAACTAAGCAAAACTACAAACTATGGACATAACGCTCGAAACATCTCTAAATTATCTAAACGAATACTCCGCGAGGAAGCGGAAACAGCGCGGGGTATTTAAACAAACACAAAATCAAATACACCTGAAAATGATAATCACAGCATGAATGAAGAACCAATAAGAAATAAGGAGGTGGGTACAAAGACATGACGTGAACACAATAACAAATGCACATGGCCAAGGGAAACAAAACGAGAGTCTTTCTGAAAGGAGCTGGAATGCGCTCCGTGGAATGCGGAAGTAGGCTACTCTTCATTTGTAGCGTAGCGAGAGTGGGAGAACCTAACACTATGGATGTCATTTCCTGTCATGGAAAACTGTATGTCGCTGCATGAATTCCACAGCACAATTTAATTGAATTGTCTCGTGTGGCGATTAAAGTCATTCCGGATGAGAGTGCCTACGAAATTATTAAACTGAAATCTAAATTTGGACTGACATTTGGTTGATTCCAGCGAACAGACCATTTGCAAAACATTTACACCTCATGGAGAAGATTTAAACCCACATTTATGTGTGTTCATCCCACATGAATTAGTAATGTTTGCCAAAATTCATGGAATGACTCGCTAGAATGTAGCGTCCTGATAATTTATTAATCTGGTGCCACGTTGCAGTGATGAACAATAACCAGCCAGAGTTGAATGTGAGCCAGATGGAGCTGAGTTTTGCTGTGTATGAAAGATTGTGTGCTTTTCAACGCTGCACTTTTACGCTCCTGATTCCTGAACTAGTTGAACTATGACGGCATACAAGAGCGTCTGTGACATTTCACAGGAAGTTCTGTTCTTCGAATGTGAGGAATGCTAAATATCATGAAAATAATAACAAGCATATCTTACATACTAGGCTGCTGTCACAAAGACTTTTCTGGCATCCATCAGTAAACACAGCGTCGAGTTTTGTAGAGTGGAGACATTTTTTTCTCATATTACTGTGTATAAGTGCAGCATATATGGAATTATATTTGTGCCAGAAGTATTGAATGTAACTTTTCAAGAAACGGACGAAAATATACAATGAGAAAGAAGAGAAACACTCTGAAACTGAAAACAGTGAACTCAGTGGCAAAAATGCAACATGGTCTTCAAATAAACATCGTTCAATCATCATGGTTTATAAACGCGCTGCCAGAGTTTTTGTTTACACTTTCAGAGTTTTCGTTTATGCTCCGCAAGTTTACTGTACGTTCGCCATTCTTGCACAAACCTCTCGTGTGGGCGGGGCTCAACGAGTGCATTTTGTCAAGTGTCCAGCTGAGGAGGAGGAGGAGGAAGATGATGAAAAAATATCCGTATGAGACTACCCAAACCTCAAATATTAATTACGATCTAATATACTGACTAATTAAGCATCGCATCCAGAGCGTTCTCCAAAATTCGTGCCACTGAAGTCTCTACTTCCAGATCAGGGAGCTGTCAATCCAAATCGCACTAGCCAATGAGAGTAAATCACTGTTCAGCCCCGCCCACGTGAGAGTTTTGTTCCAGAGTGGCGAACGTACAGTAAACTTGCGGAGCGTAAACGAAAACTCTGAAAGTGTAAACGAGAACTCTGGCAGTGCGTTTATAAACCTGTGATTAACAAAAAGGAATCTTATAAAACTGTTAACAAAGAATGCTGTTTATTTGAAGGCCACATTACAGTTCACTGTTTTCAGTTTCAGAATGTTTTTCTGCTTTCTCATTGTATATTTTTGTTCATTTCTTGAAAAGTTACGTTCAATACTATTGGCAAAAATTTAATTCCATAAGCTTATAGCTAAGGACACCTTATTGTAACATATAGTATAATATAGCACTCTATTTTAACAAGATAAAATTAAAGAATTTTGTACCATGGAGTTTTTCACATAGCAGTTATGGAAGGAGTCTCCAGTGTCAGTACTTTGTATCATTCAGAGGTAAAGCTGTAGCTTTAACTGGTCGACTCGTAGTAGTCAGTAGTCGTGCAACCCCTAGGCTGGAATTTGGATGTTCTTTAGATGTCTTTTATTTCCTGCGGTAGAATACTGTACATAGCTGCATGCATTCCGCACCATAACGCCATTTAATCGTCTAATTTTCTCAAGTCGTTCCAGATGAGAGTGCCTGCAAAATGATTACGTTTAAACATAAACATGTAACTGTCATATCTGATTGGTTGAGAAGGTGTTGATTATTTTTTCTATTTTTATATTCTACAGTAACAATTTTTACAAGGACTCTGTGAGCAGATTTTCACCTAGCACTTATGGAAGGAGTCTCCAGCGTCAGCACATTGAAATACACTTTGATTAATATCAAGACACAGAGAAAACAGTGGATGTGGGAATGACTGTTTATAGCTGGAAGTCACAGGTTCCCAACCCTGGTCCATGGAGTACCCCCTGCCCTGAATATTGTAGTGTTTTCCCTGCTCCCAACACACCTGATTCAAGTAATCAGCGAATTAACATTCCTTCCTGAGTTGAAGTGGGTGTGTTAGAGCAGGGAAAACATTAAAATCTGCAGAACAGGGGGTAGTTCAGGACCAGGGTTGGGAACCTGTGCTAGTGATAATAGGAACCAACTTATTTCTTGGAGGTTCCACGCCATTTAATGTAGCTATAAACAGATAAAACATTTTTATTTTAATGAGTATGTTAATATTTTTTAAGAGTTACAAGAACTAAATGGCAGCCCATTTGTGGATGCACCCATCTCTATTCATTCATCTTTTTATTGAGTTTCATACAGCATGATGCTGCATGTTTGGAGCTATTGGCACTCTCCTCATGTATATATTTGATCCCTAAAGAAATGTCTCTCCGAGAAGGTTAATGCATACATCTTCATACGTATTCATTGAAACACGGTGCTCTCAGACTGTAATTCTTAGATCTCTGTTCACAGGAGCTTGAAAATTTCCTACGACTTAATATTTTAATTTTACATATGAGACATTCAAAGCTTTTGCCTACATCTGATCCTGAGCTCCTCAGTACTGTTTGTTGTCACTTTGGATTTGTCAAGGAGATATCAGAATGACATAAACGTGTAATATCTGCCATTTGATCTCTTTGCTCTTTGGGAAACGTTTGAAATGTAAAAAGTAAAAGTGCCTAAGCTATGATACTTTTCAGCTCCTCTAGTGACTTTCAGGATTTTATAGACGTCCTGCATCGTAAGGCTTCCTGCTTCATTTTCTTACAGTATACAGAAGGATGGAGATTTATGGTGGAGACGATGGAGATCTTGATACGGGGCTGTATTCAGATTCGGTCCAATAGTTGCGTGAATATTTACACAGAGAAAGTTTCTCATGTTTAGATTCGGTTTATGCAGATTTTCTAGGCTTCCCATTCAGATTATTGAAATAACCTGCGTGTAGTTTACGCCTCTGAGGTTGCCAGATATAACAAGATGTAACAGAAAATGAAGTGACAGTTTTTGAAAAAGATAAATTAAAATAAATGAATGAGAATTTAACAATATGGCTTCCACCATCTTTTCTCTGACACTTATAAAAAGAGCACTTGATCCAGCGCGTCCTGGTATTTAGCATTTTTTTTATATTGGGTGCACAAATTAATGATTAATTGATGCCCTCTCCTTTAAAGAACACATGGGTATGGTTTGGTTTGAAGGATAAACTGACCTAGAACTCATATGCTACGTTACGGCTGACTTTAATTTCCTTCATAACATTATATGAAAAAATTTAAATCATAACATTTTATAAAAAAATTCAGTCATTGACATAAACAATGTCTCTGATATAGATGTCTTCTCTGATGTCCTCTGTGTGAAAAAAACAACAACTTTTTTAGTGTATTTAGAGCCCTGTTATAAGTCTGTTATGTTGTATTTTCCTTTAATTTGTCACCCAGCTGGATGTTAACTGAGGTAAGAAATTTTTTTTCCAATAATATTTAACTGACACCAGGTACCTTCCCAATTGCTGCATTGCTATCGTAAACAGTTACTGTAATGAAAATCATTGAAATGCAGCGTCGTGTGGAGCCTCATTACCCAAGAAATGAGGCGTCAGACATTTTGCTACCCATGCACGACAGATGACTGAATTATTTCTGCTACTTATGCATAAACTGAATATTCAGAGGTGATGGTTGAAAATTGCATAATCATTGTACATGATGCACAGAACTTTCAGTCTTGCTGTATCCACAATATTCTTTTCCCGTTTGGTCATGAAGGTGAGCGGCTTAAAGACTTCCACTGGCCGAAAGCGGGAGCACCGTGTCCTCCTCATGGTCCTCACAATGGTGGTATGTTACCTGCTCTGCTGGCTCCCGTATGGCATCATGGCACTGCTGGCTACGTTCGGAGCGCCAGGTCTGGTGACAGCCGAGGCTAGCATCGTACCCTCGCTCCTGGCCAAGACCAGCACCGTCATCAACCCCGTCATCTACATCTTCATGAACAAGCAGGTGAGGACAAGGATCTGTCAGTGATCTACACTCTACTCACTTACTTACTCTGCTTGCTAATAACTTGCTAGTTAGCCTTAGTTAGTTGCCACTGTATTTTATTCAGTAAACAGCAGTCTACTTGTTCAGTATCAGAAAAATAGTTGGCACTAGTTCAGGATCCACTGTCGGGTCAGTAGATAAACTAGCAAGTGATGTTAATAAAAGTCTTAACGTATGTGGTTTTGTGTTCTTTGTCCAAGCTGAGAAGCTAGTGAGGGTCTGGATTGTGAGTATACAAAAGACCTTGGGCTGTGTGCTAACTTTTTGAGCAGGTAGCACTGAAGTCATGTAGTCATGTAGCTATAACAATACCTATAATTAATAATTAAATTAGCATTAATCATTAAGCTTTCTCTAACTTATGTAGTGGAAAGGATTCTCTCTACATGGCTCACTGCTTTTTGACAGTTCTGTGTTTTCTAGGCTTTAAGACCTTGCCTTTATATTAGAAAACAGTGCTTCACTTTGTATCATTTCAAGCACTGACAGCAGTTTGATTCACAGCTTTTCTTATTTCACATATCTATGCTCGAGGAGATACTCGGGCAGACAGGAAGTGTTGAATGATAGTGCACACTTCATAAATTACATTATAGACTAGGATTTGAAATAATTTTTATTAGCATGAGTGTGTGACTGTGGTCTTTTTGTATTAGCCACACGAGGAATTATTCCTAGCATGTGTGGCCGAAACTGAGACAGCGAATGAGTAAGGGTGCAATGCCGGCCCACGGTGACCAATTTACTCTACACTGCTGTGGAATGATGGCCGACAGAACACAGCCAAAACGCTACCTTTATAAGATTTCCGGCTAAAATAAAACCTCCTCAGCCTAAAATAAAATGATGCGCTAGCACTGGATTCAGTGTTATGATGGATATTTGTCTAGTCAGTTATCTGCCATCTTGACATTGTGTTAGTATACAGACCTGGATAGGAGTGATTAAAGATTTAGCAATTATCATGATGTGAAATTTAAATCTATGTCTATTTCACAGTATGGCTTTTCAGAAATCAGTTGTTCTCATGTTATGATTGTCCCATGTAATAAAGCGAGACATGTAACTTAATTTATCTGTGCTGCCAGCTTAATAAAGGCATCTAATTCGACCACGTCGCTGTTGCGCCTTCATGTGGAACGATTCAATTCATCATACCATCAGTCAAGCCGTGTGATTCGACACAGAAGGAAAAGAACAAGTAAAATGGCTGTGCACTCTACTCTCACTGTTAAAGGACATTCAGGAAAAACAAACTCAGTGCCCTTAACTCAAAAAAAGGCACTGGAAGACAGGGAAACAGATCTCAAAAACAAGACTTGCGCTTTGATTTGGATTTATTGATTTGGATTTATTGATTTGGATGTAGAAGTGAGACAGAAGCCAGTCCAAGCACAAAGCTGACAGAGGAGCTGATAGTGATACAGCCACTTGATGCCAGGTTCCCACCAGTCGACCGAAAACAAGTGCATGAGAGTTGTAGAGTAGGAAGGAAAGGGTTAAAATCCACTCCTCAAGGGTTCTTTGGAGGTTTATTGATTCTAGCTTTTGAAAAGGAAAACTGTTTGGAGCATTTTCTGAAAATGAAGCCTCCTGTTACAAGGATTTACATAGAACCTTTAAGGTTCCTCTAGAGAGACAAACTGAAGAACTCTTTCTCATACCAGGCCCAGTCAGTTCACATTTTTGCTCTATCTCTGTGTTGTCTGAGCAAAAAAACACGGACTGACTCATGTGGCCATGAGAATTGGTTTAAGAACCACTGCTTCAGGGTGCTAGATTAAATTTAGCATATCCAGGCCACCTACCGCCATGTTTTTTTGGACAGTAGATGGAAACTGGAGAACCATGAGGAAACCCAGGATTGGTTCCAGACCCATTATGCAACAAATAGATCCAATTCCATTATTTGCCCCAGTAATTAATTGTTTTCCGGGAAATAGAGAAAGATTTCATCTAGCATCCAAACACAGTGGTTCTCAAACCGGTCCACATTTCCGTCTTGAATGAATTGGGATGGAGATCGATCCTGGTTTCCTCATGGTTCTCTGGTTTCCCTTCACTGTCCAAAAAGCATTGAGTAAGTGGACTGGATATGCTTAATTGCCCCTAGATTTATCATACCCAGTGTTTCTGGGACAGACTCCAGATCCACAATCACCCTGACCAGGATAAAGGGCTTACTGAAGATGAATAAATGAAAGAAACACTGTAGTCAGTCATTTCCATTCATTCATTATGTTAATAAGCTGTAACCCACTAAAGACGCAGCATCGACGGTGTGATTAATGAAATATTCACAGTGAAAGCTTTACATTGCGATAAACACCAGAGACAATTTTCCTACCCACACAAATGTGCTATAATGACATGTGACCCTCTAATTAGATTTCCATGCGGGTTATAGAGCAGAAAACGCGACTCAAGCCTTTCGAGTCTGCTGCGATATCAAGTCCGCGAGACGCTGTGTAGAAAACAAAGAAGAAATGAATGAAAATTATTCTTGTCTTCATTCAGCCATGCTAAACTGATCTGACAGTTGCTCTAATGCATTTTGTTCGCGAGCGTCTGAAGCTATTTTCATTATGCAATACAGCAACTGCACACCACAGCATAGTATTGAGTATAGATTCTGTCCTTCACATCAATTTTGAATGACATTTTCACCAAAAAAAAAAGCTCTGTCGGTTCCCTTCGGAGTTCATGTGCATCGTCTTTCACTTCTTTTACTCCTTTCCCCTTTGTTTTGAGGCTACTGGATGGTACTGCAGCATTATATTATCCAACTTATCTCGGGTAATCCCCAGACAAAATGCAAGCTTTGGAAACCATTTGTCCTGACCTTAGATATTAATTATAGCTCCATTTGTATGCACCTCTTTAGCAGGGATCACAGCTGCATTAATCCTAAAGCCGAATAATTACCTACACTGCTGCTAAAGCCTGAGTAAAGGTACAGAATATCTGCAGTACACATTATTGATTTTTGTGTGAAGCTTCTGAATTCCTGTGCAGCATTGCTTTGTGGTTGAAAAGCAGACTAATTTATGTGTCTCGTGTAATTTGCTGCAAGCCAATTATAACCCCCAAGGACTAGTATTAAAATGACAAACGAGCCAGAAGAGATGTGTAAAACAAATTCTGCAACATGTCTCGATAGAATATTGTCGTAAATTATTTCTCTAAGGCTACGCTCACATTAGAAGCCTTTTAGCATTTCCAATTGTTCATTCAACTCTAATCTTTATGACTTGATGGTTTACATTTGGGATTGTAAGTTACCTGTACCTGACATGGTGCAGGTTACAGTGACCACTCAGAAGACTATTTTCCTATGTCCAGAAATGTTTTATTCCTCTTATACCACAGCAATTTTTTATTATTTAAAAAAAAAAATCCATTTATAGTTACATTTCCTGTTGTGGAATGTCTATGAAAGAAGATGTTTTCTGTTATCACTTAGGTTATAGCAGCTATCGCTTAAAATGAATAAGACATAAAAAGGTGGGGTGTCACGTTACAGAAAAACGGCAAAGCGTAAACCTCTATCCTGACGATTTTCTCACGGCGGAAAATTAAAAGTTACAGCTTTACCTCTTAATGTTACATACAAAGCGCTGACACTGGAGACTCCTTCCATAAATGCTAAACAAACATCTCAGATAGGCACAGAGGCCCCTCCTTCACAAAATTTTATAAACTTCTGATGCCTTTTATTATTTTATTTATTTATTTATTTATTTATTTAAATCACATGAACAAATTAGCTGCAGTCTCTAATGTCCCATCTCAGTTAGGCCCCTTGTAAAGACTATATGAGATTTGGCTGCCTCTCAGTTACTAATTGCTGGACTTAATTGCTGTGATGATGATGATATTTTGTTCAAATTTCAATATAAAAATATTATATATTAAAAGCCACTGTCTGAATTTTTTTTAAACTGTTCTCATAATTATCAACAGATGTGTAAAATAATCCATCAATAATAGGTCACAAACATTTCCACAATAATTAAAAATGTCTCTGAGTAGGTTAAATAAATGAGGATGTGTACCAATATAGACCTACAATACACTCTGTAAAAAGGTTCCTTGGGGTTTTTTGGGTAGTCAGGGTTTCTACTTGAAACTACTTTATAAAAGGGAAACTCTCCAGAACATTCAAAAGGGTCAAAAGGTGGAACGTTGCTTTACAAAGTGTATTTGTGAAAACATGGTTTTTCGTTAAATAAGTTATCATTTGTAAATAAAACGAAACTAACTTGAAAATACATTCTCGGATGTTTTTCGTGTTATTCTACTTTTTCGGACTGAGTAACATTTGAGCTTTCAGTGATATAATATTGATCTCCTTTATTTCCCTTCCACTGTTCTGATGCACGATCGATTCACGTCCTTGCTGCACGTTGCACTATCGATCACAACCAGTGAGATAATGGCACTACAATACAGCATCGTCCTTGAGCACCTGTCAGACCTGGAAGATGATTGCATCAGATGCAAGAGTGTTAAATCATGGTTGGCACACTTGGCAATATTGGCATTCTGTCACAAGCATATGATGCATTTCAATGTATCAAATTTCTCTCAGTGTTCTGCACCAATATAATGTAACCACGCCCACCTCTACCGCTACACTATTTAAATAATATCTATATGTAATAAGTAATTTAAATTTTTTTTTTTTTTTTTTAACACATTGGTCCACATTTTTAAATCGTTTCATAAAGTTCTGCGTAAATTTTTAAAACTATATGGTTTTCATTTTCATGAATACCAACTTTCTTGTGCAAATAATCCTACAAACTAATTAAGAATAAATCCGTTTGCAGCCAGCTTGATAAATGAGGCCTAGTGAGCTTTGCCCACTTCATGTGTCAGGTTTGTGCTTTTTACACGGTACAGTAAGGCGGGAATTTTCAAAATGCAGAAAGTCTCTGTAGCTTAAAAATATATTCCACCCCCACATTTATTCATTCTTTAGGCATATTCTATGGGCTACAGAGAATATAGAGATTAGAAAAAGGCACGACGTCAAAACAAAATCGAACTCTGGTACAGGTAACAAAATAATTAGGTGTGAAAAAAGCTTCAGGTTGACTTTAATATTCGTATTTGCTAGCAACTTTGGAAAGCAATCAGCCTCAATCAGGAAATATGCTCGAGAAAAGATAATATCTTGTCAATATAAAGACAGTCGAGTCTCAAAAGGCTAGTTAAAAGCTTTGGCGAAAACAAGAGCACAGATGGCTGTTGTGATAAACTGAGTGTTACTCTTTGTTATGCTTGAAGCCGACAGCTAAATGAGCCTGAGAAACTGGATTTGATGAAGATCCATGTCCACTTCTCATTGCAAAAAAAAAAAAAAAAAAAAAAAAAAAAAAAAAAGCAAAAAGCATCTCTGTAGTGGATCCTAGACTGTCCTGTCTTGTTTGTAGCTGAGGCATCTGTTCTACACACACCGTTAATGTTAGGTTTTCTCCCGCTCTCGCTACGCTGCAAAATGAGGCGTAGCCTACTTCCGCATTCCAAGGAGCACATTCCGCCTCCTGTCAGAAGGACTCTCGTTTTGTTTACCCTGGCCATGTGCTTGTGTTATTGTGTTCATGTCATGTCTCTGTCCCCACCTCCTTGTTTCCTCATTGGTTCTACATTCTGTGATTATGATTTTCAGGTGTCTGTGATTTTGTGTTTGATTTCCGTGTGTTTAAATACCCTGCGCTGTTTCCGCTTCCTCGTGGTGTATTAGCTTAGATTAGATGTGTATTAGTTTAGATTCCGTAGCGTTTTGACCTGTAGTCTTTGTTCTTATGTCTGTAGTTCCGAGTTTGTTCCCAGACCACTTCCGCGTTTTGAGTTTTTTCCCTGTCTTTTTGGATAACTGCCTTTTCTCAGTTTCTTTGTATTTGTGGATTACTGCTCTTTTTTGTTTATGAAAATAAACTCTACTGCATTAACTGACGTCTCCCCAGCGCATGCATCCTGACTACTCTCCCCTCACTCCTCTACCTACCGATTACATAACAGTTAAGACCAACGCTGTCTGAGTTTCCTATGGCAGGCCGTCTAATGAGCACTGACTAATGTTTCAGGATGTTTCAGGAAGTTCTACATCCTCCAGCCAAGGAAACGACGATTCTCCTGTATGTCATTTTCAGTCTTCAATTCCTCCCAGCCCGTAACTATGGAAACTGTGAGTTGAGGCGAGTTGAAGACTAAAAATGCTGTACAGATCCATGAACGATTTCCTGCCAAGCCAAGATCCTCAAACAGGAATTTGGTAAGTGTCTTAATCAGACTCCACTTGAGTTCTTTGTACATATACACTTACTGACCACTTTAATAGGAACACCCGTACCTGAAAAATGTGATCTCAGTGACGGGTGAAGACTGGAAAAAGACCAGGTGATGTTTTTCCAGTGTTTAAACGTCTACTTTGGGTGATCCTGTGCCCACAGTCGTCTCGGATTCCTGTTCGTGGCTGACAGGAGTGGAAAGTGATGTAGTCTTCTGCTGTACGGAGATGCGTTTCTACTCACAACGGTTGTAAAGAGTGGTTATGAGTTATGGTAGCCTTTACTGTAAAATTTTATTTATTTTTTTTTTGATCATGATCCTTGATTTTTCTGCCCTTAATGTACTTTTCCTCGGAAACCTTGGAACATCCAACAGGACTTGCATTTCCTGGGGAAATGTAGTTGACTTAAGGTATACATGATACATATAGTATACTAAGTACACTACGTTTTCCCAAGGAAGGTCGCATCAACTTTAAAAAAAAAATAAAATAAATTCACACTCATTCATATCAGACCTGCACGAGTCAACCTGGGTGTCTGCTTGCCCTCCTGTGTATATTTATTGCACTGTGTTTTAGCTAGCGTGATAACCCTACCTCCTGGTAATATTTTTTTTTTTACAAGCTGAAGTACAAAATACACAGAGAACAAAGGATCGGGTAATAGAAATACACACATCTGAAGTTTTTAATTTGAGTTGGGGTTTTTTTCATTGAGATTTTAATACATATAGAGGTCTAACTGATTCACCCTCCAAGTGCACATTCCCATAATAAAACTCTCATTTAGAAATCTTTAGAGGCACATTAAGCTTTGAGAGTTTGAGAGAAAGTTAATAAGCCATGAGCCACAAAGATTTAGCTCTTTGGTGGAACAGTTGTTTAATATTTGTTCTCATTTAATAGCTGCTATGTGTTTTGCCTCTGGTAGTAATGAATTAAAATTTTCTGGCTATTTAACGTTATCTTCTTTTTAATTACATACAACTAGCGTGTTAGCCAGTGAGTGTAATGCCAGGCATGCTACATATTACGCATGGCCAAACACAAAGGAAAGCAGCAGTCGGTAGCGATGTGAACCTTCGGGCTGTAATCTGACTAAACCAAGATAAATCATTTGGGCCTGTGTGAGAAACATGCAAAGAACATAATCCTTACCGCAGAGCTTTTCTCTTCCACAAGCCGAAGGCACTTTTAACTGAAAACAAACTCAGTCCTCTAGGCACTTGACTGAAATAGAACACTTTTAATTACATTAACAATGCTGAATCTAGACGTTTTTAAAGGAACTGCACTGTTTTACACCCATACTTTAACATAAACTGATGGGTTATCTATTTATTTTGAATAATGTAAGCTATATATTTTTTTTAGTTTTGAAAGTTATTTTTTTTTACTTTTGTACCCTGTGTTCCAGCACTCTGTATTATCCATGACGTTAAATCTTTCATTTAAAGGTCATAAAATCATAATTGCTCTAAATTGATTTTGTTGATGCACTGGGAAAAACATCCATCCATCCATTTTCCGTACCGCTTATCCTACACAGGGTCGTTGGGGAGCCCGGAGCCTATCTCAGGGGACTCGGGGCACAAGGTGGGGGGCACCCTGGACAGGGTGCCAACCCATCGCAGGGGATAATCACACACACATTCACACACTGCTGCTGCTGGACTACCACAAACTCCAGGCCCAAAACGATCACATCATCATCACTGAACGCAACTAGTTATCCACGCTTGTTTTCTATTTAGCTGGACCAACATTGCAACTGGGTAACGATACAAATAACACTTTCGTTTTCTTTCTGTCCCCTGATTGGCTGCCTGTCACAGTGTAGTCGGGCTTCTTTCTTGCCTGAAATTAGGCTGTGGTAATGTTTGACATATCTGAGCTGGCATGTAACTTCTGTTTACAAATTCCCCTCCAATTCCAAGCTAACACCTCTGACACAGTGCTGTTTTTTTTTTTTAACAAAAACAACAAAAAATAATGTAACAAAGGAAATTGTGTTTTATAATGTACAAGGTTTGGCTTTTTTTTCCCCCTGAAAAAAAGTGGAACTACATTATCATCCTTGTATATCAACATGTATAACATATATCCAGTACCTTCAAAACTAAACAAACAACAGACATTAAATAGGTATTAGCAGATTATCTGCAATTGCAGTGCTTCATTTAACTGTTAGTGAGTACACACCTTTGTACTGACTTAAATGTCTTCATTGCATTAATAGAGTGTCATTTATTTCACCATTCTGTGTGTGTATCAGTTCAACAGATGTTTCCGATCTTTCCTCAAATGTGACCCAGCCCAACAAAGCTCCACTTTGAAGAGCTGGTCGAAAGCAAACAAACCCATGAGACGCACCGACAACAACCTCACGTTCGTGGCTGCGTCAGTGGATCACGGATCAGCAACACCCAGCATGTCAAGGAGCAACAAGCAGCCTCCATCGACAGACTCGGCCAAACCGCCAGCGCTGTCCCTCGTGACTCATTACAATGGCTCTTTCTGAGAGTAAGACTCTGCAGTGTGCACAAGCGATGATAAACCTCCTGTTTTGTACATCGGAAACAACGAACTGAAGGCTGTGCTTGAGATCCAAAATAAGAGAACTCGTGTGCCATGTATCACAAACCTCAAAAAGAGCCAATGCTTACAACTGATCACCTCAATTTCTTTATCTAATCTTTGCAGCTACGTGTGCCATATGTGAATAATTTTTTTTTAAATCACCTTTTTCAAAAGACCTTCAGTGTGTGCAAAAATAAATCTGTGCTCATTTTTGATAAAGCATTTCCTGGGGCCTGAGGCTTGGGTCTATTTCCCCCGAAGGAATTTTTTCTTTATTATATTTGTGAACTACTTCTCTCTTTGACAGAACATGGAAGTAAGCTTTTTGCTACATCATAGACTGCAAGAACTTTTTAAAAAGCCAATATGCAGTATGAAAGAAAATCACAATTTCCTAAATGTACAGAAAAAAAGCCTGTCCAATATTACGACGGCAGTCACAACCAAATTCACCGCAGCTTTCTAATTCATACTCAGGAAAAGTTCCAGTGCTAGTTAAATGGGTCTGAAGTCAGAGATGGAGGCAAATGCTATCTGATACCATGCTTAATAACTGTAGTTCGAGAAGCCTGGTCTATATTACTGCTGCAGGTATGGATGCTTTGTAAAATTGCCATATGTTAATTTTCAGATGCTGATAAAAGTTTTGATCAGTGATCTACGGTGACATAACGTGTGCTATTTTCGTACAAATTTATAATAGTTCGATAAAATACTATAGTTAGTCCAATTTGGATATAAATTTTGAAACATTATATGAAAGTAGGTATAGATTGGTAAAGCAATGTTCGTTCATTTCCTTCAAAATGTCTCAATGTTTCTGTACCTACCAACAATGCAAAATATTTTGTACACATGTGTATTGTGCAATTTGTCCAATTAAAACGTAGCTCAGCCAAACACTTTGGAAGTACAATGCCACAAAGTACCGTCTCTTTTGGGTTACATGATGTTACATGATGGTTACATGATGTTTTATTTTCCTGGTTTCTTTCTTTCTTCTCATTTTCTTTTTCCTTTTTTTTTTTTTTTAAAGCAAATTCAGTTATGGTTTATCTAAACTGTGAAAGAATCTTGAAAATGGTTAAAGATGGGTTCCAAGAGAATACATCCGAGGCTTGACAAGATATCCCCAGTGTCCAGATGTGGAGAAGGGGATTTTCACAAGATGTCATTGGCTTAAAAATATTATAAAAATCGCTTGTATTGTTCCCCAGTTTGTTTTTCATTATTTCAGATTAAAACTGATTAAAGTCTAAGATCTGTTAAACTCTTACGCTTTTGTCTCTAAGTTTAGTGCCAAAGATAAATGATATACAGCCGTGGCCAAAAGTTTTGAGAATGACACAAATATTAATTTTTACAAAGTCTGCTGCCTCAGTTTTTATGATGGCAATTTGCATATACTCCAGAATGTTATGAAGAGTGATCAGATGAATTGCAATTAATTTCAAAGTCCCTCTTTGCCATGAAAATGAACTTAATCCCAAAAAAAACATGTCCACTGCATTTCAGCCCTTCCACAAAAGGACCAGCTGACATCATGTCAGTGATTCTCTCGTTAACACAGGTGAGAGTGTTAATGAGGACAAGGCTGGAGATCACTCTGTCATGCTGATTGAGTTAGAATAACAGACTGGAAGCTTTAAAAGGAGGTTGGTGCTTGAAATTATTGTTCTTCCTCTGTTAACTATGGTTACCTGCAAGGAAACATGTGCAGCCATCATTGCTTTGCACTAAAAGGGATTCACAGGCAAGGATATTGCTGCTAGTAAGATTGCACCTAAATCAACCATTTATCGGATCATCAAGACCTCCAAGGAGAGAGGTTCAACTGTTGCGAAGAAGGCTTCAGGGCACGCAAGAAAGTCCAGCAAGCGTCAGGACCGTCTCCTAAAGTTGATTCAGCTGCGGGATCGGGGCACCACCAGTGCAGAGCTTGCTCAGGAATGGCAGCAGGCAGGTGTGAGTGCGTCTGCACGCACAGTAAGGCGAAGACTTTTGGAGGATGGCCTGGTGTCAAGACGGGCAGCAAAGAAGCCATTTCTCTCCAGGAAAAACATCAGGGACAGACTGCTATTCTGCAAAAAGTACAGGGATTGGACTGCTGAGGACTGGGGTAATGTCATTTTCTCTGATGAATCCCCTTTCCAATTGTTTGGGGCATCTGGAAAAAAGCTTGTCCGGAGAAGAAAAGGTGAGCGCTACCATCAGTCCTGTGTCATGCCAACAGTAAAGCATCCTGAGACCACTCATGTGTGGGGTTGCTTCTCAGCCAAGGGAGTGGGCTCACTCACAATTTTGCCTAAGAACACAGCCATGAATAAAGAATGGTACAAAAACATCCTCAGAGAGCAACTTCTCCCAACCATCCAAGAACAGTTTGGCGATGAACAATGCCTTTTCCAGCATGATGGGGCACCTTGCCACAAGGCAAAAGTGATAACCTGTATGAAGAAGTTTATGTAACAATTATGGAAGGAGTCTCCAGTGTCAGGAATTTTTCCGCCACAGAACTTTGCTCTTTCTGGTTTCTTGGTAACATGACAAGGTGTATTTTTTTGTTTGTTTGTTGTTTGTTTGTTTGTTTTGTCTTATTAACTTCAAAAGAGAAAAAAAGAGAGAGGCTGTTGAGGGAATGACTGTTTATAACTGCTATAACATTAGTGAGAACAGGATCGTGGACATTCGAAAACATTAAATGTAACAGTAAATGAGTTAAAAGTATGACATGTCGTTCTTTAATAAACTAAAAAGTGTAATCATATTGCATATTACCGTGGTATAGGAGGAATAAAACACCTCAGGCATGCTGTTATTTATGCTATAACTGCATGTCCTGTAGTATTTTATTATTTACTTAAGCAAAAGATGAATCAATAAGGAAAAATAAAGCTAGTTCGAGTCCTCAAGACCTAAAGGAACAAACAGCTGCGTGAATTAATTACAGTTATATTTTGTCATCTTGCCAGAAACAGCTCACAATATATTAATACACTAGATTATGATTTTCACACTGTTTGTCTTGTGTACTGCATTTTTAACATGGCTTCCACTTTGAATAAAATCTTAGACAAGCTCACACTGATCTGAATGTTTCAGTGCCTGAGTGGGGGGGAAAAAAGGTGCTTTTCACTTGCCATGAAGCGAGACATCCATTCAGACATTTGGTCTCCAATTAGTGTCTCAGCTGCAGATTAGCTGAAAAGGACAGTGAGAATTTTTGTCACAGACAAAAAACAGTCCTCTTAATGTCAGGCATTCACTTTTGCACTTCTTTTCCCCCACACCACATAGCTAACGTGTCATCTATCATAATTACACACTCTCGTCTTGCATTTTCTAACTCTAATTGCCAAAAATGGCAGGAAAAGTTGGAAAACGTCTTACCAAAGAGACGCTGAATACTCTTTCATTCTGCCATTTTAGACAACTCATGCATTAGTCACCAAATGTTGTGGGGTTTTTTTTTTCTGGGCACTTAATTTATTTATTTGCTTCTGCAAATGTCTGAAAGAACAAACACACACACACACACACACACACACGCACACACGAAAAAGGGGAAAATTTATGTAAGACCAAAAAAACCACAAGGCACAAGTTTTTCCAAAATAACTCCACCACTCATAAAAATGAAGTGCTGGTATAATATAAAAACCACAGTGAAAAACATCACACAGTTCATCAGCTGGTTTCTGAAGGTGGGTACAGATGTTAAGAGATGCTGGATGCTGGACATTCACATGATCATCAGATGATTAAAAAATGCTCCAAACGAAATAGACATTAAATGTTGAGGTGAAAATGAAAGAAAATAATGCTGCATTAAAGGCACATCCAGATGCACTCACTCTGAGCTACGTACTCACTGCTTCCACTAAACACTTGAAATTAATTATATATATATATATATATATATATATATATATATATATATATATATATATATATATATATATATATATATATATAATGAATAACATGTACGGAATAAAACAGTTGGGGATGTGCGATTATGGGAAAATAATCAACACAAAGTGGCATTACTGTTACCACTTCGAAGTTCAACAAAACATCCTGAAGTGTTTTATTCCTCAGCAATTTGCCAATGATTACACTTTTTTTTATTAATAAACATGTCATACTTTTTATCCATTCACGGTTGTGCAAAACAAGTTAGTTCTTGTTATTTCTCACATCAACTGATATAAACAGTCATTCCTTCACCAGCCTCACAAACTTGAGATTGAATAAAGCGCTGTCTGCCCTCTTCCACATACAAGAGCTCACAGACACCTACGATTGGCCAGTGTCACTGTTATTGACAGGAGACAGATTGACAGTACACCCCTCCCATCCTGAGAGCACGGCCAATTTAGCTCTCTTGTACTCCCAGCCATGGATGGCTGTGGCATTGTTGGTATTCAAACTGGTGACCTTATGTTACCGAAAAACAGAAAAAAGCACAAACTCCTCCATCTTCAAGACTTTCCACTGTCAGAAAAACATAACTTAAAATTACAGCTTGTTACAAAGCACTGACTGACACTGGAGACTCCTTCCATAAATGATAAGTAAACATCTCCTCACAAAAAAAAAAAACTTTCACCATATCAACATTACACACATTTTAAAAAATTCGTTTACATGCCGCGTCTGCCAGACACAAGTCTCTGTGAATGAGCTGTTACTATAGAAACAATAATTAATCAACACCTTTTGACCAATCAGAATAGACAACTCAACAGCACTGTGGAATTATCATTCTTTTATTTTCTGTCATCTTTTGTTGACTTCCTCAGTGGTTCTCTCTCAGAAGTGTTGGTCTTTCATTTCAAATTCTTTTGATGTTCGTCATTCTTTCTTCACTTTGTAATTACATTTTTACTCTTCTGGAAGATCTGTATTAGATCCAAACGCAAGCAAAAAACGTCTTTTACATATTATTTTCTTCTTTCTATGTGATGCATTTTATACGGTTTTATTCGTAAATCTGCTACGTGGTGTCCAGTATCTTCACATGCACAAGCAAATCAGAACTATATGATTATTTTGGATTTTAGTAAAAGTTAGTGTAGTGTCCATGCTGCACTAGTGTTTATTCTCACAGCACTGCGTGAATTGTCTGTATGGACACACACCTGCACTGTGCTTATCGGTCCTCACACTAAACTTGGCTGTGTTCCCCTGAGCAAGCTGCAGGCCAGACTGTTACACCTCACACACACACACACACACACACACACACACACACACACACACACACACACACACACACACACAAACATCCAACTCACCACATCACTTATTAATAATGCTTGACACATCATTGAGATGTACAGCGTAGATTTCTACCGTAATTTCGTCATACATAAATCATGCGCTCCGTCCGGCCAGATGTCATGTTACTCCCGGAGAAACCCTAAGCTGCTCTGAAAGGTGATAAGCAGCAGATTTCCATTTATAGCCACTAAATTTAATTCATAAATAAGAAGAACGTTTCACTGAGGTAAGGCTGAATAGTAAAAAGGAAAAAAAAATCATTTTTACAACTGGAAATCTTTTGTTTCATTAAAATGTAATGTTTTGAGATTAAACTACACCACACAGTAATGGAGCTTGTCTGACGTTTTACACTGTAACTGCTGAGAAAAAGGAAAATGACTGTAGAATTTGTTTATTCATTTATGTATGTATGCATGTACAGTCCCAAGGCCAAATAAATTGTTTTTGCTATAGACTGAAGACATTTGGGTTTGAGATCAAAAGATGAATATGAAAAGAGAGTTTAGAATTTCAGCTTTTAATTCCTGATATTTATATGTAGATGTGTTAAACGACATGTGACTGACAAGTGTTTATTGTTACCCAGGTGTGTCCTGTTAGAGCTGTGAAGAAAAACCTGAAATCAACAGTCAGTGACATCACCAACAACCTCCACAGGGCAGGGGTGAAGGTATCACAATCCACCGTTCGAAGAAGACTTCAAATGCAGAAATATGAAGGCCAAACCACAAGGTGCAAACCACTCATCAGCAGTAAGAATCAGTGGACAGTTTTAGACCGGCCAAGTCAATCACCAGACCTTAACCCAGTTGAGCAGCATTTCACATCCTGAAGAGGAGACTGAAGGGAGAAACCCAACGAAACAACCAACAACTGAAAGAGGCTGCGGTAAAAGCCTGGAAAAGCAACACCAAAGAACAAACCAACAGTTTGGTGATGTCGGTGAGTCGCAGCCTTGATGCTGTTATTGCAAGCAAGGGACATACAGCCGTGGCCAAAAGTTTTGAGAATGACACAAATATTAATTTTCACAAAGTCTACTGCTTCAGTGTTTTTAGATCTTTTTGTCAGATGTTACTAACTGTTACTGAAGTATAATCACAAGCATTTCATAAGTGTCAATGGCTTTTATTGACAATTACATGAAGTTTATGCAAAGAGTCAATATTTGCAGTGTTGACCCTTCTTTTTCAAGACATCTGCAATTCACCCTCGCATGCTGTCAATCAACTTCTGGGCCACATCCTGACTGATGGCAGCCCATTCTTGCATAATCAGTGCTTGGAGTTTGTCAGAGTTTGTGGGTTTTTGTTTGTCCACCCATCTCTTGAGGATTGACCACAAATTCTCAATGGGATTAAGGTCTGGGGAGTTTCCTGGCCATGAACCCAAAATGTCGATGTTTTGTTCCCTGAGCCACTTCGTTATCACTTTTGCCTTGTGGCAAGGTGCCCCATCATGCTGGAAAAGGCATTGTTCGTCACCAAACTGTTCTTGGATGGTTGGGAGAAGTTGCTCTCTGAGGATGTTTTTGTACCATTCTTTATTCATGGCTGTGTTCTTAGGCAAAATTGTGAGTGAGCCCACTCCCTTGGCTGAGAAGCAACCCCACACATGAGTGGTCTCAGGATGCTTTACTGTTGGCATGACACAGGACTGATGGTAGCGCTCACCTTTTCTTCTCTGGACAAGCTTTTTTCCAGATGCCCCAAACAATCGGAAAGGGGATTCATCAGAGAAAATGACATTACCCCAGTCCTCAGCAGTCCAATCCCTGTACTTTTTGCAGAATAGCAGTCTGTCCCTGATGTTTTTCTTGGAGAGAAGTGGCTTCTTTGCTGCCCTTCTTGACACCAGGCCATCCTCCAAAAGTCTTCGCCTTACTGTGCGTGCAGACGCACTCACAC
Organism: Cranoglanis bouderius; assembly: GCA_023630585.1. Classification (NCBI taxonomy): domain Eukaryota; kingdom Metazoa; phylum Chordata; class Actinopteri; order Siluriformes; family Cranoglanididae; genus Cranoglanis; species Cranoglanis bouderius. The sequence goes on from CM042536.1 coordinate 25,040,082, forward strand.
CTGTCTGCTGCCATTCCTGAGCAAGCTCTGCACTGGTGGTGCCCCGATCCCATAGCTGAATTAACTTTAGGAGACAGTCCTGGCGCTTGCTGGACTTTCTTGGGCGCCCTGAAGCCTTCTTCACAACAGTTGAACCTCTCTCCTTGAAGGTCTTGATGATCCGATAAATGGTTGATTTAGGTGCAACCTTACTAGCAGCAATATCCTTGCCTGTGAATCCCTTTTTGTGCAAAGCAATGATGGCTGCACGTGTTTCCTTGCAGGTAACCATAGTTAACAGAGGAAGAACAATAATTTCAACCACCACCCTCCTTTTAAAGCTTCCAGTCTGTTATTCTAACTCAATCAGCATGACAGAGTGATCTCCAGCCTTGTCCTCATTAACACTCTCACCTGTGTTAACGAGAGAATCACTGACATGATGTCAGCTGGTCCTTTTGTGGAAGGGCTGAAATGCAGTGGACATGTTTTTTTGGGATTAAGCTCATTTTCACGGCAAAGAGGGATCACTCTTCATAACATTCTGGAGTATATTCAAATTGCCATCATAAAAACGGAGGCAGCAGACTTTGTAAAAATTAATATTTGTGTCATTCTCAAAACTTTTGGCCACGGCTGTACAACCAAATATTAAGTGTTATTTACTTTAATTCATTTTAAGGCTTTGGAAGGTCTGATACAAAAGGTTCTATGTCTTATGTTATTTAATACGTCTAGATGTAAATACCAGGAAATAAAAGCTGAATTCCTAAACTCTCGTCTCATATCCATCTTATCTCAAACTCAAAAGTTTTTGCTGTATAGCACAAACAAATGAATTGGCCTTGCAATTCCAATAGTTTCAAAGGGAACTCTATCTATCTATCTATCTATCTATCTATCTATCTATCTATCTATCTATCTATCTATCTATCTATCCATCCATCCATCCATCCATCCATCCATCCATCCATCCATCCATCCATCTCTATATTGTGTGTAAGTTACTTGACCTGTTCTCTGGGAATTGTTATAATGTTATAATAATGAATTTTTATAATGTATGCTGCCCTCTCAGAAAGTTAAACAGCACTCTGCCTAATCTGCCATTCTATGCATTATGCATGCTATAGCCAGTGATTATAAGATGTACTTGGCATCTGTGTTCATTTAGATAGGGAGATTACAGTTTAAACTTAATCAATGTGTCACACAGTCGATGGTTTCCTTATTGTTTACTTCTTCGTCCCTGGCCTTGGTAGTGATGACAGTGTTTCCAACATCATACAGTACATCATAATGGGGACAAAATATGATCTCAGAGACTGTGCTATGATTGTTGGTGCCAGTTTAAGTATTTCAGGGATCCAGTAATCGGCAGTCCCACAGGCTTGTTGACAAGAGGGGTCAGAGGAGAGTGATCAGAGTGGTTCAAGCTTACAGGAAGGTTATAGTAACTCAAATAACCACTCTTTACATCCACGATGTGCAGAAAAGTATCTCAGAATGCACAACACACCAAACCATGAGGCGGATGGGCTACAGCAGCATCAGGTTCCACTCCTTAACCTGTATCTGCATGATATTATGCATTGCACTGCAACAGTATTTATTCAAATATTTTTATATCACATTTATACAATGCCGTTTCCATGGAAAGAATTGCATTTTACAATTTTGCAATTGTTGTTTGCGCATATGAAAATCCCTTTTGGTTTTTGACATAAAATACGCTTCATAAATTGCATGAACTCACTAAATTTAGCTTTTTATTTTGTATGTGGAAATGACTTATGTCACTGATCAAATATTTTCTGTGCTTTGTGCGAAAAATGGTAACATATAAGAGGTGTAAAGAGTGGCTGGTATTGCAGAAACACCCAACAATAAAAATCAGAGCGTGGTGTTGAAAGCTTTGCTAAATCTTATAGCCTACTCACCTGCTACTGATTAACCAGTGCGTATAAAGAGTCATCGTTACAGAGCTCACACATTTTTTTTCTGCCAAGAAACTCAATTCATGTTGGGTTCTTGATCGTGGAAAAAAGAAGAAGAAGAAGAAGAAGAAGAAGAAGAAGAAGAAGAAGAAGAAGAAGCGCATAAATAACAAAACAAACGCATGACACAAGCTTGCACAAAAGAAAAGAAAGAAGCACAAAATAACAGAGAGAGATTTGAAGCTTTGGAGATAATGTCTATTATTAAAAGTGCGATACAAATTGAAAATTAAAGCTGGGAAAAGAAAGATGAGCTCTCTGTGTCCTGGCTTTCCTAATGATGTTTCAGCAGCGTTGAGCCTTTATGAATTGTAACTGCTTCATTGTGTGCAGTGATTTCTCTGAGCCTGCTAGTGGATTTAGGTCTCCTAAATGGATCTTTAAATGAGTGCAATTTTCATATCCATCAGTGCAACTCTGCATGGCATGGGCACGCTTACACACTTGTTAGGTTAGGCTTCCTCACAAGCATTATATACAGTGGGTATAGAAAAGAATCACCCCCCCTTTAAAATAATCACATTTTGTTGCTTTTCAGCCTGAACTGAAGACGGACACAGTTTTTGTTTTATCCAGCTGTATTTACTCAGTGCAACTTATAACATCCAAGTGAAAGATATAACACCAACATGTCAGAAAAAAATAAATAATAATAATAAAAAAAAACAGAATCACTGAGTTGGAAAAAAGATCACCCCCCTCCTAAAAATGACTTATAAACTCAATAAGGTGTAGCTAATCACCTTCTCAATGGCACACAAAGCCATTTGACTTTCAACTGTGATCAGCTGTGGTCATTTTGATTAGCTCAGCATGAAAAGAGCTTTCCTGTAGCATTTTGAAGTGCAACTGAAGCAAACAATCAACTATGGGATGGCAAGGCACTGTCAAAAGATCTCTGGGATAAAGTTGTGGACAGGCACAAGTCAGGAGATGGATACAAAAAAAATTTCAAAGGCTTTATCAATGCCTAGAAGCACAGTGAAGTCTATTATTAAGAAGTGGAAGGTATTTGGTACAACACAGACCCTCCCTGGATCAGGACGTCGCTCCAAACTGGATGAAAGAGCCAGGAGGAAACTGGTCAGAGAGGCTACCAAGAGGCCTACAGCAACTCTGAAGCAGTTGCAGGAATTTATGACAAAGAGTGGTCATTGTGTGCATGTGACAACAATATCACAAATTCCCCACAAATGTGGCTTCTATGGGAGGGTTGCAAGAAAAAATCCACCCACGACTGAGCTTTGCCAAAACGCACCTTGAAGATTCTGAGGCCACATGGAAAAAGGTGTTATGGTCAGATGAGACTAAAATTGAATTATTTGGCCTCAACACCAAACGATATGTCTGGCGGAAATCCAATACAGTTCACCATCCAAATAACACCATTCCCACAGTAAAGCATGGAGGTGGTAATATCCTGTTATGGGGGTGTTTCTCTGCAGCAGGGACTGGAGCACTTGTCAGGATAGAAGGAAAATGGATGGGGCAAATTCTTGAGGAAAATCTGCTGCCCTCTGCCAGAAAGTTGTCAGTGGGAAGAAGGTTTACCTTCCAACATGACAATGACCCAAAGCACACAGCAAAACTGACCACACAGTGGTTGAAGGAGAAAAAGTTGAGTGTCCTTGCATGGCCTAGTCAGAGCCCAGACTTAAACCCCACTGAAAATCTCTGGATTGACTTGAAGACTGCAGTCCACAAATGGTCACCATCAAATTTAACTGAACTTGAGCGATTCTGCAAATAAGAGTGGGCAAATATTGCAAAGTCTAGATGTGCAAATTTAGTAGAGACATATCCCAACAGACTAAAGGCTGTAATTAAAAAAATTAAGGCAAATTAAAGCAAGAGGATGACCCTTTTTCCAACTCCGTGATTCCGTTTTTTTTTTTAATTTTGGTGTTATATCTTTCACTTGGATGTTATAAGTTGCACTGAGTAAATACAGCTGGATAAAACAAAAACTGTGTCTGTCTTCATTTCAGGCTGAAAAGCAACAAAATGTAATTATTTTAAAGGGGGGTGAATCTTTTCTATATCCACTGTACAATGCAAAGCATAAAAAGTGGGGCACATAATATAACACAGCACAGTTGTACTCTCGGAGGCTTCCATAACAATTCAAGTAGGAAATTAGAAAAACAAATCTGCATTGGTTCTGGCTGACCTGCTAAACTTTAACCAGCTGGAACAGTGTCCATGCCATTTCGATATATAGTTAAAAGAAAAATCCACCCTGAAGAGCCTGCATATTCGTTTATATAAATCTTTAACCTTGGATCCTCGATCTAATCCAAGAGTAATTATAATTTAAACCAGCTCTCTCACCTCCTCATCTGTACATTCTGCTCAAACAGATCCTCTTCCAAAGCTTCAGACTTAATGCTAATACTGCCATCTAAGCCATCACGCACATTATCTTGTAAACTCGCTAACTAGCCGAGCCGAGTTTCTGCTGTAACTGCACCACATAGCTGCATTGCATTGCACCCATGTCTCCACTACTTCTATTTTGGATTTTTTATTAATCATTAATTCATTAATTCCAGATCACAGGAAAGTGGATGTTATCACTTATGTTTGAGCAAAGTAGGTTTGGTAGTTTAAAAAAATCAAATAAAAAGTGTATAAATTGCATTTTTTGGTCATGGTGGACCAAGTTGAAAAAAGTTCCACTTTCATGAAAAGTGATATAATTTTTTGTCATACTTAATCTTTTTTTCGCAATGTAGTAAGATAAATGTTGGTATCCTAATGGCTTTCCTTTGTTTTCACTGCCACCATGCCATTATATGACTTACGGAGTTGTTCTGGCTAGCTTGAGCTAGGTGTTCGTGAAGTGTCGTAAACTTGAACCACTTGAAAGGTGATTGTATTGTGTACTTGCCTTTCTATGTCAAAAGTATAAAAACAAAAGGTACATTTGGTGGTGGATCATGAGCCTATACCGGGAATACACCCTCGAAGAGATCTCGAGGCGCGCGCACACATTCGCACAATTTGGAGTCACCAATCCACCTCCCACGGAGGAAACCGAAAAACCCAGAGGAATTCCTTCCTGGGGGAAAAATTTGACCCCAAACTCAGGATTGAATGCTGGACCTCGGAGGTGCAAGGCAGCAGTGCTAAGACTGAAACTGAAAGCACCACTGTACCATTTATATCCCTGATATATAAAAAATATGTGCAAACTGGCTTTCCTCCCAGCATTTTTCATTTTACATATTACCTTCATCACAGGTTTCCTCCCTCTCACTATCCATCACCTCCTTCTGCCTCCACGTGCCGCTCTGAGACAGCAAAGGGATTTCAATCCACATGAAGATGGAGTACTGATATCTGCTTTGCTTCAAACGCTGGCTGGGAGTGGTGCGCTTCACTTCTCGCCTCATAAATCTCTGACATTTCCTCTGAGCTGCAGTGGCAGGTGCTGCAAGTTGTTCGAAGTCTGTAGCAGCTGCTCCTCTACTGTACAAACCCAGTTGAGTAACAATTTGCTTATGGTGTTAGAGGCATCTGTCAGAAGATGGGGGACTTTTCTGAATCCCACACAAGACCTTCCGTCAGTATCTGTTCTGTGCTAATGATAATGCCAATACTTTTGGCCTGAGTTCGGTTTAAAGTCAGGTTTTTTCCAGGAGCTGCGATCAATAGCCATTTTCACTCATTACTCCTCAGAGAACATGTCCTAGTTTAATGCCATAAAGAAAAAAGCATTGACCAATAGCATAGTTTTCCACTCCCACTCTATACCAGTGTGCAGACCTCTTTAGTGTGAATAAAATGGTGGAACCAGAGGGACATTTTATACACGCTGATTTTTGTTTTCTGATAGTTCAGAGCAAATTGCAAGATCTTCATGGGTCAAGGTCTACACACCTTCAATTCAAGGGCTCTGGATTGGCACAGTTTTCAAACTCAGAAGCTCATAATTGATCAAGCCATATGACGGACTGCTTTCCTCTCTCATCTGTAGATAACAGCAACACTAGCGACTCATTTTAGCCCAATGTCAAGTGGGCCAGATTAAAAAAAAATCAATTTAGTAGCCCAATAAAATATCAACATCTATTTATCAGAATTTATCTGAAAGTTGCATTCTGAATGCACAAAAAGATATAACATACATCACCTACTAAAATTGACTGCAAAATATTAGCAATTTTTTCAGTTTATACAGTACTGCGCAAAAGTTTTAGGCACCCTATTTTTTTTTTTAGTACAAACTTTGTTATAGATTTTTTATTTTATGACGTCTACATGATCAAGTCAGTACAAAAAACATTTTAGATTCCCAAACATTAGTTTTCAAGCACAAAATTAAATGTTACAGAAAAATGTTTGTATGTCATTAAAGAAAGCAGCATATTACGTAAGAGACACTTTTCAGACAAAAAACACAATGAAGGCTGCTGGGTTTCGCTGCAAAAATAAGAAGCGAGTGCGAAAGTCAAAATCTCCAGAAGAACTGTGTCTGGTTCTGCAAGATGCTCAATAAAACTTACCAGCTCATTTCCTTATAAAACTGCACTAATTGTACCAGAGGCTACTATTTTAATTTTATTCTTTTGTCACACTTTGTTTGACTTTGTTTCATTTTGTTTACTGCTCTTTACGGTATTTTGTTTTTTTTTAATGTAGAAACATTTAATTTCATTATTTTGAAGGCATCTTTGCTCTATAGCATTTCTTTGCATGCACCTAAAACTTTTGCACAATACTGTATATAAAATAACTTTTTAATCACATTCACATTGCTGTGAAATCTTACGGTTATGTCAAATTTTTATCTTGCTAATGCACAGTTTTCTAATTAGCAATTTTTTGAGTAGTTGAGTTCAAGGTCCTTGTTCTATTTGGTCATACAACCAATCAAGGCTAAGTTTCCCAAAAAACACACCCAACGTCTCACAAATGTAGACCAAGCATCACTATTTGTCCATGGTGGATGGAATTGTTGCCTTGATTTCCTCAGTTACTGTACCATTGATTGACACCATGATATGTTTTCCTTTTAAATGTATAAGCGGTATATGCAAGTGCTTGGCCCCTGAACCACCATATATACAAATGTACATGGGTCCGAGTAGGATGTAGCTTAGTCCCAAAGGTTCAGAACCAGGCCTGATTGAGATGGATGTCTATGGCTGACTAGAGCCAATGTTAATACTGACCCACTCAATCCATTTTTACTGTTTATATAACAATTTTAATTAGCCTGACTGAATTGAACTCCGGGAACCAGCCTCTCTCTCTCTCTCTAGACTCCCATGTTGTGTTTTCTGTTCACCAGTTGCCTGAGGTTTTGTCAGATTGGTTTTGTTAGTACATATTTGTGCACAGTTGTCCAAAGCCAAAGTGCTTTTAATTTGCAATGTTTACTCTGTAATCTAATCAATTTCAAACTACTTTCTTTGCCAAAGAAAACATTTTGTAAGCTGAGACCTAAAGTGCATAGTGTGCCAGTGCATTCATCTGAACAGTATCTGTAGCTGAAAAGGAAATGGCTTCGAAGAAATGGAATTAAAATGCAGACATGCTCGCTTAGCATATTAAAGATGCTGTCAGCACACAAGCCGTGATGTCTAACAATTCCTTGTGTAGCGGTTTTCATTTTTCTCCCTCTAATTTCAGTGCAACATTTCAACAAGAAGTAGAGGCTTGTCAAACATTATGCACAGTCTAATGGATGTTAATTTTACTTGTATTCAGGTGAAACAGTTTATTATTGACAAAGAGTAGCACGCTAAGCTTGGTGAAATTAATGCTTTCATTAAAGCATGTGATTATGAAGTGTAATATAGTGTATAATGTGCACAAGCGTCAGCACTGAATCCTACTAATTAACTCTGGCTTCTGTTTAAACTTCTGATATGTTCCAGTAAATGAGGCCACAGGTTACTGAAATGCAATCTACCCGATTTGGACATTGTAAAAGCAATGGTGCATGATGCTATATGAAAATAATCAATGATGGGATGGTGTGATGAATCTGAGTTATTGTTACCACCCTTTTAAAACCTATTTTATGCAGTCAACACTCTGAAAGAAATTTTTAATGAAGTCAAACCTAATGCCATTTTAGAGTTTTTAGGAAAAATAGGTTTTACAAACCTTATATAAGTTCCTTACATATTTCTCGCCATGGAAATAGCCATAGAAGCTGGTATGGCATTAAAAAACAAACAAACAAAAAACACCCTTTTAAAACTCAGCAGTTTGCCAACACTAAAAATTTTTCACTAATATATTTTTAAAAAAATCTCCCTGTGAATAAGTTATGTTGCTGTTCTAGAAAACTAATCAACATCTTCTGACCAATCAGATTTGAGAATTCGACAGCGATGTGGTACGGATTTGTTGAGTATCGAACGCAAAACGTGAAAATATGAAAGAAGCAAACACAAATTCACCCTGAAGAAATACAAGCTGGCAGTGAGGCATGTAAAAGCTTCTCTTAAAGCCAACACAGTGAAGCTTAGACGGCCGTTCATGAATAATGCATTATTGTGGATGCGTGCAGAAACGCATGGATTCTTTGGATTCATTGCCTTGTTTCATTCGTCATATTTCCTGGCAGCTGGAGGACTAACATTTAAAAGTTGCTCCACTGTGTGATATCCACGTCTCATGAATTCAAATCCTATGGTAATGAATTTGTACATGCTCCTATGTGCTGCTAATGCACACTTTTCCAGTTCAGGGTTGCTATATACAGGTAACAAGGCATTAGTGAAGCAAAACTGTTCACTGTTTCTCTTAATGAATGAACCATTTTTCTGGTCAACAGTCGCAAGGTAAGTCAATTTTTACTTATTTTACTTATTTTAATTTTTTATTTGAATATCAATTTGAAATGACAATTTGGGGATTTTTTAATAAATTGCATCTATAACATGTCTTCTCTTAGTCTGCAGTAATAAGAAAAAATCAAAACATTTGTCTTCTTGTGGCCACCAGATTACCAGAAACCTAGCAAATTTGAAGGTGTTAAGCTCCTCCCACTTCACATTCGTGTCATGTCATATATCCATAAAAAACTTGATTCTGTCTCAAAATCAGTTTTTTCTATATTCATAACAAAACAAATCTGTTTTTTTCAATTATGATGTATTTTCCCAGACCACACAAATGTGACAAAAAAAAAAGAACAATGCATTGATGAAAAATAAGACAAATATCTTGCACCAACTCAAATCACTGTTGTTTCAAGTTTATTACTTGCAAAAAATTTCAGGGTCAGTTGTCTCAGTTTAATAGTTTTTGTAGAATCCAGCGAATGATTTAATCATTTCAATTCATTGACTCATTAGAGAAAAGAGAAATTACTTTGTTTTAAAAGAATGATTTAAAAAAAAAAGAAAAGAAAACACACTGTTTCTTCTCCTTCTGGCTAGGGTGTCTATAGCAGCCCATAGAACCATTTGGCAAAAAGTTGTGAAATTTGGCACACTGATTGGGAAGGGTCTAAATAACATTCTGACTAAATTTGGCCCAAGTGCTGCCAACGCTCTAGCGCCACCATTGGGTCAAATTTGGGCCTAATATGGAAGTACGTTTATGGTCATCACTTTTGAACCATGTGTCCAAAATTTAAAAGCCTTATCCTTATCAAAGGGATATTGATATTCAAAGCTGGTCTCCTGTAATGTGCTGACAAATGCAAAAAACAGGATGTGAGGGTGTTTTGTGAGTTGTGTTGTGAGTGCTGCTTTGTTTACGGCTGTTGCTTTTTAATCAAATCTTTATTAAATAAATTCAATAATCACATACATATTTACAATTATATCAATATACCCATTTGAACACAGGGCATATTCAATGTACATAATTTTTACATATTTATATATTATTTACAAAAATCACATCAAATCACAATTTGATGTGATTCTGATATCTCTGTAAAGAAAGTTCACAAAGTCTGTTCTTTTGTTAAAGCGGTTTTATGCAGTCGGCTATTCATGAGCCAGAAAAATAACTTTTCCCCAATTGTTTCCCACATATTTTCCTATTTCAGTCAGTCACATTTCAGTGGATTTTCTGTGAAGGTCCAGTTTAATATACAATGTTCTCTATTTTCAATCAATCCAAATATAATCTAACCCTAGATAAGACACTAAAATAATATACTGCACACTAATGGCTATTTATCTGGGTCCATCAATATCAAAGTCCAAACAAGAAAACATCCAAAAAAGCAGATGAGAGACTGAGTAACATACAGTACAGTAATAACCATTAATCTGAGTCTATCAATATCAAAATCCAAACAAGAACACATCATATACTAACCTACAATATTGTCCAAAATCTATCAATTAGCGAAAACACAATGTGATAATGTTGCTGTGTTGCTGTGTTGCTGTGCACAGCCATGTTTATTTGACATCACTTGCTGAACTCAGGGGTTGAGGAGGCCGTCCTGACTTTCCGAGTAGGAATTCTGAGAAGTTTTCTCTGTTTTTTCTTTCTAGTTGGAGGAAGGAAATTACAAGTTACAAGTTACAAGTTATACGAATTTTTATTCGTATAAAGCATAGGGCTCCTCTAAAGCATTGGGCATTGGGCTCCTCTAAGCAGCTGATTAAGGATTTGAAATTGAAGCTAATTGCTGCCTACTGTATGAAGCAGAGGAAGGCTATAAAAAGATATCAAAGTGCTTCCAGCTTGCAATTTCCACTGTCCAAAATGTCATGAAGAAATGGAAGTTAACTGTGGATTGGAAGGCAAAACCTAGAAGACCAAGAAAACTTTCAGACAAAATTGAAAATTAAAGCAAAACCCCAATATAACACTAACAGCTGTATACCAAATCTGTTCAGATCAATTACAAGAGTGAACTTATGATATAGTAATGAGCTGTAATGATGAAGAAACAAACAAGATGCTCTTGACAGATAAAAACCTCAGTTTTTAAGAATTTTGCCTTCATATGAGCCTCCTAAATTGTTGACGTTGAAACACTGAGTGGCTCCTGTGTGGCTCATCAAGAAACCATCAATACCGTTCAAGTCCAATGTGTTTACAACATTAGGCACTGGCCAGCATCAAACAGGTCTTGGCAGGAGAGAATCAAGGGAACGTGAAAATACAGGTGCCCTCGGGCAGATCACCAGACCGATCCGAGATAAGCAGATGAAATGTCCAGACCAGCTGAGCTTATAATAATGTATTAGTGGTGGTGATGGTGATGGATGATCTGTTCACATCTTACAAACGCTCGCTCATTTATCTTCCCGAGAAAATGGGATAGGGCAAATAAGAAGAAGATATCAGACCTCACTGATCAGGAACTGTCCTCATATGACGGCCGGTTGCAAGTTCATCCACCAGGGGTGTATCTGGAAGCTGACTTCTTATTTATTACTGTAGCCTTGTCGTCTGTGTTTTTTAGAGCCCAAGTAAAAAGGGAATTGAGCATTGAGGTGTCCATTGCAGGATTGAGGATGAGCCCTTGGGGAGTTGACACACCGTTTCATTTCATTTCACACTATGACACACAAATATACTGTGGTTATGAGATATTCTAGGGTTAGACATGTTGAAATATTTATTTATATCATAATATTTAAACGGCATAATAAACTGGGTTCGGTTCCCGGGCAGGGAACACCTGCCACTGGGGGTTGCACTCAGTGCCAGTCCCAAGCCCAGATAAAATGGGGTTGCATCAGGAAGGGCATCTGGCACCTGTGCCAAATCAAATATGTGGACCAATGATCCACTGTGGTGACCCCTAACGGGAGCAGTCAAAAGCGCGACAATAGCAATGTTAAAGTGGCATAATAGGACATTAACCCATACTAAAAAACAATATATGCTGATATTTTAAATGATAAGTTACCTTTGCCTTGTGTTTATGTGAACATTATCGGGGTGGTTTTAGATAATTGGTCACACAACCAGAGCCAAGTAAAAGACGTTGGTATGTATATACAGTACAATCTTGACAGGGTGTTATTATTGATCATTTAGTTTTAACTCACAACTATATTTTTATACAACACCAACTTTTAACGCATTAACGTTATACAAGAAGAAAACCAATTCTGTATCTTTATTATATTTGCATATAATATATTGGAACATAATCAACTTAATTATTACAAAAGTTATCCAGTAATACTAATCCCATCTGTGTAGGGGTGAAAATGCATGAAACGGCCGTTATTTTCACGTCATACTTTGTCAGAGTGTCATGGTTATGCCGAAGTCAACACTGAACTACATTACCCATCTACTCCAGCATGTCACATGCCCCACTGATCATTCAGACCTGTTCTGTGTTATTCCTAATATGCACCCCTATTGAAGTTCAGGTTTCTGTGTATTTCATTTGTTTTCATTGGATGTTTTTTTGCCTGGATGTTTTTTTGCCTATTATTCTTTGGTTATCTGGCTGCACTTTGTTTAAATAAAATCTGCACTTGCATCCGTCTCCTCTACAATTCCCGGACACAGAGAAGATGCTCTCAGTGACCGCTTTGAAGAAGTTGGACCATGTTGATGGTAAGTATGGAGAAAATGGGAGGGGAGAAACTTGAGATGGTGATTCCTCTCTTGCGGTGATTTAATATGTGGATTTGAGGCAGCTAGGGGTTCATGGTGGCATTGTTCATAAGACTGACAGAAATATAAAGTATATTACTAGCAATAGTGGACAAAAAAAGTGAAAATTAGCATGATAGAAAGGTGAATTTCTTAGTAGTTGGTACGTCCTACTTTTGCTTTCACGACCATGTGGACTCAAGCTGGGACAGACTTCACAAATTTGTGTAAAACCTGACCCTTACATGACATGACATTCACTGGAAGGGATAACGCTGGAGGAAAATCTGACCTTTTGTACAAAGTAGTTAACATGGTCAATATCACATTTTCTTAAACTTGAATAGTGACTCAGTGCAGAATCTTGAATATTCAAGATATTGAACCTTTCCTGGCACAGTGGCTTAGTGGCACGTTTGCCTCACAGCCCCAGGGTTGGGGGTTTGAATCAGGTGGTACAGCGGGTTGTCCACTAATCGTAGGGTTGGTGGTTCGATTCCTGGCCCACATGACTCCACATGCCGAAGTGTCCTTGGGAAAGACACTGAACCCCAGGTTTCTCCCAATTGCAGGCTAGTGCTGTGTGTGTATGGGAAACAGTGCAAAGCACTTTGTAGAACCGCTAAGGTTAAAAGGCACTATATACGTGCAGACCATTTACCATTCCTCCAGGTACTCTGGTTTCCTCCCCCAGTCCAAAGTCATGCGTTTTAGGCTGATTGGCAACTCTAAATTGTCTGTAGTGTGTATGTGAGATGGGTTGGCACCCTGTCCAGAGTGTCCCAAGCCTTGTGCCCTGAGATAGCTCCAGGCTCCCTGAGACCCTGTGTAGGATAAGCAATACAGAAAATGGATGGATGAACATTTCCTTTCTTTTTTTTCCTTTTTTTTTTTTTTAATTCTAACCTTGTATATAAACAGAAATCCTCAAATTTCTATTTTGTACAGTTAAAACTGTAAGAAAAAAATGGTAAAGATGTGTTAGAGCTCTCGCCAATCGCTGCTCCGGGAAGGAACAGCATGAATCGCTGCCCCGCTACGGAGCAGCATGTCTGTGCGCTTTCTAGCGCTATTATTAAAAGGAACTCTCCGCTGGACATTCCTATCACAAAGACTCTGGTTTTGTTTACGTTGCCATGTGCTGCTTTGTTTTTGTTTACATCATGTCTCTTCCCCGCTTCCTTATTGGTCCGGTGGGTTTATGTCACGTTATGTTTCCTCCCATGTTTTGTCATTGGTTCAACGGTTATTGTCTAATCATTATTTCCAGGTGTCGTGTGTTTCTTCTCGTTTGCGCTTCATTTCCTTTGGTACTAAAACCCCTAATTTTGTCCACGTCTTTGCGGAGTATTGAATTAGAATGAAGTGAATTGAAGTATATTGATATTGAATAATGGTGATGAGTTAGAATAACTGAAAGGGACTCATTATAGGTAAACTTAACGATATGTTCCTAATGATAATGATCGGTAGCGAGGAAGCTCAAGCTTCGTAGTTTTTTCCTAGGGTTTTGTTTACCAGGTGTTCCCTGGTTCCTCGCTACTTCCTGGATTTTTGCCCTGTTATCCTTTGGAGTAATGTTTCCTGTCTCTCTGGATTTTGCCCTGTAAACCTTGCGATTCCTGTTTAATGATGTTCGGGTTTTTTGCCCTGTAAACCTTTGAATGAATGTTTCATGACTTTCTGGAATTTTGTCCTATAAGTGTTCTCTTCAGTGGCTAACACCTTTTTGGAAAAGTGATATGCTTTCCTCTTTATTTATTATGTTGATGTCCCGTCATTTTTGAATGTGCCCGGTGTTTTGTTCCTAATAAACTGACCACTTTCCCTTGCGAGTGCATCCTATCTAACTCTTCACCCCAGTAACGTAACAAGATGTTGAATAACAGAAAATGTTTCACTAAATATTAGCCTACTTAAAACTAGGGAGTATTTTATGTTGAAGGGGTTTATATATAAATATAAATAATGATATTCTCTGGAGCTTATAAAGAGCACTTTAATTGAGATTTTTTTTATTTTAATGCCAAAAGTATTTTGAGTATGAACAAAAGTAGTTGGACTTGCTGAAGCTGTCCAATCCAATTTTGGAGATTTTTTTAAATTTAATTTAATTTTTAATTTTTTTTTCAAAAGACATTGTAAAGACGAGCTGTACAAAGAGAGTCCGTCTTTTAAAGTGCCTCGTCTTGTTTTCTCAGCGTCCTCCTTCATGATCTTTTATTGAAGAGGTGACTCGATGATCGACAGCGCTGTCGTACGCATTTGCATAGAACGCAGTCATAATTCTGCACTGAAGTTTTCCCACATCTGACAGGTCTCTTAGGCTTTTAATCTGTCTGATCTTCAGATTTGAAAGAACGACCCAAGACATCTAAAATGACTCCTTTTTATAAAGGCTATAGAAACAGTCACGTGCCACAGTTTCATCATCGTTACTTCAAACTAGACTTCACTTTGCTGTTTGTTTTTCGCCTTATTGTGTCTCTATTGCTGTTTGAAACGTTGTGATCTTGTCTGAAACTATCTGAACGGTAAAGCAGACCATACATCAGTACCATATGATACTTGAAGACATTTCTGTGATCCTATGATGTGTATGACAAGATTTAGGCTTGCTAACGAACAGCAACTTTAAACATGACAACTTTAAAGATTGAAAGTTTTAACTCCAAATCAGTTGTTTCCTATAGAAGTTTGAATAAATAAATAAATAAATATGTAAATCTATTAAAAATTAAATAAAGTTTTAAAGATTTAAAACCGTTACAATTCTTAAGAACAAACAATCTACATTCAAACAATTTTAAAAAATCTATTTTTACAAAAGTTTAACATTTTTAAGATATAAAACAGCTGAACTGTTTTATATACCAACAAGATGTCAGAAAATTGTACTACGAAATTAATTTATCACAATACTGATATTACATTATATCACCCAGTCTTAAATATGTCTCTTAAATAAACAAAAAAAAAAAATCAGGCAACAAGCATGTGTAATTTTTATTTATTTATTTATTTAAATATCCATCTTAATATAATTTATTTATGCATTTTAAAAATACTCTGTGGTCAAAAGTATGAGAACACCTGACCATCACACCCATATGTGGTTCTTCCCCAAACTGTTGCCACAAATTTGGAAGCACACAATTGTATAGGGTCTCTGTATGCTGTAGCTTTACAATTTCTCTTCACTGGAACTAAGAGGCCCAAACCTGTTCCAGCATGACAATGCACCTGTGCATAAAGTGAGCTCCATGAAGACATGATGTGTTAAGGTTGGACTGGAAGAACTCGAGTGTCCTGCACAGAGCCCTGACCTCAACCCCACTGAACATCTTTGGGATGAACTGGAACACCGACTGCACCCCTCCTCGCCTGACATCAGTACCTGACCTCACTAATGCACTTGTAGCTGAATGATCACAAATCCCCACGGACACGCTCCAAAATCTAGTGGAAAGCCTCCCCAGAAGAGTGGAGGATATTATAACAGCATAGAGGGAGTAAATCTGGGATGGGATGTTCAACAAGGACAAACTTTTGGCTGTATAGTGTATCACCACTACTCCTTGTGCATTGTATTTCTCAGGGACAAACTCCATGAATGGATTGAAACATCCTGTGTAGTCCTGACATGTGATGTAAATAGTGTTGGACTTGATGGATGACTCCTATTTTCTTGTCCGGCTTGAATGTCTCTTATGTTTATCATGATGTGTAGCTGATGGGACTTCATTTGTCTTGTACAGTGCAGGAAAAGGAGATTTCATGATAGATACTGAGATACAGACACCATCTCAATCAAAACGTGCAGATAGTGTACTCTGAAAATGACACCTGTCTGTTTCTGTGATGGCACTTCAGCACTCTGAACCCAAATGCAACTAGCTATGAAAAAAGATCCTCATTTCAACAGAAACTAAGACCCCAAGGAGGGAATAAAATGTACCAACAAAAAAGTAAGGTCTGCCTCAGATACTGCGTTATCACGAACAGCCATATGGGGAAAAAAGTGGAGTTTTTCTTCTCTTTCTTTTAAATAGACTAACATTCTGCTTAAAGTAATGGAAGTGTCTATACAGCTAAAATGTTTTTTGGGTTTTTTGCTCATGCGCTGGAAAGAACTATACTATGCAATAAATGACTACCAGCAATAAATTACTCTATCATGGAAAAGTGCTGCCAGTGATTGTTCTCGTTTTACAGCATGGTTTTTTTTGTTTGTTTGTTTTTTGGTTTTTTTTACCGGCTGTGCTGGGAGCTCACCAAATTCAGCCATATTTTTTTTCTTTCTGAACAGACCGACAAGGGGTGTGGAGAGCATTAGGGAGTGTAAACACAAACAACAACTCGGGACCATAACACCTTTTTTTTTTGTCTCCAGGCGTTAAAAACTATTGAGTGGCTGTGTGTGTGTGTGTGTGTGTGTGTGTGTGTGTGTGTGTGTGTGTGTGTGTGTGTGTATGTCTGTGAGTGTGTGTGTGTGTGTGTGAATGTACAGTACTGTGCAAGAGTTTTAGGCACCCTATTTTTTATTTTATTTTATTTTTTTGTACGAACTTTGTTATAGATGTTTTATTTTATGACTTCTATATGATCAAGTCAGTAAAAAAAAAACATTTTAGATTCCCAAACATTAGTTTTCTAGCACAAAATAAAGTGTTTGTGTGTCATTAAAGAAAGCAGCATATTACGTAAGAGACACCTTTCAGACAAAAAACACAATGAAGGCTGCTGGGTTTTGCTGCAAAAATAAGAAGTGAGTGTGAAAGTCAAAGTCTCCAGAAGAACTGTGTCTGGTTCTGCAAGATGCTCAATAAAACTTACCAGCTCATTTCCTTATAAAATTGCACACATTGTACTGGAGACTACTATTTTTATTTATTTATTTTTTTTGTCACACCAAATATTGACTTTGTTTCATTTACTACTGTTTACTGCTCTTTATGGTATTTTTATTTAAATGTAGAAACATTTAATTTCATTATTTTGAAGGCATCTTTGCTTTACAGCATTTCTTTCCATGTGCCTAAAACTTTTGCACAGTACTGTGTGTGTGTGTGTGTGTGTGTGTGTGTGTGTGTGTGTGTGTGTGTGTGTGTGTGTGTGTGTGTGTGTGTGTGTATGAGAGATGACAGAAGTTTTATGCAGCTGTGCCCTCTGAGGAGCAGAATGTTTAGTATGCAAAATGGTGCACAGTTTCAGCCGTCAGCATGGTGATGTGAAGCTGGCTGAAGTTCAAATCTCTGCTTTCCTGCACCCTTTGGTCATTATAAACGACTCTAACTCCTAATCGGTAATTGAATAAAGAAACGCTGGTGTGGCAAATGAAGGCAATAGATCTATTTGTCTTTGCAGGACTAGTGAAGAGTTCCTTCCTCTCTGACATGTTTGTGTGCGCGGAATGCTAAACGACAGGCAGAAAGACTGAATTTGATTATTCAGTCAGTCGGGAAAGCATGACAGTGCTGTTCTTTTTACCAAATCCGCCGAACTGAGTGACAGTTTCAATGAACTTCTTATTATAAAAAATATTATGCAGAGAATATCTTGTAGGAAATAAAATGGTGGAGATGCTACAGTCTAACCACTGCTCATTTATTTGTGTTAAAATTGAAGAAGGTGGCCTGGATAATAAACAGGGCAGCACTCGTGCTGGGAAAAGTTGCCAGGCTTGTAGAAGTAAGGAATAAAACTCTTGGAGTACTGTTATAAGAAAATACTCAATGACATGAAGTAAAGTTACTGATACTGACTGGTTTCCTATAGTAGCATGTACGGAGGTGTTTTATTCCTCTTGTATCACAGCAATTTGCCAACAATTAATTTTTTTAATTTAAAAAAAAGAAACTTTTTTTTCTTCTGTTTATAGTTATATTTAATGTCGTGGAACAACCACAAAACAAGTTCATCTTATCACTTATGTTCTAGCAGCTATAAATAGGCGTTCCCTCACCAGCTTTTCTTTTTTTTTCTCTGTCTTGAAGTTAAATAGGCGACAAAAACACAGCTTGCTATGTTACTGACAAATCAGTCCACTTGGGAATCCTGCATCATTGACATTTTAATCTGTAAATTTAAATTTAAATCATTTTAGATTTATATTTAGGGTCCTTGTTTTTTTTTTTTTTAAATCTCAAAACTGTACTCTGTAATATCAAATTTCGGGAAAGTAAATCTTAACCCCTAGCAAGATTAAACGAAGAAAAAATGTGGCAAAAATGTAAACTTATTAAATACATGATGAATAATTTTTTAAAAATGTGTGAAGTTGTGTGTGTGTGTGTGTGTGTGTGTGTGTGTGTGTGTGTGTGTGTGTGTGTGTGTGTATAAAATATTTGAAATTCATATTGAAATGGTTTTTGTCCACTTCAAAGCTCCATGCTCGGGCAGATGGGATTTTTTTTTTTTTTTTTTAAACGTGGCTTTAAATTTGGGGATTAATAGTTTTAATAGATAAACTTGAATTTAATCGAGGTTAAAGCTTAATCCTTCTTGGTGCAACCCGCTCAAGACTATATAAAGAGAATAAGGTTGCACTTTCAGTCACTATGTAGAAACTGAAAAATGTAATAAACCCAAATTAATGACTAACAGGCTTATTCCTCTTTATAACCAAAGGCTCTTTCTGTACCAGAACTCTAATTTAATCTTCTCTGCTGTTGAAGATAACAACACGTCTCTGCATCTGGAGCTTGACGGCAGTTTAAGTAATTAGACTGGATTACCACCCAGCCCTGGCTCCGTTTCTTTTGCACCGTGTCAGGATATTTGTCTCCAGAGCTCTCAGGAGAACTCCTGCTTCTGCTTCCTTGCAGCAAATCTGAAATGTGTTTGGGCTGAAATTCTGTCTCACACCTTCGGGACGGGATAAAGAACAATCACATGGACCGCCACACACCACTGCCTTCTGACGTGAAATACAATCTCTCTACCTTCCTCATTCACTCCATCTGAGAAGGTGTATTAGGCATAGATGAACCTTGGGAAGAGTTTCACAACCACACAGCAATAAACAAAGGCCTTGCTATTCATCAATGCCACGTTTTGGGTCGGATCCTAAAAGCCGGCCTGAGTTTGGTTTACTTCATCCACAAAAATGTCCTCATAGTGAGATGACTGCTTTATAAGGCTAACATAATGATGTCATAAACATGTCATGGAAGATGTTATGATGATTTACATCAAGAGGATCAGTAGTTGTTAATGAGTAAGAGCTTATGTCACATGCTCATTTCTAATAATGAGGAATCCTTTATATAAAAACTGTCATGACATATTTTGTACAACAAACTCTTTCTTCTTTCTTCTTTTCTAATTCTTCATTCTGAAATGCAGCTCTTGCAGGTTTATATTAATGCGCTCCCTCTAATAAGCTATCGTTTCTATAGTAACAACTGGCACACTGACTTGTATGTTCGACACAACACACGGACAGATTTTAAAACGTGTGTAACTGTTGATGCGGTGAAGTTTTCTGTGAGGAGATGCTTATGTAACATTTAGGGAAGGAGTCTCCAGTGTCAGTGCTTTGTAACGGTCAGGTCTAAAGCTGTAACTTTAAGTTTATTTATTTATTTTTTTTTTAAGTTTCCGACAAGTGAAATCCTTCAGGAACCTCTCCAGAGGACTTCTGGGTAACATGATATTCAGCATCTTTTTTTTTCAGTCTTGCTAACTGCAGAAGAAAATAAGGGAACGGCTGTTTATAGCTGCCATAATGTAAGTGAAATCAGGAACTAACTTGTTTCATGGACGTTCCACAATATTAAATGTAACTATAAATGGATAAGTACAATGTGTTCTTTAATTTAAAAAAAAAAATTGCAACAAATGGCAAATTGTTGTGGTATAAGAGGAATAAAACACTACAGAATGTGCGGTTATTGGAAAATAATCAGTTTCAGGGTGGTAACAGTAACTCTGCTCATTGATTGATTATTTTCCTATAACAGCACACCCCCCAACTGCGTTATTCCTTCCTTATACCATGGCAACAGTAAACACTTGTTTCCTATTGGCTGAGAGTTGTCTAAATCAATGCAGCTGATGCTATTTAACAGTGTTGGAATGTAACCATGACAACCAGCATACCAAGTACTTTACATACAGCATGCTAGTTATATTCTAGTCAAATATAAAATGTCATAGCAAGCCCTTTAAAAAAAAGAAAAGAAAAGAAAACACCGTTATTTTTAGTTATATTGCAACAAAATAGGAAATGAAATATTTTTGCTTCAACAGTCATAAATCTTCTCCTATTCACTCACTAATAACATTTATTTATTTTCACTGGCACTTTTATCCTCCATGTTTATACCCCACAAATTGTGACCTGATTTGGTTGGTAGGTGAAAAAAAATGTACTTGACGTCACCCTGTGATTTTTCTGAAAAGGTTTATTTATTTGTTTGTTTGTTTATTTATTTATTTATTTATTTATTTATTTATTTATTATCAGGTCTATTGTGACAAAGAAAAAACAGCAGTGCTTTTATAGAAGGGTCAAACAGGTACTTTCTAGAAAAGGGTCATTATTTTCCATTTCTCTCATTTACATTTGTAGCAAATCCAATAAAATCACAAATTTCTAATAACCTTTTTCAAAAGAATTCTTCTGGTTGGAGCAGCGAAAGCATAGTAAGATTCTTACTATAGAGCGGATAATAGGGTTGTCACGATACCATAAACCTATCTTACGATACTATACCAGCTGAAGTATCAAGATACCAAGTAGTATCATAATACCACGAAATGTTGTTAATTCATAATTCAAATCTACACAATGAACCAAATTTACAGAAATACATCGATATAAATAAAAACGGACAAACCGAATTTTCTACTTTTGATGAGATTGAATAACTGGCTGTTGGGATAAACTCAAGAACAGTCATACAACTCAATGTGCCACATGTTTTATTGTTCCCTAGAGCAATGAAATCATGCAAATTGTCCTCAGAGAACTAAGAATGAACACAACATTAGGAATAAATAACTGAATTTGGAAACAAACTCCAAAACAATCATAAAAGTGGGAACATTAGCTCGATACGATCACGATACTACAGTAGTAGCGGTATACCGTGCAAGCCTAGCGAATAACAGCTAAACAGGACACTTACTGTACAGGAGCAGTTTTACAAGCATTTAAATCCCAATCGTTGGGCCAAAGAGCGTTTACTGACTGAAATTAAAACTTGTACTTCATTAAAACTCGCAATGATTGTTTCTGCTGACCAGCTGGCTAATCAATTGTTATTTTGTGCTTTTAATCTTATTCAGCAAAACAAGCCAAAGAGACCATTCTCGTCACCATCTGATGCACATGTAAGGAAGGAGCTGTGTGGGGAAATAAACATAAATTGCTTTCAGTAGATGGGCTGTTCACGGCCAATAAATCAGTCCAAACCACCTCACATGCCAAACCTGTTGAATGACAAGACAAGTCAGTGTGTTACAGTGAGCGTAATTAAAATAAAATCGAAATAATTAAATGAGGAGGTATTTTCAATACTAAGCCTCTAATCTCATGGCTTACATTCTGTGATACACAAGAGCTTTCATTTTTAGAGCTGAGACACTACGCAACTTGATGGTAAATAAGGAAGAAAACACATGGGGGAGTGCTCTTAAAGGAAAATAATCCAAGCCGAGTTACTGTTCTCGCATATCTGCACACCCAGAAGTGTTTTATTCCTCTTATACAAGATATGTGTTCCCTTTTAATAATCGCTGGGATCAAATCATTTACACACGATGCCGGATAGGACATAGAAGACTCACACACCAATTTTTACTATCAGGAGTAAAAAATCCACCAAAGTACTCATCTTTCTATCCATTAAACATATTTTACTGGACTGTCATACCTCTACACATCTGGAGGAACCTGTATTATTCAGCTGATACTTTTTGCAAAGGTTTTTAATCAAGTGAATCCAAATTTAGTTTGAAAGTTTTTAGGAAAAAATGAATCTTAAACACTAATTTAAATAACTAAACCTGGCTCCCATCATGAATATTGCCATAGAAGCTAGCATGGCGAAAAAAATTAAAAAGAAAGAAAGAATTCCTCTTATACCGCAGCAATTTGCCCTCATTTTTTTTTTTTGTTTTATAAATAAAGAACATCATACTTAAAAAAAAAAAAAAAAAAAAAAAAACTCAGTGTATCCACTCTGTTGCATTTAATGTTTAATGTAAACATGTTAGTTCCTGTCATCACTTATGTTACAGCTATAAACAGTCATTCCCTAACTAGCCTCTTTTTTTTCTCACTCTTGAACTTAATATGACCCAATAAATAAATACATAAATAAATAAATAAATAAATAAAACACTGGCTATTATGCATTGCATAAACTCCGTTACAAACACTGGAGACTCCTTCCATAAATATTGTATAATAATAAGCATCTCCTTAAGCATCTCCTATAATATAATAATAATAAGCATCTCCTTACAGAAAACTTCACATCATTGATTATCGTGTCTGTTGTTCAAGTTCAAGTTCAAGTTCAGTTTATTTGTATAGCGCTTTTAACAATGGACATTGTCCCAAAGCAGCTTTACAGAAATATATAAATTCAGGACATAGATTTTAAATTTATGAATTTATCCCCAATGAGCAAGCCAGTGGCGACGGTGGCAAGGAAAAACTCCCTGAGATGATATAAGGAAGGAACCTTGAGAGGAACCAGACTCAAAAGGGAACCCATCCTCATCTGGGTAACACTGGATAGTGCAATTATAAATAAATAAATCTCTTCTATAAATGTACCAGTACAACACGGTCAGATAGCAGTTGTGAGACCATGAAAAATTCATTACAGTTGTACAAGTTTCTGTGTTGGTTACTAGAACCAGTGCATTTAATATAAACCTGCACTACTATCAGAGCTGCTGTTAGAGAAGAATAATCAACAACTTCTGACCAATCAGGATGCAGAATTCAACAACCCTGCAGTATAAACCCAGTTAAGGGCTACCTGAAGGTTATTAACTCAAATAAAAGCTAGAAAGAGCTCAAAATTGGTTATTAAATTATGTTCATAGAGCATTAAATGGAAAAAAGCAGGAGCCATTAAACACTTAATAATGGTGTATTATTCTTATTACACAGAAAAATACAGTAAAACGACAGCTTGGCGATGAGAGAAGTCCTGAAGAATCTCTGATGAATACATAATGCCTGCTGTCGGTTATTATTGATATTAGATGAAATCGCCTTCACGGCACAGGACATTTAAGGTGTTAAGAAGGTGTCAAAATTTTTACATACGCGTTGATGAAGGAGGTTATGAAACAGGAAAGAGTGACCCCATCTGGTAAACATCTGCCATGTTCCTGATGCTGAATATACTTTACTTTACAAATATACATTGTATAAATATGGTTTTATAAAGCAAATGTAAAGCTAAATGTAGATTCATTCATTCATTTATCTTCAGTAAGTGCTTCATCTGCCATGTTAAGCAAACTATAGAAGAAACAACAGGTTTTGAGTGACTTTAAAGTGTGGAGAGGGTAACAAACATGACTTATAACACGCTTATAACTTTTCAGATTAAAATTATATTTCAGATTTAACCCTTTCTAGCAGTACACTGGTGTTCCATTCCCCTGGCTAAATGGAAATCAACTTATTGGGCATTTTCAATCAGTATGACCAAATGAATTCTTTTATCGGCACAAGTCTGTTATAAGATTAATCAGGACAGTGTTGGGTTTCTGTGTGTAGAGTATCGTGACTCTCTGTTTAGCTGCTGGTGAGCAGGAGATGGGACAGCACGACTAAAGCTTTTTTGATAGCAAAACATCGTATACAACTGCCACAGGTAAGAAAAGAAATACTTATGAAAAACTGCAAAAGCCCTGAGTGTCTTTCATATGAGCCATTAACTACTACTGGTTAATAAATTCAATGCTGAAGATGGGAACCCCAAAACAGGTGCAAATTCCACTTATTTGGCCTCTGGTAAAAAGAGTTAAAATGAATGATATTAATTCATAATGGGCATAAAAGTAAGGTAAAAAGGAGGAAAATATGTCTAATTGTTATCGCAAATTTTCATTAAATAGTACAAATGTAAACATATTTCATTTTGCTTCACATTTAACAGTGAGTTCAGTTGATTGGCCACATGATCGAGCAAATGACTGATGATTTTATGAAATAGTTTTTATACTCTGAATGTTTGTGTGGAAGTCATAAGAAGCTAAGAATCTTTAACTATTCAAGAACAACCAGAACTCCCATACCCCCATTTTAGTCACAGCCAAAGAATGTAGATTTCACAAGAACATTTCCTGTTACGAATTTGTAAAAAAGAAAAAATTAATACAGACTTTTTACATCCTGGGTGTATTCCTGCCTTACACCCAGTATTCCCGGGATAGATTCGGGACCGAACATGATCCTGGCCAGGATGAAACACTTCCTGAAGATTACTGAAGATCTTTCTAGATTTGTTTAAATTGTTCTCTATCTTTTGTTTTTGTTTTTTGTTTTTAATCTACATCTACAAACCCCTGCAATGTCAGTTTATGAACAGCAGGTGGCAGCATAATTCTGTGTATGTGAGAGAAGGCTAAAGCACTTGTTTTTCACAGATGCTGTAAATCACACCTTGTTACACCTGCGCATTATGAGTTTACGAGTGTAAGTGTGTGTGTGTGTTCCCACGGCCATATTTACCTGTCATATTTATGTGTCAAAAGTGGCCTGGAGGTTTGCCAGTGGCTGCATGACAAGGTTTTACTGCAGTGTGATGTTATTGCAGACCTGAGAGCTCCCTCATCTCATCTCCTCATGCTCTGACACATGACCTTATTACTGTGGAGTAAAATGAGCCTAGTGTCACTCCCTCCATCACCTCTCACACACGCTAATCTGTCCAGTGATCTCTCAACAACACAGGGTTTACAGTTTTAAAGAGTACACACATGAAATTAACTGTTAATCCCTTAAAAATATTTCTCAATATCATCACTACTCTCCTTTCCTATTAATTTTACTGTAAAGTAATACAGGACTTTTGTAGGCTACTGTGTGCCATTTAAACCATATATTTCCTCTCGGTGGACAAAAGAAAATGTGGAAAAAGTCCCAGTTGTGAACCCCAGACTGGAAATTTGGTCTAAACAACATTGCTCTTCCAAAGTAACCGTACAGTATAATGTAACTAAGAAGATGACTAAGACGTTAGCTAGCTAACACACACCAAACTTGTGATTTAAACTTACCTACATTCATGTTAAACTTCATTTAATAATGACAGCCTACCTTTTCTGTAAAATCACACAATTCATTATCGCAAACCAGCTTTCACCTAACTTTAATGTTAGCTAACTGTACTTTCACCAACATTGTGCTAAGCATGCTAGCAAACACAACAGTAGCTATGTTAACAAGAGATTACTGCTATTTAGCTAGCAAATGATCATTATGTTTACTAGCTAGCTAACATTATGCAGTAAGTTAACATTACTGGATAATGCTAGCTAGCTTGTAAACATAATGGTCAGCTGCTAGCTAAATAACTAGCAAATGTACAATTTATCATTATATAATTTCTTTATCACTATATACAGTATCATTACATACAGATAGTGAATTTTGAACTGTAACTTTCAGTTAATACTAGTTTCATTTAATGCTGGTTATCTTGGCTAACATTAGCTTGGTGGTCCAATAGCTAGTAATGCTAGTAATGTTAACTTACTGGATAATGTTAACAAGAGGTTATTAGCTAGCAAATGACCATTATGTTTACTAGCTTGCTAGGATTATCCAGTAAGTTAACTATACTATTATTACTAGCTATTGGACCACCGAGCTAATGTTAGCTAAGATAGCCAGCATTAAATGAAACTAGCATTAACTGAAAGTTATAGTTCAAAGTTCACTATCTGTATATAATGAAATGTAATGATAATAAATTGTAAATACAACATTAATGAGATGTAATTTATGTACAAAACTTAATATTTACATTTAAAAAAAAGTTACAATATAAAATGTAATGTGTTCGCACTTCAAAATTTTGCTGGATGACAATGAAGAGTATTAAGGCCATATATAAGAGGGATACAGTGGGCACAGAAAAGAATCACCCCCCTTTAAAATAATCACATTTTGTTGCTTTTCAGCCTGAACTGAAGACAGACACAGTTTTTGTTTTATCCAGCTGTATTTACTCAGTGCAACTTATAACATCCAAGTGGAAGATATAACACCAACATGTCAGAAAAAAACAAAAAGAATAAAAAAAAAAAACAGAATCACTGAGTTGGAAAAAGGATCAACCCCTTGCTTTCATTTGCCTTAATTTTCTAAATACAGCCTTTAGTCTGTTGGGATATGTCTCTACTAACTTTGCACATCTAGACTTTGCAATATTTGCCCACTCTTCTTTGCAGAACTGCTCGAGTTCAGTTAAATTTGATGGTGACCGTTTGTGGACTGCAGTCTTCAAGTCAATCCACAGATTTTCAATGGGGTTTAAGTCTGGGCTCTGACTAGACCATGCAAGGACATTCACCTTTTTCTCCTTCAACCACTGTGTGGTCAGTTTTGCTGTGTGCTTCGGGTCATTGTCATGTTGGAAGGTAAACCTTCTTCCTATTGACAACTTTCTGGCAGAGGGCAGCAGATTTTCCTCAAGAATTTGATGGTATTTTGCTCCATCCATTTTCCTTCTATCCTGACAAGTGC
The DNA here is from genome assembly GCA_023630585.1 of Cranoglanis bouderius. Classification (NCBI taxonomy): domain Eukaryota; kingdom Metazoa; phylum Chordata; class Actinopteri; order Siluriformes; family Cranoglanididae; genus Cranoglanis; species Cranoglanis bouderius. Next base: position 25,067,337 of record CM042536.1, read on the forward strand.
TCCAGTCCCTGCTGCAGAGAAACACCCCCATAACAGGATATTACCACCTCCACTGTAGGAATGGTGTTATTTGGATGGTGAGCTGTATTGGATTTCCGCCAGACATATCGTTTGGTGTTGAGACCAAATAATTCAATTTTAGTCTCATCTGACCATAACACCTTTTTCCATGTGGCCTCAGAATCTTCAAGGTGCATTTTGGCAAAGCTCAGTCGTGGGTGGCCTTTTTCTTGCAACCCTCCCATACAAGCCACATTTGTAGAGAATTTGTGATATTGTTGTCACATGCACACAATGACCACTCTTTGTCATAAATTCCTGCAACTGCTTCAGAGTTGCTGTAGGCCTCTTGGTAGCCTCTCTGACCAGTTTCCTCCTGGCTCTTTCATCCAGTTTGGAGCAACGTCCTGATCCAGGGAGGGTCTGTGTTGTACCAAATATCTTCCACTTCTTAATAATAGACTTCACTGTGCTTCTAGGCATTGATAAAGCCTTTGAAATTTTTTTTGTATCCATCTCCTGACTTGTGCCTGTCCACAACTTTATCCTGGCGATCTTTTGACAGTGCCTTGCCACCCATAGTTGATTGTCTGCTTCAGTTGCACTACAAAATGCTCCAGGAAAACTTTTTTCATGCTGAGCTAATCAAAATTACCACAGCTGATCACAGTTGAAAGTCAAATGGCTTTGTGTGCCATTGAGAAGGTGATTAGCTACACCTTATTGAGTTTACAAGTCATTTTTAGGAGGGGGTGATCCTTTTTCCAACTCAGTGATTCTGGTTTTTATTTTATTTTATTTGTTGGTGTTGTATCTTTCACTTGGATGTTATAAGTTGCACTGAGTAAATACAGCTGGATAAAACAAAAACGGTGTCCGTCTTCATTTCAGGTTGAAAAGCAACAAAATGTGATTATTTTAAAGGGGGGGGGGGGGGGTGATTCTTTTCTATACCCTATACAGTAAACCCTATACAGTATATGTTTCTTTAGCTAAATATTCACAAATGGCTAGTTACTTCATCATAGAGATTTGTTTAAAAAAAAAAAAGTTCCTGTAATCACTTGCAATATATTATGTTACATACTGGAAAATGCGAAGTCCTCTTTCCTGAAGACTTTCCCATGTCAGAAAACCTGCCTACAAAGCACTCACACTGGAGACTCCTTCCATAAATACTAAATATCTCCTTCACCATATCATATCTTTTTTTTTTTATTATTCATTTATAATTTGTTACTAATTTGTTACTACTGTCACAACTTCTGTTATAGAAAATTAATCAACACAAATCATCTGTGGTGTAACTAATAGTTAGGTCTTTTGTAAAGATAGAGCAGCAAATATTCCAAGTGCTTCCTGTATACCATTCAAATCAGACTTGAGACCTTTAGACATTAATCATGTGTGTTGAAGGAAGTGCACAGTGCATGTAAGGGGTCCTCTCAACCCTTACAGTCTCCTTCCATGGTGCACAAAGGCAAGCACGGCCATGCTTCCAGCACGCATTCCACGTATGCACAGACAAGATATCTGCCCAAGCTATCTCCCACTCCAGGAGTCTGTTGCAGCTCTGTGAGATAGCATCTAAAGTATGCACTGTACATTCAAACGACGCTGCAGTTAAAAGTGTGGGATTTTCTGTGCCTCGTTCATCAAATGGCTTTTAACCGGAGAGCGAGAGCAGCTCGCTGCTTTTAGTTTGCATTGGCTCACTGACATCTGAGCTCGCCATGAGGACAATAGCAGCACACTTTAAAGTCTTTTATATAAACAAACGCAGAAGTGACCTCATGCAATTAGGATTAGCTAGATAGCACGTCTGCTAATGTAACCAGTGTTTTATCAGATTGGAAAGTAATAGATTCGAACAAATTCCATATTGAAAGAAGACGTGTACATCTTCACTGAAACACCACAAGCTTGCACAAAATGCTAAAATTTCAAGTGAAGGATATTTGCTAATGTCTACTCAAATGTTGTTTTTTTAAAAATTTTTTTAATTAATTTTTTTAATAAAGTCCTTAAAGTGGTTTTTAAAAGTCACCAAATTTAGTCTTTGCCTAAGAAACTCATTGTATTTATTTCATTAACTTTGGACAAACTTTACTGGTCATTGCTGATTTTCATTAGAATTTGTAGCAAAATATTATTAATTGACATTATAGGTGCTATATGTGATATTATATATTACATTAATTCAAACAAGTTTGAAAAGGCTTGGCAGATTTAACAATTGTGCAGGTTCAAGTTGAAAGATCTTCAGGTAATGTCATTAAAATGGGGAATCAGAATGGGGGAAAGGACTAAGAAAGGTCAGAAGAGAACAGCCTGAAAGCAAGGTTACTGAAAATAAAATAACCACTCTTTACTTTAATCTGTGGTGAGCAGAAAATCATCTCAAAATTTCACAACATGTCGAACCTTCAACTGTCCAGTTTCAGCGAGGCTGTGTCCACTGATGTTTGGCGTGAACATTATTTGAAGCTCAAGACCTGTATCTGCAGGATGCATAATGCCACATGATTGCCAACAGTGCACAGATGTTCCTATTAAAGTGTTAGGTGAATGTATATCCATCCGGCCTTTTTACTTTTAAACTCTTCCAAACATCCAACATGTGTAAGCTCTTGAAAAACCTCCCCAAATTCCTCCCGAGAATCCCTAACAATGACAGAGCTCTGCCGCCCGGCCTGAAACGTTAAACATTTGCGGCGAGGCTTTTCCAAGCAATCTGGATAGAAGTTGACCTTCTCTGACCTTGTCTTTGAAGCTGCAGTTCATTTTTCTGCCTCCAGGCCACTTTGCAGATGACCTCCTGACCTCAAGGCTCGAATGGTGATCCTAAATAAGGTCAGTGTCCCATGTCTTGATCTCCTCGCATGTGAAGTTAGATAAACCACCAGCTCCTGTTTATTGAATCGCCTCTTTTTGTCTTTTCCAACACAGCCATAAATAGACGGTTTCTATCTGTGTGTCTGCTTTACTGCCAAAAAAAAAGGACAAAACGGAAACCATCCCTTCATAACCACAGTCATCCCAAAACCTTGATCCTGACGTTGTCTATTTATAGTGCTTTGTGGCCACAACTTTCTGGATGCCATGTTCAGAGTTTCTTCACTGAGACATTAACAGCTTAAAGGTAAATTTAACACAATGACTACAGTCTCAAAATGGCAGAAGGTAAAGCAACACCTTCACGTCTTCTACCAAGGTCGGCGAGTTGAAAGGTGATGGATGGGTTACGGAGATGTTTGTAAGATGTGGTGGACTTCTGGTTTGGCTCCACATGGAGTATGCCGAGAATTCTAAATTGGGTTTGACCATCTCAGCAGCTGGATGAGGATAAAATAGTGTTAAAACCACAAGAACAATAACGTTTTTAAATCTGCTACTATGAATTTAAAGTGGAGAAAGTGTAAAAACATGTATGAGATTTGACTTAATTTGATTTTTACTAAAAAAATAAAAAATAAAAAAAAAGCTGATCCAAAGATTCAAAATGATACGATTTGGAGCTTGTGACTCATCTTCTACTGCTGTTCATGCTCCCACATGGATACCCTAAAGATTAATACTTCTCAAAAATATTATACTAAAGACTCACACTTTCTTCAGTGAAAGTCTCACCTATATGCTGTAAATTTGTACCGAAGAGCTGATCCTGTAATCATAAAACGTATCCTGTTGCTCATCCCAGGACTGAACATATCATACTGAACATCCTTTAAACACATGTAATACTGTTTGAGTTTACAGTTATAGAACAGTAATGATTTATAATCCCACTATCTGGTGTCACCTAGAAGAGGACGAGTTCTGTTTTGAGTCTGGTTCTTCTCGGGGAGTTGTTTGAGGGAGTCTTTGATTTGGTATTATGTAAATACTTTATTTTGTTTAATTGATGTCTTTGTCACACCTCCTTCATTGGGATTTACAAGCACAGATTTAAGAAGTCTGGGTGTGTGTGTGTGTGTGTGTGTGTGTGTGTGTGTGTGTGTGTGTGTGTGTGTGTAACTTAACTGATACAAAGAAGCCACCATTATTGCCTCCATTACACATTTGCCCAATCTTTAAACCCTTGCCATCTAGTTCACACTCTGTAAAAAAAATGCTGACAGAGATATTAAACTCCAATAATTCTGGTGTCTAGAAACCCAATAAAGATCACCAGGTGCATCATTTATGCAGCTGCAGAAGCTCCGTCTGAACCTGAACCAGCTTTGGGTGTAAAAACAGCCATTTTGTCAACCAATTCATCCATGACAAATTATTCCAAGCAATCATTCCATTCCAATTAAAATATTACATTTGTGTAGTTTCCTGTTCTCTTCATCCATCAGGCTCAGAGTTCTCACAGCTGCATAATCACAGAACTGGGCTTGAATCTTCAGGTTCCAGATGGCTGTAGCGGCAAGTACTTGTAAAGAGATGGGGAATGCAGTGCTCTGGTTTGGCAGGGAATCTTTGGTAGATTTGTACAGTCTGCCAGTTTGGGGTAAAGAAATATTCCTGGGAACACTTCACCAATGATTAGCTGGAGAAATATTTGAAGGGTTTTTTTTTTTTTTTTTTTTTTTTTTTTTCGCCTTCTCTTATTGAGTCTGTGTGACAAGGTAAGACATGACACATGGATCTACATGGAGATTTTCATACTATTGTCAGGTTTGGATGTGATGGTTATTTGTTTAGTACTTATTTAATAATTTAGTTTTGAGGAAAAAAGAGCTGGTGGAATGCTGAACCATTTTAAAATGAATTCCATTGGGGTCCAACTCTGATGGACTTTGTTTTGTCCCTTCTGAGATTACCTGAGGCTGAAGCCACCATCATACATCATACTTCCTTGTTTTGGTGCTACACCCAATCATTGTGTGACGTGGGCATGACAAATAGTGAGGTGAGGTGTTTGCTAGGTAGAATTTACATTAGCTATTGCTAACATAATGCTACTGGATTTCTAAGAGTTAGTAACATTCTTAATTGCGAACTACACTAAAGTAATAGTGTTAAAAAGTTGTCACAAGCTCAAATCAATCAGTTTTGAGGGTTCTTCATTTTGTCCCTCTCGAAGAACCCTATAAGAGTGTTTCCCTGAACGAAAGAATTGTATTGCATTTTACCTCACGTCTTTTGAGTAGTCAGAACAGCCTCCACGGGAACAAGTAACATTTTGGAACCAAGCAACATAGTTTGCATCACATTTGGTGTGTATCAACCTTTTTGAAATTTTAAACTGAAGTGCCTTTTGATGGCTTGGCACTTTCTGCTAAGGCCGACTGCAAAATGCGTCCACTGTTCCATATGGCAGTTTTAGAGCATCATCTTGGTATTTTTAATACGCTCCATCTGGGTCTTGCTGAAAAGCTGAAGAAGCTCTCTGGTAGTTCTAGGATGTAGGATTTCTAGAATTCTCTTTTGCAAAACCATCCCGATGGCTTGTGGTTTGGTTTCTGTTCTAGTCCTGTCTTCGTCCCTGTCCTGTCAGTGGGTTGTTATCTGACTGTGTTCACCTATTCTGTGTTAGCTGATCAGTTTGGCAATGCTCTATTGTATCAGTGTATCATTATTAAATCTTCTCATACTTTTGCATCACTTAAGCCTTGTTTTCTGTACCGAGTCCTACAGTTTTCTGGTTTCAATCCTAGTTTCTTTTCCTGATTATGGATTACCCCTATTTATCATTGCCTAGCTGTGTTTTGACCCCTGCTATCAAATCTGATTCTTGTATTTGTCCCAGGGAAGCTCAAACCAAGTTTACACACTCATGTCCTGCCTCTCATCACACATTACAGCAACCTTCTGGTCAGTACCATAGAATCTTCACTGTACTTTTTTTTTTCTCCTTAAAAAGGATCCATCTATCACCCAAAAGGGTATTTGGTTTGTTCTTCTTTTTTTATTTAGAAAACTAAGAACCCTTAGCTATCCCAAGAACAGGAGCTATACCTGAAATGATAAATGGATAAGATTTTTTAGAAAATTAACTTGTTTTTCTTAATCGCTGGGATTCTGTTATCATTTTCTATAAACAGTTGAAACATATCTTAATGAATCATTAAAAACTTTCATCATCCTCACAAAGACACCTTGTTATCCATATGTGCATAATTACACATCTGAAATGTCTGTCCTGATGAATTGTGAATGGACCCGCTATCCTCTTGCAGTCCAATCTGCTCAGCCATCTTCCTGCATTGGTCCCTCCTTGTGGTGTGTGAACAGCCCCAGTGGTCTCTTTGTGGGCAGCAGATAGCATCAGGACCCTCGCAGGCGTACTGAGTGAAGGGAGTGTGTGTGGCCCAACGTACACAGAGGACACACAGAGCCGAGGGCTGAGAATCGACTGTGAACTTTTCTGCTCTGGGCGTTTCCTTTTCATCGCTCAGATGATTCGACATGAGTGACCTCCTGTGCATGAAAGAGCAAATATTCAGTGCACTGAAATGTCTCAGAAGATCAGTTGGCTTTATTTCATAGTGCAAATGCCCACATTTGTGGTTATGTGGTTATATGACTCTAGGACTGTGACAAGAAAAACATAAACCTCAATACAGGTATTGTAAATCTATAGTGGTTTATCTGCTGATGAGAAGAGAAAAGATATTATATTTAAAACTCAGTGTCCTACAGATTTTGAAAAAAAGTTACCTACAGTATACAGTATATAGTAATATTGTGTAAAATAATGATTGAATGATTCCAAAGAGTATTCACGTTTGTATGATACCAAACTTTAATATTCTATTAAACATCCAAAAAAGTTTTAATAATATTTATTAAAAAAAAAAAAGATTAGCTTTCTCTCACTGGTTTACATGCTATGATAGCTTTTACTTGCTATATTAGCTTTTACTTGCTAGGTTTGTTTTCATTCACCAGATTTGCTTTGACTCACTGGACTAGCTTTCACTTTTCATTAGCTCGCTAGGTGAGCTTGCACGTCCTAGAGTTTCCTTCACTTGCTAGATTTGCGTTTAAAAATTGCTAGGTTTGGTTTCATTTGCTAAGCTTTCATTCACTAGGTCATCTTTCACTTGTGAGGTTTGTTTTTATTTTCTAGGTTTGTTTTCACATGCTAGTTTTTAATGATAGGTTGCTCAAACTTGAAGAGAATGCATGGTTTAAAAGCTGTTTGGGAGGCCCAATCGACTTTAGGCCTGAAATTAGCTTCATCCATTTTACATTTTAACATCGAAACAAGAAGTGAAGGCAGATCTTTTAGAAGAATGATGTTCATCACATCAGTTATGTTTCAGAGACTTGTAGAATCTGCCAAGGCACATTGAAGCTGTTCTTCATGGTAACTTGTGGTGGCCCAACTTCTAATGCTTCACTTTGGGTTTTCCTTTAATTTGTCACACATCCTTGTGTGCAAATGGATACCAGCTGAATCCATACACTGGCACTGCGGTGTTCTGTGCTCTTCAATTTCATTCTCCTTGAAAGTGAAAAATCGACGTTATAAGCAAATGTTGTGATGCACAAAAGAACTGTAGTCATACTATGCATTTTTTGTTTGCAAATGGAAAAAGTCCAGAATAAACGGAAACTTTTATTGTTGATCTAACAAATTTGCTGGACATATTTGGTTTGAATACAAATAAAGGGCTTGAACCCAACAGCATGTTCTAGTACACTGCATGTCTAAACAATGTGAACTCATCTGAGATTGATTTGAGCAGCTGACAGATTCATGTTCTCGTAACCCTGCCGTAAAAGTCGAAAGAACACCAGAGCATCTTGGTCACTAACATTTTCCCTTCATGGCAGAAAGATCTAGAGAGTCACTTCTATTTCCATCAACATGGTGGCTCATGAGGGTTGAGTATATAAAAAAAAAAAATTCAGAGAAAGAAAACATTATTTTCACATAGCCATGTACTCTACAGCTAGGTTAGCGTTTACTTCTTAGGTTTGCTTTTATTTGCTAGGCTGGTTTTTACAAAAATAAATTCTGAGGAAGAAAATATTTCTCACTATTTTCACACAGTAATGTCCAGCTTGACTTGATTTCACTCTCTAGGTTTGCTTTTATTTGCTAGCTTTGGTTCCATTTGCTAAATTTGCTTTCACTCGCTGGGTTTCCTTTTGCTTGTCCGGTTAAATTTTGCTTGCTATTTTAGTTTTCATTGACTAGGTTTGGGACTAGAGGTGGGACTTACTTTCACTCACTACTGCTTTCACTTTCTAGATTTGTTTTCACTTTCTAAGTTTGGTTTCACTCTATTTGCTTTCACTTGCTAGGTTAGCCTTTGCTTACTAGATTAGCTTTCATTTGCTAGGTTTGTTTTTACAAAATACATTAAGAGGAGAAAAAACTATTTCTCACTAATTTTCAATCATGTACAGTACAGCTGAGCTATGCTTGCTTTCACTATCTACATCTGCTTTTATTTGGTAGCTTTGGTTTCATTTGCTAAAGGTTTCCTTTTGCTCATTACATAACTTTTCACTCGCTAGTTAGCACTTCATCGCTCCCTAGTTAGCTTTCACTTTTTAAATTTTCTGTCACTTGCAAGATTTTCTGTTTTTTTTGGTTTTTTTTGCTAGGTGTGGCAAGTTTTCACTTGCTGGGTTTGCTTTCACTCACTGGACTGGCTTTCACTTGCTGGAATATATTTCACTCGCTAGGTTTGCTTTCACTTGCTATATTAGCTTTTACTTGCTAGATTTGTTTTTATTAGCTAGGTATAAAAATAGATTCAAAGAAATTCTTCTCAGTAGTCAGCATGTACAGTTCAGCTAGGTTTGCTTTCATGGTTTCATGTTCTAAATTTGCTTTCACTCACTAGGTTTCCTTTTGTTTGTATATTGGCTTACACCTGCTAGTTTTTCTTTCTCCCATGGGACTTTCCTTCACTCCCCAAGTTAGCTTTCACTTTCATGATTTTCCATCACTTGCTAGATTTGCTTTTATTTGCTAGATTTGGTTTAATTTGCTAAGTTTTCACTTCCTGGATTTGCGTCCACTCACTAGGTTTTGTTTTTATTTACACATGCTAGTTCTTTTATGCTAGGTTGCTCAGACATGAAAAGCGACATTACATTTAACATTAAATTTGACAATACATTTATACCACTTCACATTTAAACAGAAGCAAATTATAACAACATACTTGTAGACATTGGAAAGTTTGTGAGAAAGTTCTGTTCTCACAAAAAAAGAAATTCAGCGGAAGAAACATTTCTCACACGGTCATGTACAGTACAGCTGTACATTTCAGGTTTTATTGTTGACACAGGACTCTCTCACGGGACGCGATATTGATCAGGACATTATCAGTCTGCTCTCTGAGCCTCCATGGACAGAGGAATCTTCGTCCTGGAGCCATCGCGCTCTGCCTCTTCAAAGATAAACAGTGGCCGAGCCAGACGTGATTCTTATCTGCTCGGAGAGGCGCAGATCCATCATAGCGATGTCTACTGTTCCTCTGAGGGCTCGCAGATTGAAAGTGTGTATGCTGGTTTGTTTAGTGAGATATGTCGCTGTATGAGGTTTATTGTCACGCAAGGACAAGGCGAGCTCCTGATTTCCTGGTACGATTGTGTACTGGGTAATTCACCGGGACTGATTACAAATTACACGAGTAAAATGCAACGTAATCAGTAATACCATCTTTTAGAGTCACTTAGGGGGCGTTCTTTAATATGACTGTTTTTTTCTGAGCTAACCGGTTTGTTTGGTTTCATTAACCTTGCATGGAGAGTAAAAAAAAATACAAAAAGAAATAGGAACATGTGCTTCATTGGCTTCTTCATTTAGATCCAACAACAGATCAGTTATGTAATTATGCTTTTCACATGCAACACACAAAGATCATTATCTAGGCTAAACATTATAAGATGAGATTTCATGATTCCAGTATAATCTTGTTATTGAATTAAATAATGAATATAAAGAACTAAGAGCTAATTTAGGAGACGTAGGGTTTTCTTCTTTTCTTTTTTTATTTAAATATAATTTCTCTATTTACCGATTTATAATAATTTATTTATGTGAGATGTATATTTGAATTCTGATTGGTCATAACATGTTGATTTCATTTTCTATAACCACAGCTCTGACAGTAGTTCCAGCTGTAACTCAAATCACAGGTTTATATTACTGTGATGTGCTTGTTGAAATATGGGATTACGCAGGGACACGGGAAATGGCGGACGCTCCACATAAAAGTTTTTTTGTCTTTTAAATTTGTTTTATTTATTTATTTTTGTATGAAGTTATTTATTGAACATTTTATGGAAGGAGTCTCCTGTAAAAGGTCTGAGTTTGTTTTTTTGTTTGTTTGTTGTTATGCTAAACTCTTAGGATAGCTGTTTGTTTAGTTAACAGTTGATGAGTGAATCTATTGCACTGATACATTCATTAAACAAAGAATTAACATGCTATGATTCAGTTCCATTGAAAATGTAATCATCTGATCCATATACAGTGACTGTCTAATGTGTATTTTTAAATTCACCCTGTTCTACTATGCGTATTTTTGTAATTGGATTACATAATCCAGATTATAATCCAGAAGTAGTCCAGTTCTTGTACTATGAAATACTGTATCTGTGGCAGACTTTTTAGACTATACTGTATGACAGTAGTGTAGAAAGTATTATTTCTTAAAAAAAAAAAAAAAAAAAAAAAATCAAACTTGCAACCCTTTTCAAAAGATCTTTTCATGTTTATTTTTAATTAATCCTAGTTATCACTACTTCGAGTGGTGCAACATGTTAAAATCACCAATCTGAACTTGAGGATAAGGGTCTGGCTCTGGATTAGATAAGCGGAAACAGATGGCAGGGATCGAGGAGCGACGCTGACAAGACGGCATCAGAGAGCTCCTTCTGTTATTTTACACCATCGTAATGAATTTATCTCATTAGCAGCTCAGTTAGACTTTTCATGTCTGGTTCTGAAAGGAGAGCCAAAAGGAAGGCCGCGATGAAAGCCTGGGTCTCTCTGTAGGTTCGTTCGTCTACCGTAGGAATGTGTCACTTATGATAGGAGATATGATAGCCGTGGGAAAAAAATGAGAAGCAGCGCTGATTAAAGGTCCTCAGCTCCAGGTATGAAATCACATGAAAACACACACAAGCCGCATTAATTGAGATAAAAACTGTGCTAATCTTGTGCTGATTTAGATCAATTCATTATAATTACGCTCTTATTATTAAACATGATTGAGCACAACTGCTAATTTTTAATTATAATTTCTATACACTGTGGTTAAGTGCATCGTTTTTGCACCCATGATTTCCGGGTACAGAAAGGAAAATTGGTAGATATTATCCTTAATATCACAAAGAAGAAAAATGCATAGAGAACTGGTATTTTCTGTCCCTCAAGACGTTATGAATGGCCTGTATTCCAGAGAAGAAGAAGAAGGAAAGAACGGTTTAATGCATGCAGGCACAGAGCCAGCTGGAAAGTCAGGGAGTCAGGTTTAAAGATAAACAGTAATAAGCCAGCCTTTCCTCTGGCTGGCTTAATTGTATTTACCTCAGTGTCACATTAGCTTTGAGCCTCGGCTCAGGCCTGGGTTCGGTTTGCTTTGGAAGCCTAGGGGTGACTTCTACACACACACACACACACACACACACACACACACACACACACACACTGAATAGATTCCCTGGAACTGAGGCACTGGACCCACGTAAATCCACATACAACAAATACAACGTATTTTTAATAATGCATGAATTACAGAAAGTGCATAGATTGTACATAAAATCATGCAGATACAGGTCAAGAGATTCAGTTAATGCTTATGTCAAAAATGGTGCAGGGGGTGGAATCTGATCTCTATCACTTTGTTGGTGCCAGATGGGCTGGTTTGAGTATTTCAGAAACTGCTGATCTGGAGTTTTCACCCACAACAGTCTCTACAGTTTATACTGAATGGTAACAAAAAACAGCCACTGACTGATAGTTCTGCTGGCTTGCTGAAGAACAAGTTCCACTTGTTACCAGGAAGGTTATTGTAACTCAAATAACCACTTTTTACAACCACGGTGTGCAGAAAAGCATCTTGGAACACATCAAACCTCAAGGTGGATGAGCTAAAACGGCAGAAGACCACGTCGGGTTCCACTCCTGTCAGCCAAGGACAGGAATCTGAAGTGCCATTCACGCATACATTATGCTTCCTGGGTGATCGGATCACAAGTGGACTAAGCGCTAAGTACAGGTGCGAACGGGGTCCGATGCATCGTATCGATGACGCTTCGTGATCCGATCACTCGAACCACATTCAGAGGCGGTCTGGGACACATATCACATAGCTGGAAAATATGCAATCATTGCAAGACTGTTTGGAAATCATGCTGAACGTTAGAGCTCTCTGTCGCTAGGCTAATGGAAAAAGGCGACGCTATAACACAAGATACGAAAGCAGCTGCTTTTTGTAGCTTCTTTTGTCGTCTGATCTCTCGTTCATTCATAAGTTTTGTTAGCAGACCACGTGATTAAAACATTTGACATGAGATAGGATCTGCCTGTAAAGTAAATGGAATAAATGGACCAATGTAATAAATGTGCATGTACAGCCTTTCTCCAGCGGAGACGATGTATGAAATCTGATCACGAGTGGTCACTGAAGACGCGTCCATAATGCCAGATGTGAACAGCTACGTGTCTCAGCTATCCACTTGTAACCCGATCACCCAGGACACATGAACGGGGGGCTGAGGTGCGCCAAAACTGGACAGATTGGAAAAATATTACCATACCCTTTTTTCCAGTTTTAAACTGTCCAACTTCTGAGGGATGTAATCTAATTTGAATACATAATATTTACACTACATCATATTTTCTCCTGACCGTGATCTTTCATGCAGAGTGCAAGTCGTGCCCATGGATTGAGTGCAAACTTGTGCCAGAGAATTTCGCTCTGCTCAGCTACTTTAACGTTCTGTTTATGCTTTTTGGTGGCTTTATTCTGCACGACCTCTTTCCTTTTTTTTTTTTTTTTTTTTTTAAACATTCCCCTGTCACTTTACAGCAGAACTGCATTCTGTAGGCATATCTCTGCTGAGGTCTCATTAAATTTTTTTACATTTATTTGTACGTTCATTGTGCATGTTTTTCAATTGTTTTCCAAAAATTGTTTTCTAGCCGCCCAGTTTTTTCCAGGCCTTTTCTACCATTTCTGAGGGAATATTGGTAGGGTTCACATTTAATAAACAAACAAACAAAAAAAACCTTTCCTGGTTTAGACCCCGCCCACTTCTGGTTCAAGTCCAAATACAGAGCGCTAAACAGATACATATGCAGATCCAGATAGCAGCATTCAATTACACTCCTTTCATATGGCCGCTTTTTTGTTGATTTCTGTTTAAATTCACTGCATTTTAAGTCAATTTCAGCTGAGCCCTAAAGGCCTTCGGGAAAGCTCAGATGTCAATCGGTGTCTATTTTTGCTTTGCTGAACCATATGAAAATATGTTCTTGCCCTAAGAAAAAAAACTCCACCACTCACAGGCTGTGATTATCTCCACTGGGCTTCAGGAATTGGAAACCATACTTGCGTCACATTGGTCATGGTTTAATGTAACTTAACCAGACTCATCCATGCTGGCAGCTCTGCAGGGACACGTTCAACCCCAGGAGCTCGACAGAAAAATCGGAGAGAAGTGAAAAATTGGTGGGGTTATCTATCTATTTATTTATTTATTTACATAAACAAATGAACAAACACAGTGCGTCTCTAAACTGTACACAGAGGCTGTACATGGTTTGTGGTGTTTATGGTGCTCATAATGCAAGCCATTTAAAGTGTTGACCCAAAATCGACCCCAAAATATTATTTTAAACTGAGCTTTGGGAAATATTATACAGGGTCCTTCATTTTTTTCCCCCTCTAAATGCACAAGAAAGTCCGTTCAACCTGACAGAAAGCATATGCAGAAACCTTAGCTGGATTCCTTGTATGCCCATGCAGCTCCTGGGAGATGTGGCGTTCTGGAGTCAGGGTCCGGTTCTGACCTCTGCTGTCATGGCACTGTTTGCACAGGGAAGTCAGAGGGCCATGTAGATCGTGTAACAACCTCACGTTGATGCGTGTCTGTGGCCAACCAGGAAATAACTCGCACTAATGCGCCGTGTGTGTGTGTGTGTGTGTGTGTGTGTGTGTGTGTGTGTGTGTGTGTGTGTGTGTGTGTGTGTGTGTGTGTGTGTCGCTGTGAAGGAAAAATATAACGTGTCACTCAGGGCATGGAGATCCAAAACTGTAGCATTTTCTAAACCTGGGGTGAACCATGGGAAAGCCAGGGTGGGGTGTGTGGTTTGATGAAGGGGTTAGACAACTGAGATTCATGTTGTCATGAAAATGACCTTGTAGCATGTTATAAACATTTTAAAGAAAAATTTAATCCATTGAAATTATAGTGCTTAAGTTTCCCTTTTACTAGTATTTTCATTTTTACTGTATTTTATGTTATTTTTCTAAAAGTTTCCAAATATAATAACAGTACGGCTATTTTGAAAATCTATACATTTTAAATTTACCTTTGTGATTAAAAAAAAAACAACAACTTATGCATTATTCTTCATATTTCTAATCTTTCTTCTACACTCAATTTCTATTCTGTTACTGATGAGGATAATATCTGACTTCCTACTCGAACCTGATTGGTCAGATACAGTAATGTTGATTAATTTTCTCTCACAGTAGTGCAGCATGAACATTATTGTTTCTATAGAAACAACTTGACATGGTGACGTTTTCTCTAAGGAGATATTTACTTAACATTTTATGGAAGGAGTCTCCAGTGTCGGCGCTTTGTAACAGTCAGAGGTAAAGCTGGAACTTTAAGTTTTCCGACATCTTCAGGACAGCGGAGTTTACGTTTTGTGGTTTCTCGGTAACATGACAAGGTGCTTTGTTTTTTGTTTTGTTTTGTTTTGTTTTTTGGCTTATTAACTTTGAGAGAGAAAACAGAGGTTGGTGAGAGAACTATTGTGTATCGCTGTACGTATAGTAAGCATTTAAGAACAGGAACTAACTTGTTTCGTGGACATTCCACAACATTTAATGCAAGTTTAAATGGACAAAAATATGATGTCATTCTTTACTATATAAAAAATTGTAAGCATTCTCAAATTGTTGTGGTATAAGGGGAATAAAATGCTTTGGCTGTGCGGTTATAGGAAAATAATCACCCTGTCGTTGATTATTTTCCTATAACACCATGCACTTGTGTTTTTTTCCTTAAATTTAGCATAAAGATTTATCAGCTTGACTTGTTCTCAATGTATCAAGCTTTTTATATTAATAATAACTTTTAATTTACTCTGTCTTCCAGAAGAGGTTAAGGGTTGAGCAGGAACACAAAAGATTTATGCAGAAAGCTAATTCGTTTCTATCCACCTTTCCTCCAACAGCACACAAACTTGTTTAACTGTGCACCAATCTTTTTGTGTGATTAGGTATATAAATTTATTTCACAATGGACCATGGGTAAACCTGTTGAGAACTGAGGAAAAAAAAAAAAAGAGTTGCATGGTTTGAGGCTTGGGGTTTTATGCTATTATGACTGAACTATCTTCAAAATGGACGACTCTTCATATAGTATGTCATAATCGATGAGTTTCTAAGTGACTTTATCATTCATCCATGTGGAACTGGGTTTATGGTAAACATGGTCTCTGACTGATAGCAGGGGGAAATGTACACAAGCCAAAGGTCAAATTGGCCTCTTTCAGGGAAATAAAAGCCATTTGGAAAAGGTGAAGATTGTAGCCCTTAATTCAATTAAAGAACCATCAGAGAGCCTCCAGCTCTGAGGGTGAGAACCTCCCCGCGTTCTGTTCAAATCCCAAATTCCAGACACGCTCAGGCTGAGCTTCGTGGAACCTCCCAGTTTAACGACAGGTAACAGAATCATTTAAGAGCCGTTAAATAGGGATCCACCCGATTTTAACGATAGCTAACAGCTTGAAAAAATGTTATGGCTTCGGTTAAGACGAGAAACGTGCAGTCGTGACTAATGCTGTTGTCCTGCAGGAACGCTCTCAGGGATTCTCAAGGTCCTCGCAGATCTCTACAGACGGTCAGGTTAAAATAAAACGAGTAAATATGATTCGGCTCGGGGTTATGGTTAATGCTGCAGTTAAGGATTAGGGTTATGTTTCGATGTGTTATGGTGTGGCTCGAGGTTAAGGAGGGGAAATCTGAGAGTAATAGAATAATCTGTCAGAAACGTTAAACAGAATAGACCAGAAATTTGTTACTGGACTATTAAAATGACCTAAAATTATGTCTTGAAGGACCTGCTAGGGCTGGAAGATATGACGATATAATGTTGATATTGTCTGAGATATTGTAGTTCTCATGATATCTTTTTTTTTATTATTTTTTTTATTATACATTTTTAATGTTATTTTTTAAAATGCCAATTACAAACTCTGGAAGCAGATTTAATAAAAGTTTCTAGTGAATCTTTGTAAAATTATGCTTTATATACAGTATTGCGCAAAAGTTTTAGGCACCCTATTTTTTTTTTTTTTTTTAGTACAAACTTTGTTATAGATTTTTTATTTTATGACTTCTACATTATCAAGTCGGTACAAAAAACATTTTCAATTCCCAAACATTAGTTTTCTAGCACAAAATTAAATGTTACAGAAAAATGTTTGTATGTCATTAAAGAAAGCAGCATATTACATAAGAGACACTTTTCAGACAAAAAAAACACAATGAAGGCTGCTGGGTTTTGCTGCAAAAATAAGAAGCGAGTGCGAAAGTCAAAGTCTCCAGAAGAACTGTGTCTGGTTCTGCAAGATGCTCAATAAAACTTACCAGCTCATTTCCTTATAAAACTGCACAAATTGTACCGGAGACTACTATTTTTATTTTTATTTTTATTTTTTTGTCACACCAAATATTGACTTTGTTTCATTTACTACTGTTTACTGCTCTTTACAGTATTTTTTTTAAATGTGGAAACATTTAATTTCATTATTTTGAAGGCATCTTTGCTCTACAGCATTTCTTTGCATGAGCCTAAAACGTTTGCACAGTATATGGCATTTTCATTGTTCATTTATTTACACTGTACACCTTAAATAAAAGTATCATCAAACTCATTTTTAAGGGTTTATTTCAAATGCAATATTACTGTTTTGGTGAACAATTTGTTAGGGAACATATATACCGTATATCACTGACTGCTACTGATTGAAAAGCCCAAGTGTATAAAGACAGAATTGACATGTAGCCAAAAAGGCACCAATGAACCATGTTTGCTGCTACAGTAGAGCAATTTAATTTAATTGGACGAACTCAACACTAGTACAAGATGAGTCATCAAAAAATGTAGAATCATTATCCTGGAAACGACGAACTTAAAAAAAAATCCAAGATACAATATCACTACAGATATTGTTGTGCTCAATTTTTGCACATGCTATCCAGTTTCATAGCGTTGTTAAAGATTAATGTCACTTTGAACAACCTTCAGATTGCATTTTTCCAAAGGGGATGGAACGTTCACTCGCAATTGCTATTCAACGGTGAAACACGAGGAACAAGAACAAGACTTTATAGCCTACCCACAGCAACAACTCCACCTCTTCGTCTGTCCATTTAAAAAACTCGATGCTTTTCCTCGACATTGCCGCATCAAATCAAATCGACGGAAAGTAAATAAACGCCTGACGGAAATGACGCAGGCCAAAGCTTCTGACGTTTTTACACATGCACAGTATAAGGATGTAAGCGTTTTCAGACGTTCTAGTGTGGACGAGCAATTTTTGGAAAATGTTTGAAGACCCCAGTGTAGATGGAGAGCGTTTTAAAACGAAATTGTAGTTTTCAGATCTGTCCGGATAATTGTGGATGTAGCCTAAGCAACAGGTACAGAAAGCTCTGAAACACTCATTTTGATTTCAGGAGCTGCTTTAAATCTAGGACAAGGTCTGAATGAAGAATTCCAGAGACAAGTGTCTTAATCTAAGAGTCAATAACTCACTCCAGAGCTGCATTTACTCTCCTAATGCTCAACAAACATAGCCATGGAACAGGAAAAGACCCTACACGGGTGTGATGTTGTTTCTTGCGACCGTGTCCTTCATCAGCTAATTTGTCAGGTCGCACCATTAATCAGGATTTTATGCTTCACCCGACATTTTACATGTAGCTGCTTTCAAGCTCGGGCCTGTTTGGCCTTTTAATGCGGTCTCGTGGAAAAGTAAAGTGAATTACCAAATTAGAACTGAAGAACAATAATGTTGTACAGCACAGCTCGAGGGCTTTTATTGGCTTGGATCAGTCATCGCCTCCTCAATATTTACATGATGGGAAAGGGGAAAAAACATGGAGCAGAAGTGTGTGTGTGTGTGTGTCTGTGTGTGTGTGTGTGTGTGTGTGTGAGAATGTGTGGGGCAGGGGAACTGCCCTCTCTTAGCACGCTCTCACGGTGCAACACGTTAGCCAAGGCTTTTCACGGTGCCGAGTCCCCAGACCAATAAAAACAATGGTGAGGAGCAGAAAAAATAAATGTTATAGTTGTTTCCTCTCAACCAAGGTGGGGGTGAAAAAGGGCACACACTGCTCGCTCGGTGGAACGGAAAAGGAAAAGAACACTCAGGAGGAAAGAAAAGTCTGGTGAAAATAACATCACGTTTTAACACCACAGCGAGAAACTGAGAACTGAATGTTATGGATTGCATCCTGTGTTTGTTTGACCTTCCACCAAATACAGTCACAACTGTGTGCTAGCTAGCGTTAATGTGACCCATAACAAGATTTTAATTCATTTAACAATAATACGTAAGGAATAAAACACTTGGGGGGAGTGCTATAATAGCAAAATAATCAACGACGGGGTGGTGTAATGCAACCCTGACGCGTTATTGGATTATTTTCCCATAACAGCACATTCTGGGGTGTTTTGTTTCCCTAATACCACTGCATGGTATTAAATGCAGTTTGCTAAAGATTAAATTATTCATTAAAGAACAACACATTATACTTTTATCCATTTATAGTTACAGTTAATGTTCAGGAACTCAAAACAAGTTCATTTTAAACTGTCTTATTCTCTCTATTGAAGTTAATACGACAAAACAAAATGCAGCTTACTAAGAAAGTAGTGTCGGAAAACTTAACATTACAGATTTACTTCTGATTGCTACAAAGCACTGACACTGGAGACTCCTTCCATAAATGTTAAATAAATGTCTCCCTACAGAAAACGTCACCATATCAGCATACCATATCATATCTGTAATCCAGTTACTGTATTATGACACAAATTATATAAATAGCCAAACTATCCTCTTTGACGTTTAGCTAGCTTGTTGACTAGCTTAGCATGCGGGTTCTGTGGCAGGTTATTATGTAATAATGTGCAGATTGAGCCTAATTTTTTGAAATCATACTGTACACAATGCCCCTGAAATGAAAAGCTTCAAAGGGTTGCTTTTTTTTCTCATGCAAGTATCTTAAAAACAATTAGATACTTAGACATTTAGAGACTAAATGCACTAACTGGCACTCTGTAGATGTAGAACTGGAAAAAAAAAAACACTACATTAATCAAAATGTACAAATGTTAAGAGGTTGCTTCAGAAATGGAGTTTGAATGTGAGTGATGGCTGTCATGAAGTTTGACTTGGCTTTAAGCAAGTGAACCGATAACGTAGCCACTACACCTCCAGGCCAACAATGAAATGAAATATACAATATTTATAACATTCACACACAGAATAATGGGAATCTGACTGAACTAACCCGAGTCGACCCACAGAGCCATGAATAATGCACAGAGCTGACGGTACTGTGAAAAAGAGCACAGGTCCAGGCATGCTCAGGACTGGGGACGTTGTTTGCCCACGCAATAAACAGCAACAGGAAATAGTCCTGGTATGATATGGTATGGTATGGTATGGTAACTGGTTTTATATAGGCCGGACCAAGCGTAGACTTCAGGATAGCTTGTGGGATCATAAGAATGCAATTCGTAAGAGTAACAATGATTCAAACCCCTTGACAATTAAAAAAATTGGTCTGGAAACAATGACTAACACATTTAGGAAGGGGGATAGATTACAAAGATTGCTTCAAAGAGAGGCTTTTTGGATCTTTCATTTAAAAGCTACAACTTTTCCTGGTTTGAATGAAGAACGAGGACTCCATTCCTGTGAAAAAAAGGTTTTTCTTTCTTTTTGTGCATACTTATTTTCCTGTACATGTATGTTGACAGTCTTGTGAAATGTTGTGGTGAGACAGTGTCACTTTAAGATCTTGGATCCTCTAAACTCTATTGACTACTTAATTACACATGCACCTGCAACTCATTTAGGTCTCTAACACACTCTGAGGAAGGCTCTATGCCGAAATGCATTAGTATTGCTTTTAATTTTTATATGTCCTAATGTGACTAGCCAAATAACAATAAAGGCTTTTTTTTAACTTTTGTACCAGAAGAAGTGCCTTGGATTTTTGACTTTTTTTCCATAGTCCTGGTATGATATTTAAAGAGGTTGAAGAGAAGGTGCATCTCAACCAGCTACCTAGGTGGTTAACCGGTATATCGTGTACATGAGTTCGGGCACTGGTAAGGACCCTGGCTCACTACAGATTGGGACACTGATGACTCAGTTTCCAACGACATGCCATTGTGAACAGATTTACTACTTCAACACTCTTACCAGATGCAAACAGGTTTGAATTAAATGTGGCTGTTTATGGATAACGTTAATCACTTTTACTTTTACTCACATAATTTTTGTTTTGTGATTGTTGTGGCCAAAAATGCTTGATTTTGCTGCAGCTTTTTTCAAAATTTGCTAGGTTTTTTGGGCTTTTTTTTTTTCAGAAAAACTACTTCAACTGACAAAATTGCAATCGCACGAAATTGTTTTGCGCAGTCTTTCGCAGTGATGTTTGTTGGTAAAAGACCTTTTAGCTGTACTCATGTTTGACGCACGTAAATCGAAGAGGGCTTTGGCTGAATGCGTGTTCTGATGACGTCACGACTTTTAATTTTGAAAAATTGCAAGCTCCTCTGAATATTGTGAAGTTTGCTTGATTTTTGCGTTCATTTCTGTGATCGCAAAATCACGAAATCCTGGAGGGACTGATCATCATGAACATCATGAACTGTTTTCTCCAGGTCCTGCCCCAGTTCTGTCTTGTCTTCACCTCATGATTACTGTTTGCACCTGTGTCTGGTTTTGTTCACACCTGTTTCTTGTAATTAGTTTTTATTGGTCTCATGAATTGAGCCCTTTGTACTGTGTTTCCTGGTGACTTTCAATCTTGCTTCCTAATCAAGTCTAGTTTCTAGTACAGCTATATATCTATATCTATATAGATATCTATATAGATAGATATATAGATAGATATATAGTGAATAGGAAGCTGTTTGAGATACAGGTGCATCTCAATAAATTAGAATGTCGTGGAAAAGTTCATTTATTTCAGTAATTCAACTCAAATTGTGAAACTCGTGTATAAAATAAATTCAATGCACACAGACTGAAGTAGTTTAAGTCTTTGGTTCTTTTAATTGTGATGATTTTGGCTCACATTTAACAAAAACCCACCAATTCACTATCTCAACAAATTAGAATATGGTGACATGCCAATCAGCTAATCAACTCAAAACACTTGCAAAGGTTTCCTGAGCCTTCAAAATGGTCTCTCAGTTTGGTTCACTAGGTAATCCACAAACATTCATTGCCAAAGAAGCTGGCTGTTCACAGAGTGCTGTATCCAAGCATGTTAACAGAAAGTTGAGTGGAAGGAAAAAGTGTGGAAGAAAAAGATGCACAACCAACCGAGAGAACCGCAGCCTTATGAGGATTGTCAATCAAAATCAATTCAAGAATTTGAGTGAACTTCACAAGGAATGGACTGAGGCTGGGGTCAAGGCATCAAGAGCCACCACAAACAGACGTGTCAAGGAATTTGGCTACAGTTGTCGTATTCCTCTTGTTAAGCCACTCCTGAACCACAGACAACGTCAGAGGCGTCTTACCTGGGCTAAGGAGAAGAAGAATTGGACTGTTGCCCAGTGGTCCAAAATCCTCTTTTCAGATGAGAGCAAGTTTTGTATTTCATTTGGAAACCAAGGTCCTAGAGTCTGGAGGAAGGGTGGAGAAGCTCATAGCCCAAGTTGCTTGAAGTCCAGTGTTCAGTTTCCACAGTCTGTGATGATTTGGGGTGCAATGTCATCTGCTGGTGTTGGTCCATTGTGTTTTTTGAAAACCAAAGTCACTGCACCCGTTTACCAAGAAATTTTGGAGCACTTCATGCTTCCTTCTGCTGACCAGCTTTTTGAAGATGCTGATTTCATTTTCCAGCAGGATTTGGCACCTGCCCACACTGCCAAAAGCACCAAAAGTTGGTTAAATGACCATGGTGTTGGTGTGCTTGACTGGCCAGCAAACTCACCACACCTGAACCCCATAGAGAATCTATGGGGTATTGTCAAGAGGAAAATGAGAAACAGGAGACCAAAAAATGCAGATGAGCTGAAGGCCACCGTCAAAGAAACCTGGGCTTCCATACCACCTCAGCAGTGCCACAAACTGATCACCTCCATGCCGCGCTGAATTGAGGCAGTAATTAAAGCAAAAGGAGCCCCTACCAAGTATTGAGTACATGTACAGTAAATGAACATACTTTCCAGAAGGCCAACAATTCACTAAAAATGTTTTTTTATTGGTCTTATGAAATATTCTAATTTGTTGAGATAGTGAATTGGTGGGTTTTTGTTAAATGTGAGCCAAAATCATCACAATTAAAAGAACCAAAGACTTAAACTACTTCAGTCTGTGTGCATTGAATTCATTTAATACACGAGTTTCACAATTTGAGTTGAATTACTGAAATAAATGAACTTTTCCATGACATTCTAATTTATTGAGATGCACCTGTATGGCATAACTTTGTGAAGATTTTTTTTTGCCTGAAGATGAGTTGGGAATGGATTTTTACATGGATATTAAGTAGCATAAAATATTTAGCTAAACGTTACTGTGTGGAGATAAAATTATCATGTTGCCTCCTCTTTGCTTAAGATAACAATGCAATTTTTGCTTTGTGTGTTTTTTCTTTTTTTGTTTTGTTTTTTTTTTTGTCTCATTCTGCTAATGTTCATTCTGTATGTGGTGGGGTGTTATTTATTTATTTATTTATTTATTTATTTATTTATTATATATCCAAAAACATTTGACTACGAAGTATTTAAAATTTGAATGTAATTTTTAAAGGATTTTAGCAACACAAGTTTCTAGTCATTTCGTTTATGCTTATTTCTGGATCATCATAACTTGCCCAATGCTTGGACCCCAAAAATGGATTAAGTATATGATTTTTGGAAACCCATCAATAAACACATTCAAAACCTACATCCAGCTGCCTCTGGCTCAACACATCCACCACCAATCATCCTATTCATAAATAAATAACAGGCTTAATTCTTCAGTTTTAATTTAACTGGAGAAAATGTATAACACCCAAAAAATGATGTTTACAGTTTTCACACATTGCATATACACTGTACAATACATGAAGCTCGCAGAACTCCTAAACCTCGGCAGGTCTCAGAAGGAGTCAGTCATTCATTCCGCTGCTGATGAAAGCGCCTCAGAGGTTCACAAGCAGAGCTTTGTTCACCGAGCCGGAGCTCAGGACCACCAGGCAGGCGGGGAGCAGGCAGGGCTGAGGGGGGACAAGAGGGCTTTGATGACAGGCAGAGATAAGCGGGTGAAATCGTGCCACTCGGCAAGTCCAGACACATCAGGTGTGGACGGCACGAGCTGTAGAAATCCAGGTGGGTGACGCACATAGAGCTACTCCCATGAGGACAGGAAAAAGGTACGGTATTATAGCATGTTTGTAAATTCTGTAGTCATGTGAGAGAAAAAAAATGTGAAAGACCTGGTGAGTGGAATGAAAGCAAGTTTTTCTAACTTCCTGCCTACCATAAGCCAGCTTTACACTTTTGGCCCAATTTTCCTATCTCACACAAAGAATTGTTTGGTCATAAGTTGAGAGCCATGGTCTTAGAACATCGACATGCTCAATATCGGCAAATATCGGACACAATTCTGTAACAAATTCCAAATTCTCTGTCCACATATCTGAATATTTTTATAAAGCTAGTTTTTACCCCTCCATTTAAAAAAACAATCCCCTCTGTACGAAGTGCTTTTGAAAATATCGTCATCCAAATAAAAACACAAAAATGTTGTGAGAACACTCACGGCCAATTAGGTGGTGATTTTATAAACTGTTATGTAAGAAGCTTCAAGAATAACATTAAGAGTTGTGCATTGAGTGATGGAGAAGAGGAAGCGTGGAAAAACACTCACATGACCAAAAGTTTATTCATTTATTCATCGTCAGTAACTGCTTTTTCCTGGTCACGGTTGAGATCACGGCAAAAGTTCTACAATAAAAAAAAATTAAAAAGACGAAGATATACATCCATGTGGCCTGATAAAGAGGTGGAGCTACTGCCTGAGACTGGGGTCTTATCAATAATCTCAGGTTAAAATGTAAACATGTTAAAAAAGAAGAATTTACGGACCACAAAGTAACAATCTAGTGACCAGTCATAATAAACAGACTTGTAGCATATTTATTACAAAAATATGCGGTGACATAGGCGTTTTCAAAAGCATATGCTTTTTTCATCCACCCAAAAACAGTGAAATCAGATTTTTTTTTTAAAAATTCTCTAAAAAGTTTCATTTTCAGTGAACCAAAATGCCATTCTCATCTATTTTTTCACAGATATCCATATACATGTGAACAGGGGCCTTAGATTTGTGAGTGCTACCACGCTGCTCATAGCTAAAAGCCACCAATAAGAGGACGGCATAGGATGATGCGTAATTCATGGGATAGCTACAGCTACACTAGTGACAATGGTGTAACATAAACAAAACATTCTAATTGAGAGTAAAATATCCTCATTACCTCAAGCTCATCAAGTTCATGTGAGCCAGAGTTGTTTTCCAGATTGATGGCGTAAGCAGGACGTAGTCATTTTCCTTAAGGTCTATCGTTAACTTCATCGTATAATCATAAATCGAGAAAATAGATTATATTGAAATCATCTCATACAGTTTGACTAGTAATAAACAATCTTAAATGACTGTTGTATTCTTGAAGCATAAAACCAGCTATAGACATAATTCAAGCAACTCCCTAGTTCAAGTATAGACGCAAATAGTTTGTGTGGTCAGCTCTTCTAAAACAACTCCTATATTTAAGTTTGACCTGCGAACAGTGGTGTTTTTACCTTCCTCAAAAAAAGGAACAAAAAGACCTTTTCTACAATGTTCAAAATTCTCATCCTGCACCAGCTTTCTCAGAACGAAATCGTTCTCCCATTGCTTGTAGTAACCGCATTCGTGAGTCAGTACAGGATCCTCATGTCAGGTTGGTGACTGAGCCACTGACTCTTCAATAGCAGGCACATTTGTGGTAAACCAGGCTAAAAGGAAAGCGCAGCAAGACTGCATGGCACCAGGGCTTCCAAGAAGAAACATCAAGCTACCCTTTGTTTCCAGGGGATGCTTGTCTTTAATAAGCTAAAGGGCAGGGGAGGAACGAGACAGAAAAAGTGCATGCACAGCAAAAGACAAACCCGCCCGGCGAGCCTGCTTGTGCTTTTCCATGTGCCGCGATCAGATTTCCGATGGACGGATTCATCTCCGAGCTGTTACGCTGTAAGGACTGAAGATACAAACAAAATAAAAATACTGTACCTTCAATCTTCAATGACGCAGCAATGGTCCTTCGTCTCTGTTTACAGAATGTATAGCATATGTGCAATAACATACATTTCGTCACTGAGAAAAAAAAAAAATCAACATGTTTACTCAAGACTCACTTACAAAGCACATCTAATGGGCAGTTTATTGAATTCCATCAATAAATGCTTAAAATACGAGAATATGAGACAAATATGAGAGAAATAATTTCACATAAATGGATTAAAACAATGTGTAATCACTGATATGGTGTAAGGAGATGTTTTCTGAAAGGAGCCATTTAATTAGGCATTCATGGAAGGAGTCTCCAGTGTGAGTGCTTTTAAACCTGTGACTTTAAAGCTTTAGAACAGAGGAGTTTACGCTTTGTGGTTTCTCAGTAACATGACAAGCTGTGTTTTTGTGTCTTATTAACTTCAAGAGAGAGAAAAAAGAGCAGCTGATGAAGGAATGTTTATACAGTACTGTGCAAATGTTTTAGGCACCCTATTTTTTTTAGCACAAACTTTGTTATAGATTTTTTATTTTATGACTTCTACATTATCAAGTCGGTACAAAAAACATTTTAGATTCCCAAACATTAGTTTTCTAGAACAAAATTAAATGTTACAGAAAAATGTTTGTATGTTAATAAAGAAAGCAGCATATTATGTAAGAGACACTTTTCAGACAGAAACCACAATGAAGGCTGCTGGGTTTTGCTGCAAAAATAAGAATCGAGTGTGAAAGTCAAAGTCTCCAGAAGAACTGTGTCTGGTTCTGCAAGATGCTCAATAAAACTTACCAGCTCATTTCCTTATAAAACTGCACTAACTGTACCGGAGACTACTATTTTAATTTTTCTGTCACACCAAATATTGACTTTGTTTAATTTACTACTGTTTACTGCTCTTTAGTGTGTTGTTTTTATGTAGAAACATTTAATTTTATTATTTTGAAGGCATATTTACTCAACAGCATTTCTTTGGATGTGCCTAAAACCTTTGCACAGTACTGTATATGCTATAACATAAGTGAGAACTGGGACCACATATTCTTTAATAATAAATAAACATTGTTATTGTTGGTAAATTGATGTGTATGAGAAATAAAACATTTCAAGACGTGATGTTATTGGTGATAACAGTAAATCATTGATTATTTTCCTATAACATCACATTCCGGTTTTGCGGTGTCCCTACTTGATAAGACCGAACTGCAACATGGTAATAACCTTTGAAAATTGGAAACAACAAGGTTAGGGAAAGCATTAGCGTTGTGTGAAATGGAATGAAATCCAACCATATTGCTGTCAAAATTTCTCATATGATTAGACTCATTGAGTTGGGGGTTCAAATCCCGCCTCCATCCTGTGTGTGTGGAGCTTGCATGTTCTCCCAGTTTCCTCCGGGTGCTCAGGTTTTGTAGGTTGTAGGCTGATTGGTATTTCCAAAATGTCTGTAATGTATAAATGTGTGTCTGATTGTGCCCTGCAATGGGTTGGCACCCCTGCCTTGTGCCCCCTGCCTTGTGCCCCGAGTTCCCTGGGACAGGCTCCAGGCTCCCCCGAGACCCTGTGTAGGACAAGCAGTACGGAAATTGGATGGATGGATTAGAATCGAAACTTTCTTTGGTTACTGTAATACAGAAATACTGTATGTTTTTTCACATAGAGGTTATAAGACAGAATTTAACAACTGTCCCTAGAATTGTATTATAAATACTGTGAATGAGTATTGGGTAATCAGTTTGTTTGCTTGTTTATTTATTTGCTTTCTCAGTACAGGGATACGTCAAATTTTTTATTTCTGCTCATTGGATATTTGCAGCAGATGCACTGGGAAGAAATGACTTTGAAAAAAATGTTGGAGTATTCCTTTAAGATCTTAAATAATTCTGCATTACATTAATATTGTTCCTATACATTTATGTGACAAGAGTCTGTACCTTAAAACCAGCATCATTATTTTTTTGGAGATTGTAAAACTGGGACCGAATGAAAGGCTTTACTACCATGCTTCTCACACACCCACGCCATAAACATGACTCCTGCTAGCTCCAATTTCCGACTTCAAGCATGCTAAATGATCAGGGTTGATTTAGTATTTATGGAGTGGCAACATTTTTAAAGAAGCGTGTGTGGGTCAGCGAGGGTGGACGCTCAGAGCTGTGAACCGTGGAGGGCGTCAGCGATTGGGAAAAGGCCTCAGCTCTAGATGTAGAGTACACGACTGTTTGCATGAAGCTTTGAGCCGAGCGAGCGAGCCTGCGCCGTTTCCGTACAGATGAGCCTCTTTTTCCCAACACGCTGTCCAAGTTTTCTTTTCTTTCTTTTTTTTTTCTCTCGCCGTGCCCCATAAAAACAGAGCATAAACACGCCAGTTTCCTGGGCCAGAACGCTAAACTTCAGGGTAAACTTTGAGTCCTGCCTGTTTATACATGACCTATTTGTCCTGAAGACATTGAGGTTTAAGAGTGATCGTGTGGGATTATTTTCCTGCAAAACACTCCTTGACATTTCTAAAAAAAAAATAAAAATAAAAATATAATAATAAAAAAAAACTAAAAACATAAAGATTTTGCTCTCCATCTTGAGTTCACTGAGTCAGAGTTCCTACAAATGTGTGTAATTAGCTAACCGCAGTAAGAGAAGAGAACTTTATTTATTTATTTATTTATTTTTTACCCCTGCTGAAATCAGCCCAGGGACTGAAAGCTGTACCCCCCGACTCGTTTAAAGAGCCCAGAGCTTTGAGCTTTGATTCCTTACCACATATTGAGCATTTTCCAACACAAGCCTGTAATTACACTGAATTATCAGGAAGCCGAGTTTCCAGCGGTTTGCCATTAATTTGGCTCTAAAAACATTGGAACATGCACCTACTCTACATTTTATCTTCATTATTCCTGACTTTGTGGGAATATTAATTAATCAAATCCTACTAAACATAGGCTAATAACAGCATATATAGAGGCACGGAATAATCCGGAGTGCTATTTGTTTATGATCATAATCAGTAATGTAGTAAATCCAAACTGGATATATTATTAGATTATTATTATTATTATTATTATTATTATTATTATAAATCACAGGTCACATTTCCATTGAAAACTGCCTCTTTATTTCATTTTCCAGTGTTAATGAACGTTTATGGACCAATAAAAGCGTTTAATTATCACATGAAAACATGAAAGGTCATCTGGTTCAGAGTATGGCAGCGTCGTGTGCTAACCGGCATGAAGGAGAAGTGCACGACTGCTGCAGGTTGTGCGTCGAATGCGTCCGAGGCGCTGATGGATCTCTGAGAGCAGCAGTTCTGCCCACGTGACTCATTAGATGTTTGAGGAACGGCGGAGCCTGTGATCTCGCTGACCACCGTCACTAAACACACATTCCAGCAGACAAAGATCTAATCAGGAGGGAAGTGGCACCTCAAGTCAGATAACAGCTTCTCACCCCGGGGTCATGGCCTCTCTGTGTGACCATCAGGCTGACCTCTGCAGCCTAACCCCCCCCCCCCCCTTTTTTTTCCTGTCTGT
Source organism: Cranoglanis bouderius (assembly GCA_023630585.1). NCBI lineage: Eukaryota > Metazoa > Chordata > Actinopteri > Siluriformes > Cranoglanididae > Cranoglanis > Cranoglanis bouderius. Next base: position 25,096,591 of record CM042536.1, read on the forward strand.
CTCTCTTTCTGTCTGTCTGTCTTTGTCTGTCTCTCTTTCTCTGTCTTTTACTCTCTTTTTGTCTCTCTCTCTCTCTCTCTCTCTCTCTCTCTCTCTCTCTCTCTCTCTCTCTCTCTCTTTCTCTGTCTGTCTCAATTCAATTCAATTCAAATGAGCTTTATTGGCATGACTGTTTTACCACAATGTTACCAAAGCACTGATTAATACACATTTAGTACATTTTAACACATAAAAAAACCACACACACACACACATTAAAAAACATATATGGGCACATACACAGAAGAGAAAACAACATTGCAAACAAACGAGAGAAAAAAAGAGAACAATGGGAAATGCATGGAAAAGTTTCAGTAGAGCTGTACTGTGTTAATGTTAATGAAGAGTCTGTCTGTCTGTCTGTCTCTCTCTCTTTGTCTCTCTCTCTCTCTCTCTCTCTCTCTCTCTCTCTCTCTCTCTCTCTATTATCTCACTGTGATTTATATGGTGATACTTTTCCAGTATCTGCCAGGAAACTGAGTGCTACTAGGGCCGGATCCCTGCGAACTTCACTTCACAGCACTGTTCTCATATAAACAGTGTGTAAAATGGTTTTTAAAGCATTTATGAAATGGACGCCTGGGGTGTCTGCTTTCTGTAAACGATCAGTCTTCTTTTCACGTCAAATAAAACACCACAGTAAGACGGACTTTAATACACTGAGCATGAATGCACTTATTGATGAGTACCAGTTTGATTTGTGTTTGAATTGTGCCTCTCTCATGCCTTATCGCTGAAAAAGTTGTGGGAGAACAAGGCTGTCCACTCGTAGATCGATCACACGTGGAGCAGGAAGTTTGTTTCCCAGTCTGCTGTTAGCTTTGGCTTTTTGATGATTAGAGTTATATTGATTTTAATGATCTTTAAGCATTGAAGACAGAGTTCAGGAAATTCCTTCTTTACAAAAGTCTGAATAAAGCAACATGAATGAATGGTGACAACAGTTACTGTGTAATGCTTAACTGCTCGTGGCTCTAAATAAAACAGTTTGATCTGGTGATGTTTTTGTTTGCACTGTCGCTTCACGTAACCAGTTTTGACTAGTGGTCACAGACTCTGAACAGATCAGACGTCTGTTTTGAACTCATCACAGAGAGTAAACGCATATTTCTCTGTCCAATCATCGTTAATCATTTGTTCATTTCACTAATCAGACCAGAGATAAAAAATCTTCCAACGTTGGAAAACTCTTCCCTTTCTCGATGAGCTACCTTCAGCTAAATAATTTGCATAAATGCATGAATAATTTATTATTTATTTATTTATTAATTGAATAAACAGAGGATCTGCTACAGAAGCCATGATGGTTCATGATTTTTTTAAAAATATATAGAGAGTCATTGAATTAGGGCCAATTTTCTTTCATACTTTGTAGGTTTAACGACTCTACGGTGCTTGGTTTGAACCAATGAAATTCTTTGAAAGCTTTTCTGTTAATTCCAGGCAAAGTTGTTTAAATTAAAGATCATGATTCAGCTTGTTGTTGTAGCACAAGCCAATAGTAATGAATTAAAAGGATCTGTAGACACAGAGAGATCCAGATTCAGTCATATTAATAAGATAACGCATGAATCATCGAATATAACTGAAAGAAATACACCAAGTATACAGTATAAACTCTGCTTTACAGTGAACATGCTGAAGCTTAATAACCCAATGAATCACCATTACGAAGCTTTATGAAACGTAAGTGCAGTGGACGCCGCTTTACGATCCCATCTGCACTTCTTCTGAGAGCCGAGCCCTGGAGTTATGAGTTGAGGTTTCGTCCTTTTTTTTTTTTTAGCCAAAAAGCTTCAAAAGGAACTGAACGGAGAGCCCAGCTGAGATAAATACTTTCAGCTGAACTTTTGGTCAGGAGGGGGTCGAGTCTCCAGACATATTTATGTGTTTGTGCGGGCATCCTTCTAGAGCCACACGCATAACCAATTAATCCGCAAAGAATACGCTTCAGAGAGGTAAATACATCAACAAGAGGCCTGTTCGAGATTCACTACGATGTTCGCATCTGTCTTTCTACAAACACACGGTATCTGTGCCTTGCTTGAAAATGCAGGCATATAGTGTGCAGTGAATATGAGCGATGGAGGCAGATGATTCGCTGTGGCGACCCCTGAAGGGAACAGCCGAAAGGAAAAGAAGAAGAACCTCACACACATACACACGCGTTTATGTGTTGTTCCGATTCACTGCGCCACAACCACTTCTGACACGCATGACAGTAAGTGCTTGCTAATTACAGTGCAAATGTTGCAAGACAAGGTTTTGTGTCACCAGCCTTCCGGAACAATCCGCCGATTGTTGTGCGAGTTGATTAGGCAGACCAGGCAGGGCTTTTTCTCTCTAATTATCCCCATTTGGGAGCCCATTTTCATGCCTCCATGCCCATGACAAAAAGAGTGTGGGAGTACAGAGGGTTGGGAAAAAGAGAGAGAGAGAGAGAGAGAGAGAGAGAGAGAGAGAGAGAGAGAGAGAGAGAGAGAGGGCAGGAAGAAAAAAAAGGCTGAAATTGTAGGTTTTGTTGGTCAGTGATGTTTATGAGGGCTGGTTGGAGGTCCTCTCATGGGTATTTAGTTCACTTACAGTTCCATTGTGGTTGGAAAATGTCACTGTGTCCAAACAAAAGAGACATCGAAGCGGGTCACATACCAATATTGAGGCTGGTGAGAGAATGACTGTTTATTGCAGCTATAGCATAAGCGAGAACAATAACTAACTTGTCCCTCGGAATGTTCCACATCATTAGATCTAACTATAAAACATTAAAATGTGCGACGTTTTGTACATTAACAATTTAAACATTGTAATAATTTGCAAAAATCGCTATGGTATAAGCTAATACACTCCAGATCGCAATGAAAATAATGCACTCCACTTGCGCGTTGTGCCGCATCACACCACCTCAGCATGCATTATTCTCATATTTCTGTGTGTTATTCTTTACATAATCCACACCTTCTGACCAATCAGGATAAAAACTATGAAAAACTGGCCAGGACATTTTCTTTTCAGTTTATTGAGCGTTATACGGCAGCGCTGTCGAATCCTTTAATCAGAAGGCAACTCTGACAGTTGTTCTGGCTGTTATATAAATCGCAGGTTTATATTAATGCTCTTGTTCTAATTCACTATTGTTTCTATAGTAACAGCTCATTCACTGGGACTTGTATGGCAGACACACCACATAAACTAAGGCTAATAATCAACAAATTAATAAAACATGTTGTTATTTAACAAAGAAAAATGTGTAATCGTTGATATGGTGAAGGTTTTTGTTTTTAACGTTTATGGAAGGAGTCTCCAGTGTCAGCACTCTGTAACAGTAAGTTTTCTGCCTTGGGAAAGTCTTCAGGATCTATGCTTTTTGGTTTCGTGGTAGCGTTCGTGTTTTTCTTCTCAATTACTTGAAGAACCAGGAAAAAAGAGAGGCTGGGACAGGAATGACTGTTTGTTACGTATAACATTTTTCAAGAGAGAGAGAAAGAGAGAGAGGCTGGTGAGAGAATGACTGTTTATTGCAGCTATGTAATAAACAGTAACGTAAGTGAGAACAGGAACTAACTTGTCTCTCGGAATGTTCCATAACATTAAATCTAACTATAAAACGTTAAAATGTGCGACGTTTTGTAGATTAATAAATTAAACATTGTAATCATTCGCAAAAATCGCTGTGGTATTAGCGAATTCGTTATACGTTATAGCAGAGTATATATTACGTTACATTACTGTTGTAGCTGCTATGACATAAGTGATAGCAGGAAGTTACTTGATTTGTGGATGTTCCATTATATTAAGTATAACTTGAAGCCTATAAAAAAGTATGGTGTTTTTCATTAATAAATTAAAAACTGTAATAATTGGCAAGTGGCATAAAATGGTATAATAACCCACTTATTATTATTCTGAATCTGTGCCCGCGGCACACGGTGGATTTATAAATCTATAAAACAGCAGCGCTGTATTCGTGAGTGGTTTAGGATCATAACATTCTTGTTTCAGCCACAAGTTTAGTTAGCGGCTGCCACAAACCACACACTGTCCCAAAGATATTTTATAGACGACAAAACAACAATTAAACAAGCCATCATACCAGCTATGCTAAAATTAAACAAATCTTTTTATTCAGAAGTGTCACACATATCTTTTTTTTTTTTAAAAAAAGGTAAATTAGATTTTATTCGGTGGATAAAATGTAGCTGGATGTTCAGGATCAGGAAGTAAACATTGCCACAAGCTAGCAAGCTAAAATGATAGGTTATTGTAAACACAACTGGGTTTGTAAATAAGTAAAAACAATGTAATAACACTATGGTCTAATTTATATTGTGAAATTTTACACTCTTTTTAACAGAAAACCTTTTTGCTTAGCATGATAGCAATTTTTGCAACATGATTAGCAATTGTTACAGTGAGCTAGCTGAAGTTTTCTAAACTACTTCCATGCATAAATGCATCATCTGTGTCATAGATCCTCTGATGGAATCAGATGATATTAGTAATTCTTGCTAATTTTATCCTATTAAAAAAAATAAAAATTCCTCCATTTTGTTTTTTACTGACTGAAGAGACCACAACTCACTCTTGTTTGCTTCTTGTCCGAGGTTTGCAAAGCCGCAGGTTAAATATCACTTTAGGTGATCAAAATGAACCACTACATGAAGTGAATGCTTCTTTTTTTCATATACTGAGATCTTTTATGTTGCCATTTTCGCCAGGTGAATTGTTTTTGCATTCCATCAAATCTTTTTTAGTTAAGTATAGCATTTAAGTATAGCTTATTAAGTATAGCTGTATACTCTCATGTACCTGCACCTCCGCTTCTATCTTTTCCATGTTATTTGTACCATATCTTTGCCAGACCTCACTTATCACCAGACACTGATTTGGATTGGTAGAGTGAAAAAATGGCGCTAATCTACACCACTTTTCGACCTTTCTGCCCGCCTCGAGGGCTCCTGTGTTTACTGATTGAAGTGGAAGCTCTGGTGGGAAACAAGGTTCTTTTTTTTTTTTTTTTTAAGTCTGCTGCTCTGTTCTGGGCCTTGTAATTATGTGATTTATGATCAGAGAATCTTTTTTCCTTCCTTGACAGTTTACCCACCTTTTCAACAACATCCTTAAATCCGAAGTTGGAGAAATGAAAGGGAATTAACCGAGGAGACGTTGGGACAAAGGGGAAAAAAAGGGGGAAACATCATAGCAGTCAAGGGCTAAATGTTTCCATGTGTTTTATTTTTCTCCATTCCATCATTTTCATTCATTTCTTCGTTTTCTTTTGTCCTCCTTTGGCTTAACGAACCTAAAAGCGATCTGTGTTGATTGACTAGATGCGACTGAAGCCCCGCCAACCAGAAACGGCTTTACTAAAGAGTCCTGTTTAACTGGCTGCTCAGGGACCACAGATGTTCACCTTATAATGATTTTTCTAGCCATTAGTGTAATAGTTGTTTATGGCTGTGAAATGCAGGAATGTGGCCCACTGCAGAAAGAACAGGAACTAACTTACTTTGTGGACATTCCACAACATTAAAATGTAACTATAAATGGATAATACTGTATACAATGTGACATTATTTAATAAATACAAATTTTTGGCAAATTGCTGTGGTACAAGAAGAATAAAACTGCAAGTACTTTTAGAGGAAATGTATCAACTTGAGGGAATGCCGGTTTATAGCTGTAACAACATGAGTAATAACAGGAAATGACTTGTTAAATGTAACTATAAATAAATAAAAAGTATGCCGAGATATTCTTTAATGACTAAAATTGTAATCATTGGCGAAATGGTGTGGTATAAGAGGAATAAAACACTTCAGGATGTACTGATATAGAAAAATAATCAACATCATGGTGGTAACAGTAACTCTGCTTCATCACACCACCCCATCATTGATTTATTTCCTATAACAGCACAACACAGAGTGTTTTATTCCCTAGTTATGTATCCCTGATCACAGACATTGAATTTATTTCATTTTCTTTGTTTTTTTAAAAAATATATTATTCTATTATAAAGTGTCTCATATTTCTGTGGAGTCTATGGAGAATAGATGTTGCAGATAAATGTAAAAAACAAACAAACAAACAAACAAAAAAAAAAAAAACAGCATAAAATGGTGCCATTTCCATTTTTACACATACTGAATCTATTCCAAATATGCATCTTAGTAGTTGAAGGTTCAGTGTCTTGATGAGTCTGGAATTTTGGATTTGGACTCCAACGTTGTAGCTCCAGCGTCCTGTGTGAACAGGTGATACATGTGTGTTCTTCAGCTTCAGCATGGCACATCATGGCCCTCAATGAGGACCCGATCTGTGAACCTCCTCGTCCTCCTCGTCTCCCTGCGGAGGCTTAATGAACTCCAGGCCTCGGAGTAAAAAAAGAGCAGCGATTCTCTTGTGTACAGTTGGCAATGGCGTTAACACAAACCTCCTGTTTGAACCAAATAAAAAAAAGAGGCCCTTCTCCGAGCCACTTTATGGAGAGTGCATTCGCTCTGATTTTAGGGCTGCCTTCTCTTTAACGCAGAGCGACGGGGACGGCTTTGCTTGGCCCTCTCTCCTTTTATTTCAGTCTCCTGTAGACCACAAAAGCACTTAGAGCACTCCATGTTTCAATTTAATGCAGTCTCTCTGGGCACAAGGCTCAACAATAAAGATGCCAACTTTTAGTAACTTCTTGGTGGCTTAAAAGCAGGTGAGAATGAACCTTGAGGCAAGAGATCATGGGTTTTTATATGTATGGGGCAAAAACTAGAACGTTTTTAGACCAAAAGCTATTCATTTTACAAAGAATGATTAGTATGAATAAACATTATATGACATAATAAAAGGTGTTTACAGAAAAAAACACATATTAAGGGAGAACTACAGATTAAAAAAATTTTTTTAAAACGTTTTTCTTTTCTGTAGACCACATATATTATAATACTACTATAGTACTACTAATAAAATTATTAATAAGGATAACTATTATATGACAAAAGATTTACAGGAGGAAAAACCATGTTAAGTAGAATTATTTTTAAATGTATTTACAAAAAAATTCTATATTTCTATGTTTTATTTATTAATTCATTTATTTATGTATCTATTTACTTGTGTATATTTGCAAAGTCCCCTCCCCCTTCTTTACCACCATATGTAAATAAACCTTTTAACAACACATCTATTATATTACAATCCCACACACTCTTATTCCAATTTTCAGTGCACAAACTCCAACATTGTTATTCGGTACTCACAGAGAGAGACTTACACACATTTGTGCAGTTAGAATTATGACTTTATTTATAAAAGTATGATGCGAAAAGTACGAAGTGAATAATATTTTTATAACTGTGGATAACTAAGGAAGTCATTGAAGTCCTGCGTTCCCTCTACTGAGAAAACGGATGCACTGATATATAAATAATCTCCTACTAAGACTAAGAGAGAATTCCTTTGGTCTTCATTTATTGCCAAATAATAAAACAGTGGCTGAAATTATACTTCAAAACCTCTATTATAAATAAACTGCCAGTCAAAAGGTTTTGAACACCCTGTATTAACATTTTTGAAATGGGTTCAAGTTAAATACTGTAGGATGAGAAAATCTGAGAAAGAAATGGGTCTAAGGGATCTGAGAAATGTGCGACTTTATTGGAAAAAATAATTATGTAACTGGAAAAGGCTGATCTGGATCACTGTTGTAGCTGATACTCGCACTGTATAATATCAAAGTCAAAATCTCATTTTACAGAAAATTTCAGTAACTTTACAATCTTACCATAACATATAGTCTCATAGTAACTTTACAGTTTTAAAGTAACTTTACAGTCTCACAGTAACATTTCAGTCTTACAGTAACATATAGCCTTACAATGACTTTACAGTCTCACAGAAACTTATGTCTTACAGTAGCTTTATCGTCTTACAGTACATTTACAGTCTTACAGTAGCTTTACTGTATTACAGCAACTTTAACGTCTCACCGAAACGTGCAGTCTTACAGTAATTTTACAGTTTTACAGTAGCTTTACTGTCCCACAGTAACTTTACAGTCTCACAGAAACTTGTGGTCTTACAGTAGCTTTATTGTCCTACAGTAATTTTACAGTTTAACAGAAACTTGCAGTCATACAGTAACTTTACAGTCTTACAGAAGCTTTACTGGCTTACAGTAACTCACAGGTTTACAGTAACTTTAGTCTCATAGTAATTTAGAGTAGTTTTACAATACCTTTACATCCTTACAGTAACTTACAACCTTACAGTAGCATTATAGTCTCACAGCAACTTTACAGTTTTAAAGCAGCTTTACAGCCTTTCAGTAACTTCTGAAAGTAATCTCACAGTAACTTACAGCCTTACAATGATTTTACAGTTTCACATAAACTTGTGGTCTTACAGTAACTTGACAGTCTTACAGTAGCTTAAGTGTCTTACAGTAACTTGTGGCCTTACAGAAACTTTACAGTTTTATAGTGACTTTACAACCTTACAGTAACTTACAGTTTTACAGTAACTTTAGTCTCACAGTAACTTTACAGTAGCTTTACAATCTTACTTTATAAAAAAGTAACTTTATAGTTTTACAATACAGTCTTACAGTAGCTTTACAGCTTTACCTTAACTTTACAGTGTCACAGTAACTTTACAGCCGTACAGTAATTTTAGCCTTACAATTATTTTGCAGTCTTAAAGTAGCTGTTCAGTCTTAAAGTAACTTTATAGTGTTACAGTAACAGTTTTACAGTATTTTAGTAACTTTACAATCTTACAGTAACTTTAAAGCCTCACAGATACTTTACAATTCCTCTAAATGAGTCATTACTATAGAAACAATATGTACAAATTGTATTCGAATGAGTGCATTAGTGCTACTGTAAGAGTTCTATAGATTCATTTTCTGTTAAAAAAAAAAAAAATGAATCAGTACCTCTGACCAATCAGAATTGAGAAGTGAGAATTGAGAATTTTTACACAAAAGTTTCTATTGTGGTCAGGCTGAACCAGTCACTTTGTGTGTGGTCCACTACTTAGTTCACATCAAGCGAACCCCAGACCGCTGACTTTAGGCAGATGAGAGAACATTTTCTCTGGACTGTATTCACACATGACCAAATGTACTCCAGGGAAAAAAAAAGTTAGGTTGTCTCCTCACTACACAGCACCCTAGACACCTAAAATTGGTCAAAATCAACTACATTCGCACTTCATTCAACACTATGTATCAACACTATGTAACAAAAACTTTTCAACATGTCAAAGAGAAACATGGTTACAAAGTCCAAACTGTAACTTGAACTAGATTGGATTTGACGTGAGCCATTTCCCACATGCCCAAACAGCTATCATTGCTTAACAGGGACTAATTAACACTGAGCTTATTAGTGATGAAGGCTTTTGTTAAAGTGAGCCAATCGCTTAGCACTCGAGGGCCGGCTCGTCTGGAGGGGAGTCCAAAACCACGAACAGATGTCAGTTTACAGAGGCGCACTTTTGTTTTCAAATCCAGAGGCCTTTAGTGAATTATTTTGGATGGAAAGTAATATTCATTTGTGGGATAGCCGCAAGCCTTTCCCAAGTGCCACTGCTGGCTTAATACACACAAATAGAAGGCTATTAATACAAATATATATATATATATATATATATATATATATATATATATATATATATATATATATATATATATACTGACAGGAGCTGCCATCATCTGGAACTACACCACGGCTATTCGTTCTTTCTAAGTTATTCCTCACCACGCTCTCCTTTTCTCCCCAAAGGCATGTTTATATGAAGAACAATAGTTTCATGTCAAACATGTACAAGACAAAAAAGATAAATGGCTTCCAAAACTCATTCATCAACCGGAATTCTTTTCACATTTGGTATCAGACTTATGAAAAACCTCATTAATCTTTTTTGAGGTCAAAAAAGTCATTTTATATGTTTTTTGTCCCTGGCTGGCCTTATTATAGTCTATAATACTAGTGCATGTATCAACAAAGTATGAAACTTAATAAGAGAGAAGGCCAAGAGAAAACCTTCCGCTTAGGGTACTTACATCAATAACCCTGGCCAATAAATCAGCCCATATAATGTAACATTGTAACCTGCACTAGCTTATTACCTAAAAAAAAAAAATCTCTTTTTCCCATACTCTGATCTGCCTCTTGCAATCCTCAAGTAAGTAATACATAATACTGAACCAAAACTCTCGTATGGACTGAAATGAACAAGAAATGTTCGTGCATGATTTGTTTCTGCTTCATTCACTCTTCTGTGAGATGGGAACATTTGTACCACAAAAGGCTCGACTGAAGTTATAGATGCCTCCTAGAAATCGCGTCTAGTTAGTAGGTTTTTACTGGAACATCACTCGCTTTAATAAAACATCTCAAATCCAACATTACTTTAACACAGTCTGCAATTTTCCCAGTAAATGCACACCAGTTTTAACGCAAACAACCACAAGCTACAAAATCGATTTGCAAATGTAGCATTCAAGCGGTGAAGTAATGAAATAAAGCATTGTTTCATTTGTAACATATAGGTTCTATTTGATTATACCGTTCGAATTCTCGAATCTGATTAGTCGAAAGGTGTGTATGATCTATGACTAATAACAAACGGATTTACAAATGTGTTGTCATTTAACAAAGAAAATCGAATAATCATAACACTTATGGAAGGAGTCTCCAGTGTAAAGCTGCAAGTTTTCAGCCACATTTCTTCAGGTCAGAGGAGTTTACACTTACACGTTTCTCGGTAACAAGACAAGCTGCCATTTTTTGTCTTATTAACTTCTAGAGTGAGGGAAAAAAAGAGGATGATGTTGGAATTATTGTTTTTAGCAGCTATAACGTAAGTTACTTGTTTTGTGGACCTTCCAGAACATGTAGCTATAGAACTAATGTCGCTATAAAGAGATAAAATGTATGGCATGTTGTTGTTGTTTAATGAATATAAATTAGCCATTGCTAATAAAATTAGCTGTTGAATAAGACAAATGAAACACTTCAAGACGTGCTGTTATAGGAAAATACCCCGCATCGCGTTGAGCAGCATCCCTGTCAAGATTTTCCCAGCTATAAGTGATACAGAGAAAAGTACGAATTAGTTTACAATGTTACATAATAAGTTGTGAAGTTATGAAATAAAGCATAGTATCTATAGCATATACAGAAGCTTTTGTTTAGCATGAAAAGTAGGATGAAAAGACTTTGCCATGGGAAGCTTATTGGACTGGTTTTAATTGGCTTCTGGGTGATTTATTTATTTATTTATTGACTGGTTTTGATTAGTCTCCGTCTCCACCCACAGCAGCACATGTATAGCACTTGATATCTTTTGTACACTTTTCCGGCCATAAGCTTCAGGATCTTGATCTTTGTGGCTCTCCACACTTCCATGTGCAAACTTTAAACAAACTTTAACACATAGTAAGCTTTTTGGAGCAAGATATAGCACACTGTACTGAAACTGAAAAGTTCACAGAATCCTGCATTTAAATGTTATTCAAGAGTGGTGAGTAAATGAAATTATATCGCATATTCTGTGGATAAGGTCTGTGTGTGGTCATCTGCCATGTCAGACAAATGATCTCTTTCTGTGAAAGAAGGCGGTTCTTGGTCTTGTTTATTGAATGGACATACCAGACTCTCTGGTGAATTTCGAAGCTAGAAGTCTGGCTCAAGAGGCGAGGTTTTGATCAACCTTTGGTGACCTTTTGAACTGGTTTTGATTAGCCTCAGCCTCAGATCCTCTATCCACGAACCTTCTGGATCATGAAGCTTGCTCTAAAATCTGATTGGCTCTACACACTTCAGTGTGTAACTACGTTCAGGTACCAGATTCAAACAGGACAACGACTTTAGTGGATCTTGGCCATATTGATTGCGAGACCTACCCAACTCTCTAGTGAAGCTAGAAATCTGTCTTGCAAACCCAGGTTTTCATTGGCTATTGTATGGCCTTTGTGGACTAGCTTTGAATGACCATCAGATACAATGGACTGCCTTTTGGACTGGCAACTCTGGTAGACTTAGCCGATGTCAACCTGATAATGGCCAGAACAGCTACCCTCAAGAAAAATGTACACATGAAACAAAATAAATTGACCTCAGAACTACTGACTCAGGATCAGCAGTTCAAACCATTTATTAATTCTTAGCTACACCTTCAAACTGACGTTGGGTCAACAGAGTTTGGTCAAAGTGAGCGTGTGTATGGAGTAGCCGGGTGGAGTGGAGCCGTGGTTGTCTGGCTGATGAATAACAGAAGTAAAGGACTTCTCCTCCCTCCTTTCAGCTCTGGACACACACACACTCTCTCTCTCTCTCTCTCTCTCTCTCTCTTTCTCTCTCCAGCCTGTCCTGTTGTTCTCCAGACAGCCTGGCACATGTATAATTATAGAGCAGCGCACATCTAAATGCAGGGAGGCAGCTTGAGGCCTTGCTGATAACACACTGCACGAAGACACCGCCCAAAGACAAAATACAGCCACATACTTCTAGGTAATTACACCTTATCAAAATAGACAGACTTGGTCCACTACCTAAACATGGAGACGTCACGATTCATCAATAGTTTTCATTTACACATCATTTCGAAGCGTTATTCTAAGTTTCGAATGTCGTGGTCACAAGTAGACAAAAACATTTAACTAAAACATTAGTACAGTATAAGAAAAAACATATACTGTATCACGCGCAGGAACCAGCAAGCAATACATCACCTGTTTTTTTATTTGTTGTTGTTGTTGTTGTTTTTTGCAATCTTGACCTGTCCAGTGTCAATGAGTCTGTCATCAGTGTAGCCTCAGGTTCTTGTTCTTGGCAGACAGGACTGAAACACAATGTGGTTTTCTTGTGTTGTAGCCCATCCGTCTCAAGGTTTGTCGTGCTGTGTGCTGTTCTGAGATGCTTTTCAGCTCACCACGGTTGTAAAGAGTGGTTATTTGAGTTACTGTAGCCTTACTGTCAGCTCTTTAAGGAATACTATAATCAGATTTTCATGTTGAAAGGTGCATACTAAGGGTAGTTAGAATGAATGATACCACCCCAGAGACACCTTTAGTTTAAGAGTACACCCTAGATTGCCAGCCCAAGAAAGTCATTGGTTCTAACCTGCCCATTCCATGCCAAGGTCTGGCTATACCCCTGACAATATGTACCAAGTAACTTCTTTTTTTTTTTCCCTCCATTATTCTGTGATTATTAGCACACGGAAACAACTTTTTAATGGTCACTGAAAGTTCTTTAAGCGCTTGTTCTTTCACCGTACCTCATTCCAATCTTCTTAAAAGACGAAAGTGGGAAAGTATTTGTAATATTTATTTTGACAGCGAGACAGAAAGAGAGGGAGGGACACCGAGGCAGAGAACGACAGGGAAAAAAAAGAGGTAAGCTACAGAGCACAGTGTGTTTTTCTGCATCCGCAGTGCACACACGGTCTCCAGTTTTGGCCAGTCTTGTGGAGATGACTTAAACCCTGCAATCTTCCGGACCCATAATTAGATGAGCCAAAAGAGACAGAGAGAGAGAGAGAGAGACAGAGACAGAGAGAGAGAGAAAGAGCGAGGAAGCACACAGAAGGATGGTATTCAGTGGTTAGGCTCTAATTTTGAAAGCAAAATTATAACTCTGCGCCGAGTTTCTGCTGAGTCATGCGTTTCTTCCGGCCATCAGGCCTGTTTTTCAGCTCCCGTGTCTTTCCGAAGAGCCCTAAAGCCCTTGCAGAACCTCTCCACTGCCCTCGGTTATTATGCAGCACTTGATGGCCTTAGCAGATTAAACTAAACACATGTTAGAGCTCCACAGACAAACAGCCACTAAATAAACTGCCCGCGTCGTCTCTGCCAACTTGTGGCCTGTCAGGAAATCCAGGAAATCAAGAGCGGAAGGAATGAAAAGTGGGAAGGTTTGGAAATTGCTGCTAAACATATACAGAGTGTACTCACACTACACTACGGCTTTGTTCAAACAGACTAAAAGTCATTTTTTTTTTGCACATCCGGTTTGAGCAGAAAATATTTTCAAAACCTGCAATCTATTTCTTTAAAGGCAGTTTCAAGATTTTAAATCAGGATTTTTTTGGTTACAATTTTAGCTACACAGCCTGTGCCCGCTGTAGCCTCAGATTCGTGTTCTTCCTCCTGAGATGCTTTTCTGCTCACCACGGATGTAAAAAGTGGCTATTGGAGTTACTGTAGCCTTTCTGTCAGCTGTTCAAGTTGCTCCTTAAGGTACATTATGTTCAACTTACGAGGTCCTCAAAACAGTTACGAGAAACATTTGAAAATATAATCAATTCACATGCAACACCTGCTACTAGACAAGCAGACTAGCAAAACTCATGCGAACATGAGCAGCTATTCAAATTTCAACCATGTATCATGTCAGCGCTAGTTAACCGGTTCCCAGTAAATGAGCAACTTTATCCATTATGATTCATGAAGCTTGTGATATTTACTGTTAATGTTTTCAATTAGAAGTTTTATGACGCATGAACGAATATACGACTGATTCGCGAAACAGTGATTTGACTGCAAGTGATGAATCAGTTCTAGCTGTGTGGAAACAAATCCCGCCCACTGACTCCTTATTTACATGTCCATATACATCCCAATTTAACTTCATACAGTATATACATCCAACTGACATGAGACACACCCTAATTTATGCAGGCTTTGCATGAGGAAGGACAATAAAAGGAAAGAATTCCCAAGATCCGAGAAAATAAAGAGCCAAGATCGGTGGAAAGAAGTAAATAGAAGAGAGGAAAAAAGAAATTTCAGTGAAATTCAGTGAAATTGTCTATGTGATCTCCATTTATTGCCACACTTGTGTCAGATAAAACAGAGTACTGTTATAAATTCCATTTTATCATACAAGTCTTTTGACCCAGCATCTTTTTAGAGTCCATGGCTAATGTCCTGCCTAGCGTTAATCTGTCCAGAGCTCCAGGCTAAACGCTGACCTTAAGCATTATCTCGTCAACCCCATTCACTCTGCTCTCCCGTCCAGGGCTCTCCCTCGGCTTAATCTCATCAGAGGCACCGATTGCATCTCTTCCTGTTTCTCCTTTATTCGATCCAGCTGCTGGGTCACTACAGTTACCTGATCTTGATCAGGAGGTCCAAATGTGACCAAAATCCCAGGCCTCTCACGGCTCTCCTCCATCCCACCATGACATTCAATATAGGACCAGTTCATTTACACAATTTTCCCAAATGTAATCACTCAACCATGGTGTATGTTAGCTCCATGCAAAGTGAACGTCCAAATCCTCACACACTCGCCTCAAAAACATTTGGCTCAGTAGCAACATTAGTACATAAACAGCCTCATAAATCCATCTTCAAACTTTAAGCCACGCCTCCGACCAGCGTCCGATTCATCAAGATGGAAAATCATATCGCTAATGTAAGCTGGAGAGCTTGCTGCTAACAATAGTCACGCTGTCACGGATTCGTCCATGTTTTTCCCTACTATGTAGCTATGTAGCTCAAAAAAAGTCAGATGGAACGTTAAAGGTGAAATCTTTCTGCGTTTTTTTTTTTTGGTCTTCTGTCAGAAAAAAAGAAAGTGAGTAAACAACTGTTTATAAATGTTGTTCATAGTAGATCTTACACCAACATGCCATTCTTTAATAAATAAAAATGGAAAAAACATGTTAAAATTGTAATTGTTAGCAAGTCGCAAAGTTATGTCACTATAAGATATGATACAGAAAAAAATAAAGATTTCCATATATGTGACTATATTACTTTACAGATTGATGCTGGCTAGCTAGTGATACTTGGTGTCTGAAGTGCTGGCACAACATTTACGCTAACATAATGTTAACCTAATAGCAGATTGGAAAATATTATTAATGATAAATATAAACTTTGGGGCTGGGTTTTTGTTTCTCGAGATCTCTCCCATGACCCCACAGGCCGGCTCTGATTGGCGTCAATTCACAATACACACGACAGATTGATCTGCTTTTATAAGACATCTGTTTTGTGGACATCGACGTGATGTGAATCGGTCAGATCTCCTACAGAGAGCAAAGTGGAGCGGAGTATGCAGGAACACACAGCCGGCCCTGTTATTAAAGCCTCAACCGCTGGAATGTGCCCCACCTCATGTGATTAAGAAGTACAAAGTACAAGCTCTGTGTCAATGGTGTTTGTGTGCTAGAGAGAGAGAGAGAGAGAGAGAGAGAGAGAGAGTGAGAGAGAGAGAGAGAGAGAGATGATTCTTTGATGGAGTTCGAGGGCTCGGCTCTAAGGGAGAAAGCTTTGTGTAATTACGAGCATGACGGGACATGATGGGGGACAGTACCGTGTCGGATGGAAGCTGCTGTTCTGCTTTGATCTCGTTCTGTAGCACTTTTCAAACACCTTTATGAATATGCTTACAGTAGCCTGTTCAACCTGTCGATAGTCCAACACAAACTGTCTGTGATTTTGAATCCATGGCTGGGAGCCCAAGAGAGGCTGGTGGGGGTGGGGGGGGGGTGGCGTTATACTTTCTCGCGCCTGTCAATCACAGCAACACTAGCCAATCACAGGCTTTTGTGAACTCATGTATGCGGAAGTGAGCGGATTGCGCTTTCCTCTGACTGTGGGTTGGAATTGGCTAAGAGTAAGTTAGGCAGAAAATCCATCCATCCATTTTCTGTACTGCTTATCCTACACAAGGTCGCGGGGGGGGCCTGAAGCCTATCCCAGGGGACTCGGGGCACAAGGCAGGGACACCCTGGACAGGGTGCCAACCCACTGCAATCGCACACGCTACAGACAATTTGGAAATGCCAGTCAGCCTACAATGCGTGTCTTTGGAGGAAACCAGAGTACCCAGAGGAAACCCCTGAAGCACGGGAAGAACTTGTGAACTCCATGCACACAGGGCAGAGGCAGGATCCGAACCTCCAACCCTGGAGGTGCGAGGCAAATGTGCTAACCATTGGGATTGGGGTGAATTTATACAAGCATGTCGATGTTTGAGTCAACTACAAAGGGTTGCAAACTTTCTTGGTGTGAGATCTTTTTCACTCAGTTATATGTTAAAATTAACATTGTATAACACAGCGCTATTGGTTTCTTGAATCTGATTGGTCAGTTGGTGTTGATTCATTTTCTTAAACCGCATCTCTGAAAGTAGTGCCGGCTGTAATTCTAATCACAGGTTTATATTAATGCGCTTGTTTTAATATGTTACCGTTTCTATAGTAACAACCAGTCCACAAGGACTTGTTTGGCAGATGTACAACATACAGTAATCTCAAAAAAAAAAAAAAAATACAATCATTGATATGGTGTATTTTTCTGTAAAAAAGACTCAAGATTTATGGAAGGAGTCTCCAGTATCAGCGCTTTGTAAAAGTCTTCAGGACAGAGGAGTTTACGCTTTGTAGTTTCTTGGTAACATGACAAGCTGTGTATTTTTGTCTTATTAACTTCAAGAGAGAGAGAAAAAGAGAGGCTGGTGAGCTGCTATAACATAAGTGAGAACAGGAACTAACTTGTTTCATGGACGTTCTACAGCATTACATATAAAGGTATGACATGGGTTTTTCTTCTTTTGAAAAGTAGCTGTGGTGTAAGAGGAATAAAACACTTTGGGACATGCTTTTATAGGAAAATAATCAACTTCAGGGTGGTAATAGTAAGTCCGCTTTGTTTCAGGCCACATCACACCACCTCTTTCTTGATTATTTTCTATAACACCACACCCTGCTCTGTTTTATTTGTGCCATAGATGAAAAACAAGGTACCAAATGGCAGTTAAAATAATGAAAAAAACAACATACAGTAGGCCTATGTTCCATCAAAAGTCCTGAATCTTTCTTTGTAAGGACTTGTTAACAATCGGCTCTTAAATACTAGACTTTTAAAAAATAATAGTGCCAGAAACTATTCTTTAGTGCAATGCCAAAGAAGAAACTTTTGTGGTTTAAAAAGAACCTTCTAATTAATGTGGCACTAAAACAAATCTTTAATCAATTTTATTGGTGCCACAAAGAACTAAAAATATTTTTCCGTTATAAATGTTACCATTACATGAAAGGATCTTTGTGCTAAAAATGACCAAATGGTTCTTTAGGAAAACCGAACATTTTTTTTGAGTTACCAAAAATGGTTCTTCTATGGTCCATCTCTTTGGCATTTTTACAATTTAGTCTAAAACAACTAAAGCATAAAAAAAAGTGTGAATGCTATCAACTGTAAGACTAATACACCAATCAGCCATAACATTAAAACCAGGTGAAGTGGATAACATTGATTATCTTGTTACAGTGGCACCTGTCAAAGGCAGCGTAAAGATCTGAGCGACTTTGCAATGCAGTGGTTAGTACCGACCAAAAGTGGTCCAAGGAAGGACAACCAGCCATAGCCGCAGACAGGTCGGAGTGCCCATGCTGACCCCTGTCCACCACCGAAAGCTCCTACAATGAGCACGTGAGCATCAGAACTGGACCATGGAGCAATGGAAGAAGGTGGCCTGGTCTGATGAATCACATTTTTCTTTTACATCATGTGGATGTCCGGGTGCGTGTGCGTCACTTACCTGGGGAAGAGATGGCACCAGGATGCACTACAGGAAGAAGGCAAGTCAGCAGAGGCAGTGTGATGCTCTGGGCAATGTTCTGCTGGGAAACCCTGGGTCCTGGCATTCATGTGGATGTTACTTTGACACATACTGTACCACCTACCTAACCATTGTTGCAGACCAAGTACATCCCTTCATGGCAACAGTATTACTCTTTCAGCAGGATTTGGATGATTCTGATGATGCCATTTCCTTGTTAAACATGTGACCTGTGGAATATTCCAAATATTTCATAGGGGTGAGTGAATGTGAAGTAAAACATACATTTTTCATGAACTATAACGGATGATTCACATAAAAGGATGCTTCAAGCATGAGATGTTGAATGGATTCACACATTAATGCAAAAATTAAGAAGTATTATAATGATATTTCAAGGTTAAGTGTAGGTATAGTGGGCTGGGACAAGCACAAATACTGTTTGAAGTTATTTATGTGAAACATACTCATAGGTTGTTGTATGTAGCTATAAAACAAGATTCTTTCTGAGTTATTTGCCATTTAAAATTGTTTAACTTTCTTGGTGTACTTTTACTCAAATACATAAAAATTCTTTTTATGGAAGACTGACAGTGTTGTTGACTAGTTGGCTTAAAATGTCTTCTAGCATTACTCATATATATATATATATATATATATATATATATATATATATATATATATATATATATATATATATATATATATATATATATATATATGGTGGACATGTGTAGACTCTTTAAGGGAAGCCACAACACACTTATGTTAGGAGAAAGACACAATAGAGATGGGTTAAGACACAATACAGATGGCGGTGGTGGTGTGACTTTTACAGACAATACTGCTCAAAATAAAATGCCAACTTGACCAGTAGAATCAGAGCAGTTAGGCCTTTGAAAAACCCAAACATGGCTCTTTGTGGATCTCTGTCATCGCAAAAACCTTAATCATCACGCTGAAAATTACAGTCGTGAAAATCACTCCCTTTGCCTTAAACAGAGGGCAGAAAATAAGCAGGCTTTCTCCGGGGCCTTCAGACTGTTTATTATCTGCAGACATCGCAGCAGGAAGACGGCTAAATGTGTGTAAAGGTCAGGGCAGAGATCTTACCCGATATGGCAAGAGGTTTTCTTTTAAATTTTTTACAATGTGACCTAGACGGTTTTGTGAGTGCTGCTGATACGTTTGTGATAAACATTTGAGGCGTGTGCGACGTTGTGTAAACCGAATGTTCTGCGTTTATCCATTACATCAGCGAGTCAAATTAGGGTTTTTAGAGAAGAGCTATAAAACAAGATTCTTTCTGAATTATATGCCATTCAAAATGGTTTAGCTTTCTTGGTGTGCTTTCACTCAAGTTCTTCTTTTTATGGAAGACTAAATGTGTTGTTGACTAGTTGGTATCACTAGAAGTGGAGAAAAAAAAAAGATTTGTGCAAGTCTACACATGGTGCTAGACTTGCATCCTTCCATTTAGCCAAAAGAAGCAAAAAAAAAAAACAAAAAACCCATCTGATTAATGTTTTAACCCAATCCACATTAGATTTTAACTTTCTTATATTAATACTAGATATTACAAAGTACCTTGTCTATAAACTGTATTACTTAAGTAAATGGATAGTAAAGAAACTAACAAAAACAAAACAGTGCTAGGTTACTGGATCTTTGTCCATTTCAAACACACATTGAAAAGGTTTAATCATCATGTTAAAAATTACAGCTATGAGAAACACGTAGACAAAACACTTAGCCCTGAGACGATGCTAGGCTAGCACCATTTGTTCAATAAAAATCATTCATTAGAATAGTTCAGTACAGCGAGATTCACATAAGATTCACATTTTTAACTTCTTATTGTTATTGTCAGCAATAGCCAGTAACATGTTAAATATATTAGCTAAGTACACTAAGAAAAAAAAGTAAATGAGGCTAAGCTAGCCTAAGTGTTTATTATTTGTAAAATGCAAGTTAGAACACTTTAATCATCATACTGAGAAATAACATTCATGGAAATCATTTACTTAAATAAAGGACAGGCTTTCCCCAGAGCCTTCAGACACAATCATGCTAAGCTAGCACTATTTGTTTATTCCAAATCAGTCATTGGAATAGTCACAATACAAGCCACAGTTACATTTGAACCGAAATCATTGCGAGATTTGCATAAGATTCACATTTTTATCTTCTTATTCTTCTCAAGTCAGCTGGCTAGCAACTTCTATGAACCATACAGTATAAGCAAATTTTTAAAATAAAAATAAAAAAATTAAAAAGGAAAGAAAGAAAAAACAAAATGAGGCTAAGCTAGCCTAAATATTTATTATTGTTAAATGCAAGGTAGAACAGTTAAACATCATTAAACATCATGAAACATCATGAAAATTACAGTTATGAGAAACACTTCTTTTGCTTAAACAAAGAGGAATAATGAACAGGCTTTCTTTGGAGCCTTCAGACAAAATGATGCTAATGATGCTAGCACCATTTGTTTAGTCAGAATTACTCACTGGACTAGTACAATACAACCCATAGGTATATCTGAACCTAAAACATTCTGAGATTCACATAAAATACACATTTTTAACTTTGTATTCTTCTTATGTAGGCTAGCTAGTGACCTCTGTAAACCGTGTTAGCTAAAAAAGCAAACACTAAATGAGGCTAAGCTAGCCTAAATGCTTGTTACTTTTAAATGCAAGGTAGAACACTTTAATCATCATACTGAAAATAATGGTTATGGAAATCATTTTCTTAAATAAAGGGCAGAGAATAACAGGCTTTTTCCAGAGACACAATCATGCTAAGCTAGCACCATTTGTTTAGCCAAAATCAGTCACTAGAATACAAGTCACAAGTTAACTTAAATCAAACCTTAAATCGTGAGAGTCGTCTTTTTACTCTTTGTTGTCTAAAGCATCTTTCGGTTGTTATGCTAACCTCCATACATGTTATGCTAGCACCAGTGTGTTTACTCAGACACATCAGTTCAAGATTTTAAGCCTGGGTTTTTAGCCTGAGCTAATATTTTTTCAGCAAAACACTTTTCACGTTTTATTCACGTCTGCCAGTTTTCACAAATCCTATTAGATAAGTAAATGCACACAGAGAAAGCTAAGCTGGGATTAATTCGAAACTAAGCTAGTTTTACCACAACAATCAAGGCTTGGGTTTCTCTCAGTGTAACTTCTTAACTGGAAAATCCTTAAACGTGCAACTTGCTAATAAGGAGTGGACGCTAGCAGGCCCGAGGAACGTTTAGCCTTATGCGAACGCTAATCGAGCCTTTAAGCTTTCATAAATTATTAGCAACATTAGCACTGGGATGAGGTATTCCTTCCACTTGGAATCTGATTTACAGGAGCATTTAAAAGGGTCTCGCTGGAGCCGAACGAATAAAAGAGCATGTGCACGCGTAATATTTAACATGCTACGTACATTTATCATGTCTTTGAAACTGCACTGGGGGGGGGAAATGTGAGCACTGCTCTTTGCTAAAAGCGCTCCTTTGAATAGGTATCATGTGTCCTAGGTTTGAGACCAACAGCAGACGACTAAGTGTTTCCTGTCTGTCAGCGTGGTTCATGTGAGAGAGCCGACTGTGGGGCAGCGGTATGTGTGTGTGTGTGTGTGTGTGTGTGTGTGTGTGTCGTACCAGACAGGGGTCTGCAGACATATTAGAAATGTTCCAGCCTACCCCTGCCCCCACTATACAGAGCAAGTGTGGTTCCCTTACTCTTACATGAGTTTATGTTTGATGATAGATGCAATATCAGGACAAGGATGAATTTAATATAATGGAGGTTTTCATAAATATCTCACGCTTTGTCCAGAATAATAATCTTGTATCTGAAGGATTAGCAATGCAACGCGATGCTTAGCAACGCTACAGCCCTGTTCCTAATCGAGACCCTAAAACCCCTAAGCGCTTCAGGGTGGGAAAATAGGCTGACCTTGTGCTCTGACCCTGTACTTCCTGTCGTGTGTTAGAAGTAGCGTCTGGCCATATGAAGAGAAAGTTGCTTATGTAGCAGAACAATGCTAGATACTGTTTATGTATTATACCTTTTAATTTAATACATTGTTGTGGTATACAGTTGAGGTCATAAATTTATATATGCCATGCAGAATCTGCAAAATGTTAACAATTATTTTATATAACAAGTATCGTGTCGCCTTCTTGCGCATCAGTGAACGTTTGCACCTTTTGTAATAGTTGTGTACGAGTCCCTCAGATGTCCTCAGTGTGAAAAGATGGATCTCAACATCATATAGCCGCTGTTGGAAAGGGCTCAAATATGCAGAAGATGCTGGAAAAGCAAAGAATGTGCAGGACCTGGAGGATTTTTTCTGCTCAGGACAAACAAGGGACTCATGAACAACAATCACAAAACATAAACACAGTCGCTGATCATCCAGGCAACAACACACAGTATTAAGAATCAAGCGTATGTAAACTTTTGAACTGGTTCATTTGTGTAAATTCGACTATTATTGTGTCTTGTGGACTATATGTAAACATCTGTTATGTGAAATAGCTTATTCAGGGCAGAACTAAATAAACAACAAATGCAATTTTTGTGTATCATTTTATGAATATGATCTTAATCAGAATTAAGGATTTAAAAAAAAAAAATCTATTTACTTTTAAAGATTCTCAGACACTTTATGTGTAACTGAAGGTTTATTCACACTCCGTATCTCGGTCCCTTGAACCCCTCGGCGTCAGTAGCTCAGCTGCCGTGCCAAAGAAGGATGTCCCCCGACCTCTCGGCTGCTCTACGCCCCGTGAGCTCCTGCATTAACTGCATTCCTCGCACTCCAAGTTCAAAGTGCACACTCGCTCTGTTGATCAACTCTGGAACAGGCCTGGGATTTGAGAGCAGACCCTCGCTAAGAGCCCCCAAATCTGCCCCCTAAAAGCCTCTGTCTCTCACATGACCTGGAGGAATGGAGATAATGGTGTGTGTGTGTGTGTGTGTGTGTGTGTGTGTGTGTGTGTGTGTGTGTGTGTGTGTGTTTTAAAGTGTTGAAGCTGATCTCCGAGACAGCCTGTCAAGATTTTGGTAATTGAGTTAAAAAGACATTTAGGAAGGCATTTTTTTCCCCCTCCTCCTTCCTTCTCCTAACACCTTTAGCCTTTGTTTTCAGTGGGAATGGAGCTGTTCCAGGTTTGAAGTCTCCCATTTAGAGCACTTTGATATTATCTGGCAAGTCGGAGCAGGCAGACTGTTTCACCACAGCGTGCCGGAGTACTAGACTTTCCTGTACGTGTTTATGATTTCTGCAAAACACTTTGAACGTTTCTCTTGCTGAGTTCTCATGTCAAGCTAAACATCTTTCCATTATGATATACAGTACACGCTGAACAGATCATAACTACAGGCTCCTTTTAATGATATATAGGCAGCTTAGAGTATTGAACAGCTCTGATATTTCTCTCTGAAGGCTGCATGCTGTAAATCAACTGCCATTTTAAGGATTTACTGTATAGTCAGTCGAATCTTAGAAAACAAAGGGTGGAGTCGCGCTACGGTTCTTTCTAATCTAAACGTAGTGATGACTTTGGCTAAATAAACATTAAAGCCATAAAACCAATACAGACTTAAATATATAGAACGTTCCAGAAGGAGGTCCCTGTTATTACTGTCAGAAGCAAGCGCCTGCTTTTATATTCGCTGTAATGAAGCCAGGTTTTTCCTCCGCACAAGGCGGAAACCTTAAACGTATACATTTCAGTTCTTCCGTTCGGTTTGGTCACTCAAATATAATCAGAGACGCCGTAAGGACGAGGAAGCCGGGGCGATTCAGGGTCTCGGAGCTAGGCCGTATTAAAGAAAAACACAAGTTAAATGATTTTTTAAATGTAACAAAAACATGATCTGAAACTTTACCACTTCGATTATATTTAAGTCTAAACAAAAGGAAAGTTTTTTCACCAACGTGTTTCCCAAAAACGCCTTGAGCTTGACTTAAGTCGAACGCTATCGACTAGGGGCGGAGCTTATATGATTGACAAGCAGTCAAGTTGCATTATTGCTCTCGTCTATCGAACACACTTGCAGAAAGAGAGGGGAAAAAAATCTCATATTTGTCTTTCAGTTAAAGTACAGACGGTTTGAAGTAGGTCAGAATTATGGAACGAATAACGCACTTGGGGTCGTGTTGTCACAGGAAATGAATCAAAGACAGGGTGGTGTGATGAAGCAGAGTTACTGTTACCATCCAAAAGTATTTTATTCTTCTTATACTACAGCGATATTTCATGTATTAATAAATGACACATCACTGTTTTTCTTTTTTTCCCCCAAAAAAGGTGTTGGGTTAAAATTATGAACACTGTCAAACATTGTAAACTAGGGGGTGGAGCTTATTTGATTGACAAGCAGTCAAATTGCTTTATGGCACTCGTCTATCAGACATGTTCGCAGAGAGAGAGAGAGAGAGAGAGAGAGAGAGAGAGAGAGAGAGAGAGAGAGAGAGAAAGAGAGATATCCTGTATTTGTCTTTGTTCAAAATAAAGACAGCTCAAGCAAGGACAGTATTATGTAAGGAATAACACACTTGGGGTCGTGGTGGTATAGGAAAATAATCAACGACAGGGTTGTGTGATGAAGTGAAGTTGCTGTTAAGTTGAATATTCTTCAGTTTTTTAAATTTATTAATGAATGACACGTCGTGCTTTTTCTTTATTTCTCCGAAAAAAGGTTTTTAATTGTAAACTAGGGGCGGAGCTTATTTGACTGACATGCAGTCGAATTGTATTATTGCACTCGTCTATCAAACATGCTTGCGCAGAAAGAGAGAGAGATCCCGTTTTTGTCTTTCGTGCAAAATAAAGACAGCTCGAAGAAGGACAGTATTATGTAAGGAACAACACCCTTAGGGTCATGCTGATATAGGAAAATAATCAACGACAAGGTGATGAGATGAAGCGGAGTCACTGTTACCACCGAAGTTGATTATTTTCATACAACACCACATCTTGAACTGAACTTTTATCCCACAGCAATTTGACAACGAGTAAAATTTCGAATTTATTAATGAACAACGCATCGTATTTGTATCCATTTATAGTTACATTTAATGTTTAAACAGTGGTTCCCTTACCAGCTTTCCTTTTCTCTCTCTCTCTCTCTCTCTCTCTCTCTCTCTCTCTCTCTCTCTCTCTCTCTCTCTCTCTCTCTCTCTCAGTTAATTACACAGAAAAATGCAGCTTGTCATATTGCACAAAAACCACAAAGAGTGAAGTCCTGTCCTTTTGTTAAAGCCTCCAGAGCCACCAGATGAAGCACTTCATCATCTGCTGCAGGATTGGACACACACTAATGGCGGAATGACTAAACCCGAGCAGTTGGATGAGGAATGTAAATAAGGTCTAATAAGCAAAATCGAGAGATTAGCGCGTGGATAATAGCAGAGCGGCAGGCCGTTAACAGCTTAGTGGATGAGGTCTGCGCTCAGGCTCGGTTACAGCACCTGTCTCCTGGAGAGACGCTCAGCTGTGGCTGGGAAAGACAGGCAGGTTTGTGAGAGAGATAAAGAGAGAGACGGTGGAACAGACTTCTAGCTAATAGCACAGAGGAGTGACAGATGAACGGAGCGAGAAAGAGTAAAAGAGTGCTGGTAGAGCGAGTGTGGCCTGGCTGAGAGCACTTTGATAAAGTGAGACATTAACGTAAGAGCTTCCACACTTCGCAGCGGTAGCCCACACACTCCCACTAATGACTCCAATGCTGTGTGCGTCTGTGTGTGGGTGTCTGTGTGTGAGTGTTGACATGCAAACACACCCGCTCTCTTGTCTCCTAGGGACAAAATTCCTTCATGTTGTGGTTACGTTCATTGCACCACCCACATCAGGAGAGGATTTCAGACTTGCAACGTTGGCCAAGTTTCACGGATGTTCAAACCATAATCTGCGACGTTAATACTTCCTGGCTTGATTGTTTGAATCCTCTTTATCTTAGTCCAGGTTTCGTCAAAGTCTTTCAGAGAATCGACTTAAAAAACTTTGTAGCACACTCAGGAACTAAAACGTATAAAAGTAATAAAATAATAATCATAATAAGACTTCCTGATTAGTAAATAATTGAAAGGTGACTACAATTACCTTTTAATACTCAACCACGAGTAACGAGTAGTTCTTAGCTCTACATCAGACGTCAACGTTTTGTTTTGTAGTAGCGCTACTGTGATGTTTTGACTAGTGCGTCAGACTGACCCTCCACCCTCTGCAGCAATGCTGGCAGCACTCATACGTCTATTCTGCAAAGCCAACCTCTGGATATGATGCTGAGCACGTGCACTCAACTTCTTTGTTCGACCATGGCGAGGCCTGTTCTGAGTGGAACCTGTCCTGTTAAACCGCTGTATGGTCTTGGCCACCGTGCTGCAGCTCAGTTTCAGGATGTTGGCAATCTTCTTATAGCCTAGGCCATCTTTATGTAGAGCAACAATTCTTTTTTTCATTTAAGGCATTTGGCAGACACCCTTATCCAGAGCAACGTACATTTATTTATATATCTGAGCAACTGAGGGTTACAGGCCTTGCTCAAGTGCCCAACAGTGGTAGCTTCGCGGTGCTGGGATTTGAACTCGCGACCTTCCGATCAGTAGCCCAACATCTTAACCACTGAGCTACCACTGCCTTTTTTCAGATCCTCAGAGAGTTCTTTGCCATGAGGTGCCATGTTGAACTTCCAGTGACCAGTATGAGAGCGATAACACGAAACTTAACACACCTGCTCCCCATTCACACCTGAGACCTTGTAACACTAACAAGTCACATGACTCCGGGGAGGAAAAATGGCTAATTGGGCCCAATTTGGACATTTTCACTTAAGGGTGTACTCACTTTTGTTGCCAGCGGTTTAGACATTAATGGCTGTGTTGAGTTATTTTGAGGGGACAGCAAATTTACACTGTTATACAAGCTGTACACTCACTACTTTACATTGTAGCAAAGTCTCATTTCATCAGTGTTGTCCCATGAAAAGATATAATAAAATATTTACAAAAATGTGAGGGGTGTACTCACTTTTGTGAGATACTGTATTTGACCCCTTTTCCAGCAGCGTCTATATGATGTCGAGATCCATCTTTTCACACTGAGGACAACTGAGGGATTTGTACACAACTATTACAAAATGTGCAAACGTTCACTGATGCTCAAGAAGGAAACACGATACATTAAGAGCCGGGAGGGGTGTAAACTTTTGAACAGGATGATCAGTGTAAATTGTTATTATTTATATGTGATTGGATCGCAGCAGTGGATCTGTTACAGAAGTCGCAACGGTTCGTGTTTGCAGTTGCTGCACTACGCCCGTTATATTTCATACCTTGATTGGTTTTGCTACAGTATTTTTAATTTATTTTTTATTTTTTTGATTCACTGAAATACTTTTCTGGACACTAGTTGGCGATCGCTGTTCTAGCAGTACAGCTCAACGTATGGGAAAAAAAAAGCTCGTACCATAACAATTTGGCAACGCAAACATTTTTACAATTTATTAAAGAATCAGGTGTTGTACTGCTCATCCTTTTCGTATTTACATTTAACGTTGCGGAACGATCGCAAAACAAGTTCCTGTTATCACTTACAACAGTCGTTTTCCCTCACAGAAGTTTTCCGAAATGGAAAACCGTAAAAGTTACCTCTGACTCTTTCGAAGCACTGACACTGGAGACTCCTTTCACAAAAGCTATGCTACATGGCACAGAAAATCACTTCATTCTGGTTTTGTGGAGCGTCTGCCATACCGTACGAGACCCTGTGAATGAGGTGTTGCTATAGAAACGATAACGTAATACGTGTGTATTAATATATATAAACCTGTGATTTGCAGCGTTTGTTGCTGCTGACCAATCGGAATCGAGGATTCAACAGCACTGTGGGGGGAACCGTTTGAGGGAAAACGTTGAAAATGCCAAACGTTATGAGATTGCTCCTGGCATTTACTTCACGTTCCTACGTTAGCTACAGCGAACAAATGATTTACGTTTTAACAAACCTGTCACACTGCGCCCGTCTCTCTCTCTCTCTCTCTCTCTCTCTCTCGCGCTGTCTCACCCACTCTGCAGACAGAATTTTACACTTAATAATATTTACCTAGCTTTATAAAGTAAAGATGTTCACATTTACAAAGTACTGCAAATGAAAGACAAAATGGCGGACTTCCCACGCTTTACCGTTTAGCTTTTACCGCCCATTACACTGCATATCTGCTGTTCATCTTATCTCGTTAAATCTTGTTGTGAAGGATAATTGTGTGGGATAATTACAGAGCAGAGCAGGGAACGCCCACAAACCTGGTTCTGGAAGTTTCTTTCCCATTCATTTTTGTGTTTTAAGCATTTTTAGAGTTTAAAGTGTCAAACCGAAACCAACGTGCTACAACACGAACGCCTTTTTAAACTACAGATCGTATAAAACATTACGAATGACGAACATCAGTATCGTTTTTACCTCTTGAACCTTCCTGTTTCAGTCTTTTTCGGTTTTGGTCGTTATTAAGTGAGCTTAAATCCGAAACAGGAACATAGCTATGAATTCTGAATACGTTTTTAAAAAAGTCAGTGTCATATTGAGGAATTTTGGTGTGGGGCTGTTAGGACTGTCATCGTCTTATTAGCACAGGAAAAAGAAAAAGAGACACGAAGGACTGGTTCTGTGTCATGTAATATTTACACAAACAAATCTGTACACTTAGGAAGCGTGAACAGTCCATTTTTTTTTTTTACGCTTCTTCTTCTTTATACAAAAGTGCAAATCTTTAACACACGTCTTGTTTTTTTTTTTTTTTTTTTTTTTTTTTTTTTTTTTTTTTTAAATCCTTCAGTTATTAGAAATGTCCAGTTTTTAAAAGTCCGTCCTGAGCACAGAGCTCTTGTGCCAGATTCAAGTAAAGTGCTTCTACAGCAGCAACCGGATGGATGATGCGTTCAAGTTTATATATTGTTTCTCTTCTTTTTTTTTTTCCTCCTAAAGGCGTTCAGACCAACTCCAGCTTGCCTCTCGGGCCGTGCCGTCCCCAGTGCACGAGCGATAAGAGTCTCTGGCTGCTCAGATCAGACTGCCTGATCTTATCGCAGGTCAGACAGCAGTTCTCGTGTCCTCCCGGAGGCATCATGCACTCCAGGTCGAGTTTGGTGCTGCGGCTCTTGGTCAGATGCTGCCCGTGGAAACCGTAGTGGAGGCGACAGAGCATCTCACGCCGCTGCTGCCTCAGGCGCTGGTTCTCGCTGCGCAGCATCCGCAGAGCCAGCGTGATGAGGAGGACGAGCACGAGGCCGCCGGCAATGGGCACGGCGATGACGGCAGCACGGAACCACACTTCCTTGGCGGAGGGGATTTCCTGCACGCGGGCGATTATCTGGCGGCCGCCTTCAGGCTGAGGACGACTCCGATGATCTGTGGGAAAGGATGTGAAATAGTGTTCTTACAGTGAACAGATAATAGAAATAAGTGTTTACTTATTAAAGGATCACAGGTCATACTTTTTGTCCCTTTATAGTTACATTTAATGTTGTGAAAGGTTAGTTCCTGTTTTTAGTTGAAGTGGTGGTTCAGTGGTTAAGGCTCTGGGTTACTGATCAGAAGGTCGGGGTTCAAGCCCCAGCACCACCACAGTTGGGCCCTTGAGCAAGGTCCTTAATCCTCTCTGCTCCAGGTATCATGCTCTGTATCATGGCTGACCCTGTGCTCTGACCCCAACTTCCTAACAAGCCGGGATATGTGAAGAAAACAACTTCACTGTGCAGTAATGTGTATGTGACAAATAAAAGCTTCTATAGTACCCATAAACAAAAAAAATACAGTTTGTCTCGTCACCGAGAAGCTGCAAAAAAGAGCCTTCTGTCCTGAAGGTGTTGGAAAACTTACATTTACAGCTTTACTTCTGACTGTAACAAAGCACTGACACTGGAGACTCCTTCCATAAATGGTAAAATAAACATCTCCTTACAGGAAACTTCACAAATTATGTGTCATGTCCACCTTACAAACCCCCGTATACGCTGTTACTATTGAAATGATAATGAATTAGAATGAGCGCATTAATAATGAATCCACACCTTCTGACCAATCAGATTGGAGAATTTAACAACGCTCAGCACCATGACAAGCTGTGTGTGTGTAGTTTTTTTTTTTTTTTTTTGTCTTAATAACTTCAATAGAGAGAAAACAGAGAGCTTGTTGATGGAATGACTGTTTATAACTGCTATGTCATGGCTGAGAACAGGAACTAACTTTAAACATAACTATAAAACAGATTTTTTAAAAAGTGTGACGTGTCGTCAATTAAGTAATAAAAAAATATAATGGTTGCAAAACATTTCAGGACGCGCTGTTATATACAGTCGGAAAATAATCACCTTCGAGAGTAACTCGGCTCGTGTCTGGCTTCATCACACCACCCTGTCGTTGATTATTTTCCTATAACAGCGTGCCTGCAGTGTTTTATTATTGATTCCGTCGTACAATTACGTTCTGATATGGAAATACGGATCACCATATCGTGTTAGGTTTGCTATTGAAAAGGGAATCTCAGAAAAAAAAGTTTCAAGTTATATTATTTTAACTATAAAAATAAAAAAATAAAAAACTATTAAAAAAACAGTTGAAACAATAGAAATTGGATTACTATACGTAACAATAGAGTCGCTCGGTGTTCGAAAACTACTGATGATAAGCGTAATAATCATACTGCGATGTAATTGAGTACAGTATTGATATACAGTCGTATTGCCCAGTGCTAACAGATACCGGGACACACAGGATCGTCAGAAAGGGGCGTGGCTTAGGAATTTTAAGACGTGTGCTTTATGTATACATCAAAATCCATTTTGGTCCATGGGTACTAAATTATTTTTCCTTCCAAGTGTTCATACTTTCATATCATATCATTCAAAACGCCATTCCTTCACCATCCCACATCCCATCAGACGTGAGAGGCGTGCTCTTACCTGTGCTTTCTCCCCGGCCGTAGGCGAGATCCTGTGGCCCTCTGTAATTGCACATATCCTCGTGACAGCACTCGAGCGTGGCAGGGCCGTGCAGGGCATCCTGGGTAGCCTCGGATCGGCACGAGCTCCCTCCGTTAAGCACGGGCTCGTAACAGCCGTGTGAGAGTGGAGATTTGGAGCTCTGGGGATCTAAGATGCGCGTGAAGCAGGCGTTAAGCTCCGACTTGCACATGTAACCAGTAGCCACACAGTGGGGCGAGTCACAATAACACCGGATTTCTCCTACACAGGAAAACGAGACGGAGCAAATCAGAATATTAGTTCCACCAGAATTTATGCCGTTTTTTTTTATTTAAAAAAAAAAAAAAAAAAGCCTAACATAAAAGTTATCAGTGTGGGCTTAGTTTATAGACATGCTCATGACAATCTAGTACCTTAGACAGCACAACATCTGGCATTAACCTATATTATTGAAGTTCTAACAAATTTCAGTGTAAATATATGAACAGCTCGCCTGTTGGCATCTCTACAACTAAAAGTCACATCACCAAATAATGAGCAATTACATGAGTCACAAAGTTACATTTCACATGTTGTGTTTTCACTTTTATTTGACCTTCGACACAAAAGAGCTGCGTGTAATCTTTCATTTCTCATACACAGGCTGTAGAATTTACACACCTGGCTTTGAGACACTTCACATGTTGTGTTCACATGTAGTGTACATGTTTTTTTAATTATTTTTTTCATGTAAATAAATGTATTCTTCACATTTGTTCGACCTTGTTACCCTCAGGGTAAAAGAAGCTGAATGTAATCTCTCATTTCTGTTACAGGGATAATTTACACACCTGGATTGTACGTGTTATGTTTTCACACTGAGTGTGTTTTTTATCGTTTACATGATTTTTTTACACTCTGTTCCTTTATGTCATTTATTTTCACATGTTCACATCTTTTGGTTTTTCCTCTCTTCTCACTCATTTTCACTTTTATTTGACCTTGTTACCCCTAGGCTGACACTTAACCTGTTTTGTTTTGCACATTTTTCACATGGAGTGCATGTTTTTTGTTTTCTTTTGGGGTTTTTCCCCATTTATTTTCACGTTTACGTGTTAATGTGCCGTTATTTCTCTGTATGTACGACTCGGTCCACCGTTATCACTTTTATTTGACCTCAGAGCAAAATGAACTGAACATTATCTGTAATCTGGTACATATTCGTACATGTATGTACAGATATTCAAATTGGGTTTTTTTTGTTTGTTTGTTTTTTTGGAAGAGATCCTGGTATGTTTCTACACCTCTGAACCAATATCAAACCCATGGCAAGAAGAAATATTAAATATGATATGATAGAAATGTATATTATACAAAAATATGTATATCATATTAAAAATATATGAAACATGCACAAATCTACTGGTGTGAATCTATATAATCTATATACTCTGTATACTAATAGAAACTTTAATTCGGACTTTAATAAAAGGGTTTCTTTTTGTTTTTCTTGTTTGTTTTTTAACCTAAACAGAAGCACTTTCTAAGAAAACACACAACACCTTCTTTCCATCTACACATGCAGGGGATATAAACGCTTAAAGAAGCTCACTAAATCATCCTATAGGAACAAGTTGATTTATTTCTTCAGTAACTTCTTCATGTCTTCTCAGGCTTGAGTTCTCCTCACCTCTGGTTAAGAGCACAGCCATGGCCCAGAGCTCCAGCTGCAGCCAAATGGAAACCAGGCGCTCCATTAAGGACACTTTTACACTTCAGTCTCTGTCTCTTCTGTCTCTGTGTCTCAGCTTGTCCAGGACACACACATCACAATGCAGGACAAATCCGTCAAATAATCCATCATCATCATCATCATCATCCTCATGATGATCCCAAATCACATCACAGAAACCTCTAAAAGACTCACAAACACACTCTTCTTAAAGGCTACTCTTCTTTTCAAAAAGCTTTTACTTTTCACATCCAAAAAAGATAAAAGATAAATTCCAATGCTTGGGTTGTTTTGTTTTTCTTGTTTGCGCTCTTTTTCTTTTTAGTGCTGATGTGTTTTGAGAATAAAAGTCCAAACTGAAACGCTGACACTCCGCCGATCATCTGAAGTCTCACAGCCCTGAGCTAAGACTGCAGGATCACAGCCTCGGATAGACTCCTCCCACAAACACGTTGATTGGATCACTACCTGCCTCATTTGCATACACCGCGCTGTCATTGGATGGCCTCCTGTTTCGTTTACATACGCCACTGGAATGGGTCTTGGCCACGCCCAGTGTTAACACCATTGATAAATCAGCAGAACGTGTTTCTTTTAATAATAATAATAATAATAATAATAATAGATTGTGTGTAAAATGATTTTTTTTAATCATTTTACCTAAGAGTGGTATTAAACGTAATTATTATTATTATTATTCTGTGTTGTTCTTGATTATTATAATTGTTGTTACCCTTGAGAAGTTATTATTAATTATTATTATTACCCCTGGGAAGTTGTTATTATTGTTCTTCTTCTTCATGTTATTCTTGCTGTTACCCTTAAGTTGCGGTTATTATTATTATTATTAATATTATTATTGTTGTTATCCTAGAGGTTATTATTATTATTATTATTATTATTATTATTATTATTATTGAGATCCTGGGAAGTTTCTAAACAAATATCAAATGCAGGGAGTCTGAAAAAAGTCAGGAACCATTGAGAGTAAAACTACATATACATATGTATAATTTTGTATTTATTATTTACAGCATATGCGCTACATGTTCACACTTACACACTGCGCATTTTCTCAGCTGCTGTATCATATTTTTGCAGATATTGCTGGACATATTTGCTCAACATACTCCCCTTAGTTCCAGACCTTTCGGATACCCTGTATATAAAATTAAATATGAATTATAATACACAATTCCTAATACAAAACATAAGCGCACAAAAAGGCAGAACATGATCATCTGTTTATCCTTTTTTTTTTTTCAGTTAAAACATTAAATTTCTCCTCTTCTGTAAATTAGCCAAATAATTAATGCAGGAATAGAAGTACAATGGCCAGGTTTATATATTTAAAAGTGATTATTACTGCTATAAAACAGTACATACATTATTATAATATATTGTGAAAGTTTTATTCATTTTCAGTAAGTGCCGGTCAGGGTCTGGGTGGATCCGGAGTCTATCCTGGGAACGTTTGGCACGAGACAGGAACACACCCGGGACGGGACACCAGTCGGCCACAGGGCACCACACACACACACACTTGTTCACACACCTATGGGATAATTTAGAGTCGACGCCACCTACAGGCATGTTTTTGGGACGTGAGAAAAAAAAACTGGATAACTTGGAGGAAACCCACATGGACATGAGGAAACCATGCGAAACTCCACACAGGAAGTAACACAGACCCTGGAGCTGTGCACTGTTGCTTTACTGGGTTATTACAAATAATGCGTGTTATTGTGTTTATAATTTAACACATTCAGGTCTGCTAACTGTTCCACAAACTCTCATGTAATATGACTTCATATTTAGATGGGTAAGGAATGGGCAAGGATCCGTAAGGAAATGATTTGCTACATTAGTTAGGGAGTGTCGAAAGCATCCCACAATGCCCTACTGTGGGGTTAGTGTTCAAACGATGTACGTAAGCTCTGCAGTGAACCTTCGGACACGGCGCACTAACATGTATGACTCTCTTTTATATTAAAATCCAATCATAAAATAAATAGACATCTGATGTACCCCAAGACGCAGAACCTCCACTTTTCACATTTTCCATGAGTTATATAAATGACAGCTGTTTCTCACAGGTCATCTGAGAATGACTCACATCTACCAACATCCTCAACATTAACATCAACAATGCAACCCCTCACAAGGCCTCTCTCTCCCTCTGACACACACAAAAATGCTTATGCATTTATCATCGCATCATAGGTTTTACTACAACACTGAAAGGGAAGCAGACAAGCTCAGGTACGGTTAGAATTTAAAATTAAATTTTAATTTGTTTCTATTTTATTCTCGTCCCTTTCTCCTTATGAGAAAGAGGAAACCAAGCCAGATTATAAGGATTACATGAAAACAATAATTTTATAAACCTGAAACCTAAGTCAAATCCCAAATCTGATCGAAATTCCAATTATGTCGGCTTCTCGACAGGTTTCCTCTAGAAAATAGAAATTAACTATAGGACCCTTGGCTTGAAATTTAGGCATTTTGTACTACAGTACATACAGTTTTGAAAACTACAAGCTTTCCTTTGACTTACATCAGTTTCGTTAAAGCAGGTATCTATCCAACAGCTTGATCAAAGCATGACATTCACACTTAGGTGACAAGGTTTTAGACATCTTTAGACAGACTAACCATTTTTACTACAGGGTTTGTTAAACCGACTTGTTAAACAGTAAATAGACTGTCATTTTTGGTGAGATATATTTACACTTCCTTAAAGTTGAGCTGTTTAAATCCGGAGATTTTCCAAAGACTGCCACGCGTATACACGTCAGCTGAGGAGAAAATGCACCGAAATATATTTATATAAATAATCTCAGCATTTCGACAGCTAACCCGTTCACTTTTTCAGGATCTCACTAGGAAATTTCTATCCATTTCACATCCAGATTTTAAAATTAGTCTGCAATTTGCCAGGATTCATGAAACCCCTGAATGTTAAGGTGTGGAACAATCAAATCACATATCAGATACTGTTTAATTCATTTGTTATAAACGCCTCTATGAAAAACAGTGAGGACAGACACAGAGGCAAAATGAGGTTTAATGGATTGAGCCTCGTTAAGTACTTACAGCGGATAAGTTGGGTTAAAGATCGATACACAAAGTGGGTTCATATCAAATCAGTTAGTGCAAATGCTGTCGTAAATCATAACGAACGCCTGAACGTGTGGAAAACGATCACCGTATGGAAATTAGGATCAAAAATTCAAGGTGTAGAGACGTTACACTAGAAGCACATGGAAAGGAAAGGGGGGAGTTTTGACCTCAGATGACCTATTACACAAGTTAAAAAAAAAAAAAAAAAAAAAAAAAAAAAAAAATTAGTAGAAAATGCCAAGGCCATATCGAAGCACATTAAAGATGACCAGTAACCAGACAGGATCCTCTCTGACCGGATAAACAGCTTTATTTATTTAGGACAGATATATCCGGTCTGTGTCCCCGACAGATGCACACGTTCTTTGTGAAACCGGATTGTAAGAATCCTAAACGACGAGCCAGCGAGACTCGGAGTGAAACAAGAGTTACAGAGCGAATTAATACGCTGTTTATACAACAGTTCCTTCCCAGATCATCCTAAATAAACCATTTTTATCCGGAACCTTCCCCACATGCCACCCTATTGTGTTTGTGTTGCTGTTTATTGACTCAATATAGAGAAGTGTATGTACAACGATGAATCTATGAATGAACCTCAGGGCTTTGTGTAGCGGACAGCGTGACCCTTGGTGAGCTTTTTATTTTATTTTTCTTTTCGTTTTTTTTTTTTTGGTTCTCCAGCTTTGGAGAGAAAGCCCAGTCTAGTCCAGTCCAGTATGTAGGTCCACGGTTCAGAAAAGGCAGCCAGCTGCTGAGTTCCTTCTGCTTTAACCGACGTCACCACTTCTCAAACCATGAAGGAGTTCTGGTTCTTCAGTTTCTCCAGCTCCTTGATCTCTTGTCTCAAGAAGAGGATCCTGTTGGAGGGAGGGGAAAAACAGTGTCTGTTAAAATGAAGCAGAATGACGCAAATCAGATTTTAACTGACATAATGTTTCTTTGCAAATGCTATTCTCCTTCCCTTTTAATGATCATCAGTTAGGAGGAGTCCTGGAGTGTATGAAATCTCACCTTCCTCCACCTAGCGAATAAGAGTTGACGCGGTGGTTACCTTTGCTCTCTCAGCGTAGCCTGGATCTCACACACTCGCACCAGAGAGCGCAGCTTTTTCAGCTCCACACAGATCTCAGACATGTTCATGCTGCCCATGTTGTGGACGTCTTCGCGTAACCTCGCGGCCTGAGGGATCAGACGCAAACACATGAGAACCTGACGACCAAAAGGCTGCTTATATAATTTGTGCCTCTTTTTTAACCCGAAAGAACCTCAGCGAGGTTTCTTTCAGTTACGGAGGATGACGAGACGCTTTTTTAACCTCCTGACCAATCACGTCGTAAGTTGGAAGATAGGCGAGATAAGCCAAGATGGAGGACAAAGTTCCAGTGAAAAATTATTCTAGTCAGTGACTGAATATAAGGAGATTTATGACATGCTGAAATTGCCAATATTCCGTCTTTATTTCATCAACATTGCTGATAAAAGTAATCTAGATATCCGAGAAGTTAGTTAGCCAATACTATCTAGGACCTCAATTCGGTTTTACTTGTATACTAATTTTAACAGTGGATCTGGTCACAAAGCAGCTTTACAGAAATGTATAAATTCCGGATTTAAATTTACAAATTTATCCCTAATTAGCAACCCAGAGGCAACGGTGGTGAGATGACATGAGGAAGAAACTTTGAGAGGAACCCGACTCAAAAGCAAAGCGGAGTATCACCTGCTTCTCTACGTGATCTGAAGGCCAGCTCTGAACATGTCGAACGAGATTCTCATTGAAGTGCAGTGCGAGTGACGGGCTGAAAGTGGTTGGAGGACACGCAGGCGCGCTGTTATTCAGCAGGCATCCGTTCGGCCCTGAATTCTGAGGACCTTGGCCTTGGCTGCTGTGAGGAAAAGAACAAGAAGAAGAGTTTGTGATCTCAAAATACGCTCCGACATGCATATCAAGACAACAGGAAACTTTCAGCTAACTCAGGTAAGGTGTGACATGTCGTGCTGCTGTTAAATAAATCGTTTTTTTTTTTTTTTTTTTTTTAATAATTAAGTGCCAGATCCTAATATTCCACAATAGTAGCTTTTAGGGACAGCAAGAGGACATTTCTATTCATAAAACTTTGCATTTTCATTAAGGCTAAATAATGAAGAGCAATAATCCCAAATGCTTGAGCAATTAAAGTACTTCTATACTTTTATCTATATAAATATATCTACATTTTAAATCATTCAGCCTTAAAAAAAAGATTAATTGTAGTACCAAGCAGGACCAGAAGATGGCAAAGTGCAACATATGATTACATCAATCTGTGCTTGTTTTAGTTTGGCTTTTCATAACATGTCAATGAAACAAAAAGATTAGATGGAAAAATGTTCAATCAGAGGTCAGAGGGGGGAAAAAAAAATAAAAGGTGGAAACCTGAATGTGTTTAAAAACCTTTATAATAAGGTTAAAGCAAATGCTCAGAAATGAAAGCAAACACCCTGCTGTTGTGTCTGGGTTTCGTGTTCACGTAGAAAATGTTTTGCTAAAGGATTACGAGACAGGGTGAGGCGTAAAGAAGCAGCATTACTTTTGCCTTTGAAGCCGCGGGTCCTCGACTTCCGGCGCTTTGTCCGAGGAGTGCTGGAGCGCCGATTTCACCACCGACTCACTGACCTAAAAAGAAAGAAACACCCTTTTGTTTTGGGGTTAACACAGAGCGCTCGAGTGTGCGTGCTGGTGTTGTGAATGACGTTAAGATCGATATCTGCAATGCAAAACCATCACGATGATGAAGGAAACGGTGGATTCGTGTCTAGCGCTGACCTTTATTTGAGCCGACAAAGAGCTGGCGTTCGGGAGGGGCTTCGAGGCCATGCTGTTCGTCTGAGGCGTGCTCACTCGGGGAGACATGAGGCAGGACTTGGGCGATGAGGCATCCGGAGTTACGGATATGGGCGACTGGCTCGGTTGCTGAGCTGTGGATCAGAAGTAATATAACTTAGACTTATAAAAAAAGATTGGTGCTGATAATTTTGCATTTCATACCAGTGTTTTGTTAACAAAAGTGTTGCAGATTTATTCCTGATTACTGTAGACTATAAGAATTTTTCCCTTAGCATCTAGACTTATCCGGCATTGACGTGACACAACAAAGCGTCCAATAAATCATTTGCTTTCGACGAGAGCCGCCGATTTACAGCAACAAGAGGCGGAGCGATGGGAGAGGTGAGCGACGTGAAAAGCTGAATAGATATTAACTTCATGCAAATGAAGTGATGCAACTGCATTTAACATTTTTCTCCACTTGGCTCCAAATATTCATTCCTGCTCAAGTGAACCAGCTGGTGAATACTCGTGGTATTGCCTGCGGGTTTTACCCGAATACAACAGCGCCAGGACGTTCGCACATTCTGACTCTAGTAGACGATCATGCGCTGCCTGTTTACAATTTACACTCAAGAATTCCCAACTGACTTGGGTGGAAAACGAAACCAAACGTTTCATTTTTACTAAGAAAACATCTTATTTCTGGTCAAACACAATACATACGTTCTGTAGCTAGCTGTGTAGTTTGTGTGGCCCAAGTTTGTGTGAACCGACTAGCAAAGAATGTTTTAATGACCCAAGATGGGAACAATACACACTACATGGCCAAAACTTTGTGGACACCTGACCATCACACCCATATTGTGGTTCTTCCCCAAACTGTTGCAACAAAGTTTGAAGAACAAAATTGTCCAGAATGTCTCTGTATGCTGTAGCATTTCCCTTCACTGGAACCAAGAGGCCCAAACCTGTTCCAGCATGACCATACCCCTGTGCACAAAGCGAGCTCCGTGAACATATGGTCTGCCAAATTTGGAGTTGAAGAACTTGAGTGTCCTGCACAGAGCCCTGACCTCAACCCCATTGAACACCTTTGGGATGAACTGGAACGCCGACTGCACCCCAGACCTCCTCACCCAACATCAGTGTCTGACTTCACTAATGCTCTTGTGGCTGAATGATCACGAATCCCCACGGCCACGCCCCAAAATCTAGTGGAAAGCCTTCCCAGAAGAGTGGCGCTTATTACAACAGCAAAGAGGGGAATAATTCTGGAATGGGATGTTCAACCCACATATGGTCATGTGATGGTTAGGTGTCCACAAACGTTTGTTCATCAAGTCTATACAAGTCCAAATTTAACGTGTCCATTAATATGCTCACTTTCTTATGGTAGCCATGTTATTTCACATAGCACTCATGAAAGGTTGGCATCACTGCTATCACTACATGAAGTGAAAACGCTTAAATAATTATCAGCAAAATATCGCAGACATGGCGAAATCCATTATATTCAGCCAGGATTAGTTTTACACAGGGAGCTCCGGTAATCAGCACTTTCTGTAAAAAAAAATTTAAAAAAAAAAAAATCTGGCACAGAGGTAAATAAAAGTCCTGTAGCGGTCTACCTATTTATATATTTTTTTAATTCAAGGTTGAGAAATTCAAAATCAGTTAAACTAAATCTGTGCACTGACTCGTCTGAAAAGTTAATGCACTTAAAAATAGTGTTAGTGACAAACTGTTCATATGTGATAGCCAGGAAAATACAGCGTGTACAGAAACAACACTGATTTGTGTGACGTTGTTAAACGGATAGAAGTGAATCATCTTTCCAAAACCTTTATTCAGCGTTCATGCACTTTAAAAAAAAATGCAGTTTTATTATTTACAGTACTGGAATCTCAGATTTTGTTTGTCATCAGAAACCCGAAGAAACCGGGACAGCGGGCGTTTTACCTTGTGTGGACAACTGAGCGGCTTGGGAAAGCAGAGCAGTGATGTTGAAAGCAGACGGTCCAGCAGTGAGAAGTTTATGAAGCATAGACTGTAAGGAAGCTTGGGTGACAGCAGCTGTGAGGACTTGGAGAAGGAAAAACACACACAGAGAGAGAGACAGAGAGAGAGAGAGAGAGAGAGACACAAACATATAGTCAAAGCAAGGTTACACACTGAAAGCCATTGCACAAAGACAAGATTGGGCTCAAATGACTATACATTTTACACAAAAATTTAGAATTAGACTTGGCCCTAGCCCATGTGAATGCTTGAAAAATGCAGATGTAAAGCTTATTTTGCAGACCCTGACAACGTTTACGGAAGAACTCGGACCATAGATGGTGACAGCGTATAGCAAAGTATATCATGACGTGCAAGTGAAAACCCGATCTACGGTCGGATTACGCTAAACCCCTCCTGTATCACAGCACTCCGATTAATCAGAAGGTGTCGATTAATTTCCTATAACAGCAAATCGCGTTTATATTAATGCGCTCATTCTAATACATCATTTCTATAGTAAAAATGTACACAGAGTGTGCAACTGTCGATACAGTGAAGTTTTCCGCGAGGAGAGGACAAATGTGTTTACGGCTGCTATAACTCAAGTGAAAACAGTTTCTCAAAAGTTCCACAACATGGTTTTAATGGTTTTGTTAATAAAAATGTTTAGTGTTGGCAAATTGCAGAGGTACAAGAGGAATTAAGACACTTTAAGATGTGCCGTTTCAGAAAAATAATCAACATCTGGGTGGTAGCGGTTAAAAAGAAAGTAAAAAGAACGTTTAAAGGTGGGCAAACGTCACTGCAATTTAATGGTGGATAAAATAAAACAAGATTTTCTTTTTCTTTTACATGACTGATGCTGATGAATTTCGCAAAACTTGGAAAGGGACATGAACATTTATTAAGGACATAAAATAACGATTTGCTTGCAGGTTGTCTTTGAAAACATGGTGTATAATGACCCCTACTGGTAGAAAGCTTCATGAATCTAAAGAGCAAGTTTTATATTTATAAGCTTCTTCCATCTAAGCGAGAAAAAAGGACAAAAATGACAAAACCACGACATCCACCATGAGATCGCGTCAACCATTACATTAACGTAAATGATATCAGGAACCTTTATTCAGCATTCATGCACTTAAAAAGGGAAGAGAAAAGAAAAAGTGCAGTTTTATTATTTATACTATCGGTGTCTCAGATTTTATTAAATGCAACTCTAAACAGATAGAAAATATGCCGTTTAATTCATTTTTTAAATGTTGTTGGGCCTCATATATAAATGTTTCTCTAAACAAAAATTGTCTGCAAAATTGACAAAAGTTTCTGAAAGGCTTTTTAGGATCATCTGTCACATTCCTGACAAC
This sequence comes from Cranoglanis bouderius, assembly GCA_023630585.1. Classification (NCBI taxonomy): domain Eukaryota; kingdom Metazoa; phylum Chordata; class Actinopteri; order Siluriformes; family Cranoglanididae; genus Cranoglanis; species Cranoglanis bouderius. The sequence goes on from CM042536.1 coordinate 25,139,203, forward strand.
TCATTTGCATTTGGTGATGCCCACAAAGTTATCATCACTTCTATATATTAAATAATATAATAATAATAATAATAATAATAATAATAATAATGATGATAATAAGCACTAAATATTTCATCAGTAATCCATACGGATTATATGATCTGAAGTCGACGGAGTGGTGGTTTACATTAGTTAAGTCTTCTTACGTGTAGATTTATACACACGCAGAAGCAACTGACCAATCACAGCTCAGCAACCGTAACAAATTTTTACACGAGTGACATCATCGTCTCTTAAGCGTGTTGCACGTTGCCGATTACATCGTCTTATCACCCAGCCCCATCTCACGCATCACTGCACTGTAGCGGTAAAAAGCTGAACTGTCTCATGAGCAAACGCTGCACTGAAAAGCCACAAGCGCTTTCTGTCCACTTGCTGATCAGCAAGCCAGCAGAATTTTTTCTCACACACACACACACACACACACACACACACACACACACACACACACACACACACACACACACACACGTGACCTGTACAAGGCGTGTGCGGTGTTGTGAGCTCACCCTCGTTGATCTTGGCCATGTCCACGCTGGAGTTGTTGATGTGCAGCGTGGCCTGGAGCGCCGGGAGCAGCTGCCTGAGGAGAGCCGGGTCCTGCAGGAGAGCCGAGGAGTGCGACGAGGACGACGTGGACGAACTGGGGGCGCTCGAGACGTTCGGGGCGCCGGAGGAGCTGCAGGATGCCTGGGAGAAACCGCAATGAGACGACGCCTTCTCAGACGGGACGGGCTCTGAGGACGGACAAAACAGACCCGGACAGCTAAACTAAAGCATGTTTTATTGATTTTTTTTTTCACAAATTACACCTTTCCCTAAGATTCATTCTAGATTCAGAGTAATGACTCTTCAGGTGACTCTGTTGTTTTGGTACTTTTAGATTTAATTGCTGCGTTTGATACAGTTGATCATGATGTCCTGCTGTCCCAGCTAGAGCAATTTGTGGGCATTAGAGGAACTGCTTTAAGTTGGTTTCAGTCATACCTTAAACACAGAAGCTTCTCGATCCATATAGGAGGATGCCAGTCGGGTGGGGTCCCCCAAGGCTCTATTTTGGCCCCCTTATTGTTTTCTATATATATGCTTCCCTTAGGCTCTATTTTTGAAAAGCATGGCTTGTATTATCATTGCTATGCAGACGATACACAACTTTATCTGCCCCGAAGCACAAAAATGGTTTAGATTCCCTCTGTGCCTGTCTTTCCGATGTCAAAGCCTGGATGTCGTTAAATTTTTTAAATTTAAATGAGAATAAACCAGAGATCAATGTGTTTGGCTCTTCTGTTGCTCCAAAAATTTCTCATTTAAATTCTGGTGTTTTATCCTTTTCAGTTAAACCATGTGTAAGGAACTTGGGCGTCCTATTTGATAGTGCAGTTAAATTTGATAGACAGATTAATTTAGTGGTCAAATCAAGTTTTTACCAACTAAGAGTGCTGGCTAAAGTGAAGACTTTTTTATCTTTCAAGCATTTTGAAACTGTGATTCATGCTTTTATTTCGTCTAGAATTGACTATTGTAACTTCCTGTATTTGGGAATAAACAATCTTTCATGATCTAGATTACAAATGGTCCAAAATGCGGCTGCAAGACTCTTAACAGGTGTCCGCAAACACGAACATATTACTCCTGTTTTAATGTCTTTACATTGGCTCCCAGTCCGCTTTAGAATTGATTTTAAAGTGCTTTTGCTTGTTTTTAAATGTTTAAATGGCCTTGCCCCCTCAGGTCTGCCAACCAGAGGTTGTTAACTGTTCCAAAGTCAAAGTTAAAATCTAGGGGTGATCGCGCTTTTGCCATAGCTGCACCTAAACTTTGGAACAGTTTACCGATCCATATTAGAACTGCACCAACATTACATATTTTTAAATCAAAGTTAAAAACGTATCTCTTCACTATAGCCTATGACTTGTGATGTCCTTTGTTGTTGTCCCTGTGATGTATTTGTCCTCTGTGTATTTATCCTTTGTGTATTTATAAGTCTTTTTAGAACATTGTACAGCACATTGGTCAAGTGTGGTTGTTTTACTTGTGCTTTATAAATAAATTGATATTGAGATAATGCTAATGCTAGCCACGTCATCAACCACACTGAGTTGTTTTAGAAGCTAAGCTCCTTAATATACAGTGCATCACATAAGTTTTCACCTCCCTTCCTGACTTCTAGTGTCACAGGCTGGAAATGAAATGGACTTAATTGGAATTATGTCATGAATCAACTGAAAATCAACTTTACTAAATTTTAAAAAATGTAAACATTTTAAACACCTCCACCGTGTCTGGGTAACTAGGGTATTAGCTACAGAAGCTACCAAGAGGCTGAAGGTAACGCTCAAAGTGATGCTACCACCACCATGCTTCAGTTCACATAATTATAATTGAGTAATTGTAAGACTACAAAATGTGGAAAGGTTTGAGGAGGGTGAATACGTATGCAAGGCAATGCATAAGACGTACTGAATACTAAACAACGTTGCTTTATTAATTATTTCTTATAGTAGAGGATTTTATTAAAATTAATTATTAATTTTAAATTTTTAAAAATTGTTTTAAGTTTGAACTAGTCAGGTCCTTACTCATAGCAGTACCGGCACTGGCAGCAGCCGCCTGCATGGCCTCCTGTCTGTAATCTCTGTCTTTGGGAAAACTGTTGACCACAACGGCCTTAGACGCTTCCTTCTGTCGCTGCTCCCTACACACAGACGTTAGCTTCAGGTCAGGATTCACAGCAACAAAATTTTTTAAAATTAATTATATATGACGTGCTGATGCTCACCTCTCCAGCCATTCCTTGGGCTTCTCCCACTGCGACACCTCTGTTCTGCAGTTGTAGTAGTATTTCTTTCCCGAGGAGCTAATGTGTTCGGACCAGTCGTCGGCCGGATCACGCTGAGGGGGTAAAAGGAAACGCACACAATGCATGGAAACCGAGAGAAATGTAAGCTACTCACAGAGAAGGTACACGAAACCATTTAGTCCATTGTTGCATGAACAGAACCTCATGTTTAAAATATAGACATACCCTGAAGAACATCATGCCATGAAGTGTTTTATTCCTTTTACACCACAGCGATTTGCCAAGACTGAAAATGTTATTCATTAAAAATGAAATTTTTATCCTTTTTAATAGTAAGGCTGGGTAATATGGGGATATAATATTGGTATTGTGATAAATTATGTCATGATATGCGTTTCAGAGAGCACAGTGATACTTTTCCCCCCCAAAATACACAAATCACAAACTCTGACAGGAAGCAGCTGTTAGAAAGTTAGAATGTTAGAATTTTGTGCTGAATTTACGACCTAAAATGACAGAATGTTCATTTTTAACAGAACTTGTGTTTTGTAGACAGTAAATAAAAATACAATTTTTTACAATACCTGTAACACTACTGATTTGTTGGCATAGTGTCAGCAAACCCACATACTGTGATGCGTATCGTATAATAGAAATGACTTCAGTTATCGTGATCTGATCATTTAGAGTTAATTACTGTAAAGCTACAGCTCTTAAAGTTACCTCTAACCATTACAAAGTGCTGACACAGGAGACTCCTTCCATAAGTGAACCCGTAAGATGTAAGATCTTGTTTGCAAGATCGTTATTACGCAGCGATGACTCATTGACTGGATACTAGCACAACCTAACAAAATTCTTGAATATGATTGGTCAGACGGTGTTGATTCATCTTCTATAACAGGTTTATTAAAAAGAGGGCTGGGGGGAAAAAGGCCAGTGAGGGAACAAATATTTATAGCTGCTATAACATAACCGGTTTGTGGAAGTTCCACAACATTAAATACTGTATAACTATAAATGGATAAAATGTATGACACGTTGTTCTTTAATAAACTAAAAATGCTAGTGCTGATGAACTGCTGTGGTGCAAGTGGAATAAAACACTTTGGGATGTGGTTTTCAGTGAACAGACCCACTAACGAAGTGGCACTACAGAAACATCATAGTGCGCTTACCATTTCTGCACATTTGGGTGGAAGTGAGTGAGAGTTGGCGCTGTGATGGCCGTGATTGACAGAGTTCTCATGTGGAGAAGAGCTGGTGCCTGAAAAACAAAAGAGAAGACACTTGGAAAAACAAACCCGCAGCTTCAAGGGTCTTCATACATTGATCTGAATTGTGGAAACTCGTGACACGACGAGCCTCTTCTTCCACTGGCCCAAAAATCCTGCCTTAAAGTTCACAGATGCTCACTTTTCCCCCCCCTATTAGCTAAAGGATATTCCTCAGTCCCCCCAGGACTCAAGCAAAATCAGGCAAACTCCGCAATATGCCAAGGCAAATCACCATGACTGAAGCGATACACGCGTTGTTGGTGTGCTGTAAAACTGATAAACAGCTTGTGCTCTGTTAAATTGCAAAAGAGTACAGATTAAGATAAAATTAAAACTATGCTTTTACATTTTATGTTGAATTACTTGGTTAATTTATTTGGTGCAAAATTTGAAGTGAAATGTTGAAACTTCATTTTTCAGTATTTTTATATATTAGCGGGCACAATGGTCCTTGAGGTCAGACAAGCAATAAAAATGTGCACTGAATGTTGTCTGTGGTATACGTTTTAATCATAGATAGTGATTACATGCGCGTCTTCAATGGTAGTAGCTGGTAAAAGAAGAATCCTGTGCTGGCAAGTTTGCCAATTCGAGTAGTTTTCCTCAAAATCAAGTATTTTTGGCCGCAACAATCCTGTACGGACCGACTTCGAGCTTCGGCAAACACTTTGTCAAAGAAGACGTTTTGGCTTAATTGCGTAGCTGGTTCTATAGTGAATCACCTAAATCTCAAAGGAACAGCCACGAGAGTAATAAGAAGTCGTAAATTCATCTCTGACGTTAGGATTACAGACAATGTCATTAGAGGAATCTTCTCAGTGTTGTTAGTGTGTCAGCCAAAGGTTCGACAATCAACATGACTTAAAAATATATATTGGATTTCCAATAGGGTGTCAAATACATGTGAAATATGTTTTTTAACATGGGGGCGGGGGGGCATATGCTATAACGTAGAATATAAAATAACTCACTTTATGGATAAAATGTAACCGAAAATGAATAAAATGCACGACGTGGCATTATTTAATACATAAACAATTGTAATCATTGGCAAGTTGCTGTCAGTTTAAAAAAAAATGGAATAAAAAATATCGGGATATGGTGCTATTGGAAAATAATCCATTTCAGCTCACCAACCTGTTGTTGTTTTCCCCCCAATAACATCATGACATGTCATGTTTTATTCCTTACTCATTACATGTTAGAAAGAATTTTATTTAGTACACCAATAATGTCTCTTTCTTCTAGAAGATGAACTAATAATCTAAAAAATACATAGAGATCAACCGATTAAAAAAAAATACTCCGAATAGCAAAATAGGAATCAAAAATAAAACGACAAGACAGTTTAGAATAAAATCCTAACAGTGGTCACACAACCGAATGGCGACAGCGCGTTAAATTACTTTAAGAAATCTCAAGATTAATGACTTCAGCAGGCACTACAGCAGTGATGCTGCGTTCACTTGAGCTGGAATTATTGTTAATAAAAGGTTAGACATGAATGTTCCTGGAAACCATAAGTAGGAGCTTTAGAAACGTTCCTGACTTGTTACTACCTTTCACTGTTTAGTCACTGATTAGGTCATAAGTGCCGTATTTTACAACGCAGGAATGTGTTCGGAAGACACCAAAACAAATCAGCAGATGTCGTGGGAATCAGGACCATCTGAGGAGAACCTGAAGACAGCATGGATAAGGATGGACAGGGTTTTTCGGTCGTCCTGTCCTGTTTGGGACTTACTGCTCTCTTTGGCTCGTTGTGTGTGAGGTGTTCTCCCGTCTCCATCACCTCGCTTGCTGTCCGGACTGTCGGAGCGCCGCAGCATCTTGCTCGGTGGAGTTTGGTCCGAGGAGTTGTGGAGCTTGTCATGACGGTGCTCGTTTGCAGAGTGACTTTTGGATTGGTACTTGAGGGTCTGAATGATGGTAAGGCAAAAAATAACAACAACAAAAAATACCTGATATGAGACACCACTTACAGGACCTTTATTTAAAGCTAAAAGTATAAAACACGCCTGAAGAGTGGGACTGGTTCCATAACTGACCTTAATACCTTTAACTTGTACAGTTTTGCATTGTGGATAAAATAATGGACTTCTGAAAAACTCACTTGTTTTAATCTTGCATAACTTATCTAAATTATCTTTACCCACATAACTAATCATAAATATAATTACTCTTTTCACCCAAGAGCCATAATTCACTACAAAACGTTGCTAAATCTTTTTTTTGCATCAACAAAACCTTAAATCCAACATTTACGTATTAAAATACAACAACAAAAAGACTCGCTAGCTAGCTACTAAGCTGAATATCACAAACTAGGGCTGAATCCCAAAAATATCCAAGTTACACATGAAGTGCACTACTTAGGGTGTAAAAGCCGCGTCCTCGCGCTCTAAGGAGTGAACTATAGGGCGAGAAACGGCATTTAGGATTCACCCCAAGCTTCTGCCTAGCATAGCTAGCGATAGGCAAAGTACACACAGGCCCGTATCTTGCTAGCTTAGCTTAGCTTGTCTGGCTAAATACTTTACTTTATGAGATTATATCTAGAATTTTAGCATCTATATAGCTTGTTTTTATTTCTAGCCGGTTTTAGACTTACCTGGTAAGACTGATAATCCCTTCGCTCGTTACACCTGTGGAAAAATAACGAAAAAGTTTATGGGGAAGCAGCGTTGGTTAACTTTTGCGCATATAAAAGCTACCTAGCTTGCTTTGCTAACACTTCCACATTATTAAAGTGATTCACTTTTACAAATTGAAGGCCAAATTATTTTTTTCTGACCCCCAGTGTGAACTCATTTGGGCTCCTGCAAATGTATGGAATTGCTCACAATGATAAAACGAAATAAAAAAATGTTATATGTTTACCCATCAGTGAGTCTCGGCTGTTTCCGTGCATGCATTACCATTAAAGCCGTGTTTAATGTGAGTGCGTTACAGTTCGAGTTTTAACGCTCAGCTCAATCTAATGCCTCACAAACTGTCTCAATAGCTGTGTGTGTGAATATAAAATGTTAAAGGAAAAAAAGTGAAAAGTTGTAAAGCCGCTTTGCTATTCGGGAGAAAGCTGACGGTCCATCATCATCTCTTCGGTTTACTCAGCAGCGCCCCGCAACGGTGATGGACGAGTCACTAAAACTAAATCACTTGATTCGGGAGTCAATTCTGAATAGAGTCGAATCTCTATTCCTTCGGCAGTTGGGATTAAAGAGTCGACTCCAAGCTTTGGAATCGATTCTACACAGTGACGATGATTCAAATCGATGATGTAAACGTATAAATGCCCCACATCATAAACACAATTTATTTTGTAAAGCAACTATTATTATTATTATTATTATTATTATTATTATTATTATTATTATTATTATTATTGTATTTACTTTGTAAAACAACTACAACGTTAAATGTTTAAAAACTGCTTACAATAAAACAACATCATCGCTAAAGCATCATAATACTACCTGAAGGAGCTAAAGTAATTTAGCTAGCATTAGCTATCCAAACTACGTTGCCTTTTAAAATGGCCGTTGTTAATTATAAATAACATGAATAACAGCATATACAAATTAGCAAATGCAGAAATACACCATGAATGTTAATTAATGTACTGTTAATTTTATATTTTCATCGTTTTGTGTTTTAGTCAAAGGGGTTCTAGTTTTCCAAAACGATTATTGTATGGAATCGACTGCGTCGATTCACTTTGAACACCTGGAATCAGAATCACATCATGGAGTCGACTCCCAAATTCCTGCGATCGAAATACTCTAGTTCTGATTCTTTTTCAAACGACTCTTTAAATGAGTCGGAGGAGTCAATTTGCAAAAAACGATTATTTGTGTAAACTGGGATCAGAATCGGAGTCGACTCCAAAATTACTCTGAAAATACTCTACATTCGATTCTTTAAATGAGTCGGAGGAATCAATTTGCAAAAATTAATGACTTGCGGTTTTAGTAAAAGGGGATTTAGATTTTCTAATTCATTATTGTGTGAAATTGACTCCTGCAGAATCAGAATCGACTGTACAATTCCAGTGATTTAAATACTTACTTATTTTTCATACGACTCTTTAAATGAATTGAAGGAATCTGTTTGGAAAAATAAATGAATCGAGGTTTTAATGAAATGGGCTTTATTTCCCCCCCAAAATCGATTATTGTGTGGAATCGAAACTGTATTCACCCGGAACACCTGGAATCAATTTCAGTGTTGACAAAAATAAATAAATGAATAAATAAATAAAAATCCTGAGATGGAATAACTCTATGTTTGATTCTTTTTAAAACGAGTCTTTAAATGATGCAGAGGAATCAATATGGAAAAATGAAAGAATCCAGGTGTTAGTGAAAGGGGCTTTAGTTGGTTTTATTTGTTTGTTTGTTTAAATATAGAATTATTGTGTGGAATTGCCTCAACGTCATTTCACCTGGAAGACCTGGAATCAGTTTCAGCTGTTGACTCCAAAATCCTGGGATCAGATAAATCATTTGAACAGAATGAGGTGGAGGAATTGGCAAACACAAATAAATCAACATTTATTTATTTTTTTAAATTATCCAATTTTATTGTGCTGGTCATTAGGTGTTTTTTGTAATATATTGTCATTCTTTGTTTTTATCTGAAAATCTCACTGAAAATGTGGTCCCCTTGTTAGTCAAGCCAAATGTCACTATAAAATTAATTTTTAACCCTTTGAAATAAATTGAATAAAATCACAGAAAACATAAAGAGTTTAGTAATCAGTCATTGCATATTGTATTTATTAAGTGAGGTATATTGATGTTGGGGCTCATGTTGTCACTCTAACTGGGTCAGTATTGATAAGCGACTTGGTGGAAAAACAGTTGTGACTCAATTCAGAATCATCTCCCTGGAATGTAAGTAAGCCTTTTATTTCAATTTTCTGATTTTAGCACCTTACATAATGGCATAATATAAAATAAATAAATGTATAAATAAATATGCTGTAGAAAATGTAGAGTTCACAGTAAGTGCAAGTACAGTGTATGGATACGGATATGAATTGTATAGAATAAGGCTTACATCGATATTCTGTAGGTTTAGGGAAGCAAATAAATTATTGATGGTTGGGTTGCAATTATTGAGCATGTTACTTCACATTTTATGTTAAATATTATGTTAAATAATAAGCCTTAGGCTAGCCAGGTAGTAGAGAAAGTTGCAGTTTTGAACTTTTGCCTGTTTAAACATCTGTCTTTTGCCTTTACATGTCTTATCATGTCAAAAAGTTCAGAATTATCATATAATTGAATTGTAATTAGTAGCTGTATCAATACTGTGGCACTGAATTTAAGCTATATGCCGATTTCAGATCTTCCTAGACTTAAAATTCAGGGAGGTCAGTGAAGAAAACCATGGACTAGTCCATTTTCAAGACTTTCTGCTACTTCAAAAGTTCTCCTGTGAGAAACAGAAAGACTTGAGGTAATCTTAGATTCATTTATTAGCATAAATAAACTCAGTTTGTTTATTGTTGAAGGTTGGGGGGGGGGGAGGGGGGGTGAAGAAATAGGTCAGTCTGAATAAAATGAAGCAAATAATACACAGTATACCCACAAGCAGTGATCTGAGGGGTCCAAGCACTCGTGGGAAATTATACAAAACACTAAAGAGACCATAGATGAACATATTATTCTATTCAGTTTTCGTGATGATAGCTCAAAAGCTAACCTATAGCAGGTGAAAACTTGGTGTAGAATTTGTGTAGCTCTGCATACGGCATGGCGTAGTTTCTCCACCAGGTGGAGTCATTGTATAGTCATTGAAAGGAAAGAGAAACGTATGACTGGTGAAACTTTAAATGCTTTAAACACGTAATCAGTTCAAAGAAGTAAACGTCAGGCACCAAACATGTCTTGGCTTCTCGACTGCATTGCACGTAAGTAGGAAATTATGTAATTTTCATTTTTTACCAGACAATCCCATTTTTTTGATCAGCTCATAATCATCCATTTCAGCCAGGGCCTGTTTCTGATTGTATTGTATTTATGAGACAATTTTGAGCCGAAATCCAAAGTTCACCACTTTGTCGAATTTATCATCAGTACACTTTGTTTTCTACCTGGACTGCGATACTGAACCCTGCTCTCTTTCCACTCTTCAGCTCGGTGAAGACATGATGTGTGCGTCTACTCATCATGGGAGTAAGTTTTCACTCAGCCTGTAATAATAGAATCTGAATAAAGTGCAAATGTTGTGCTACAACACAATGCAGGCCAGAAATATGATCTGGGGTTGTTGTTTTTTTTAACGGTTAATATAAACCGTATGACCAGAAAATTTAACAAAACACCCAAAGGTAGGAGGTTGGGTGGATGGAGAGGTATCAAAACAGGTCAGTAGAAGAGGTTGGACAGATGGAGAGACAGTAATCAGGTTAGTAGGTGATGAAAATAGAACAGGCTTGTAGAGGAGGGTGGACCGATGGACAGATATTGAGCCGGTCAGTAGAATAATGGGTTGAGCGATACAAACCACAGAGGTGGTTGAATCAATAGATGGCAAACAAGCAAACAGGTAGAGAAGGTTGGATGGATAGAGGGATATCAATAAGGTAAATAGCAGAGGTTGGATGGATAGAGGGATAGCAAAGCAGTAGAGAAGGTTGGACTGTTGGAGGGATAGTGAAAAGGCCAATAACAGAGACTGGATGGATAAAGGGATTTACAGCTGTCTGGTAGATGAGGTTGGATGGATGGATGTATATCAAACAGGTTGGAAAGCTGGATGATTGGATGGACGGAGGAATATTAAATAGTTCAGAGAGAAGTTGGAGAAGATGGAGAGATTGCAAGCAGGCCAGTAATGGAGGTGAAATGGTCTGAGAGGATATTGAGCAGGCTGTTAGAAGAGATTGGACTGATGGAGAGATATCAAACAGGGTGGAGAAGAGGTTGGATGGATTGAGGACAGCAAGAAGGCTGGTAGAGAAGATTGGATGGATGAAACAATAGTGAGCAGGCTGGTAGAGGAGACAATGAAGGGATAATCAACAGGCTGGTAGAGGAGATTGTATGGAGGGAGGGATATGGAGCAGGGTGTTAGAAAAGGTTGGATGGAAGGAATAGGATTGAACAGGCCTGTAGAGGAGATTGGATGGATAGAGAGTTATCAAACAGGGGGAAAGAGGGTCAGATGGATGGAGAGATTTCGAGCAGGTCAGTAGAGGAGATTGGATGAACAGAGAGATATCATACAGGCTGGAGAAGAGTTTTAATGGATAAAGAGATGTCAAGTAGTCTGGGGAAGTGGGTGAATGGACGGAGAGATATCAAACAGGCTGGGGAAGGGTTTGGATGGATAGAGAGATATAAACCATGCTGGATAGAAGGTTGGATGAATGGAGAGATACAGTAACAGATACAGAAACAGTTTGCAAATAGAGGAGATTTGATGGAAAGAGGGTTAGATAGATGAATAGGTATAAAGGAGGCTGTTAGAAGAGGTCAGGTAAACAGAGAGATATCAAAGAAGCTGGGGAAGAGGTTGGATGGATGGAGGAATATCAAACAGTCTAGAAAGAAGTTTGGATTGATGATGAAATGTTGAGCATGTTGGTAGATCAAACATGCTGGTGGAGGAGGTTGGATGGATGGGGAATGGTTGATCAGGCTGGGGAGAAGATTGGATGGATGGGTAGGGTGGATAAATAGTGAGGAAATTGGATAAAAGGAGCAATGTTGAGCAGACCAGAGGAGGAAGTTGGAAGGATGAAGGAATAGTAAGCAAGCCAATGCCAGAGAATGGGAGGTAGAAATTATGGGGTTTTGAAGGTTGTTGTTTTTTAGTCAATGAATTGTGACTGGACTTGAAGATATTCTACCACTTATCTAAAGTGCTTTGTCATTTCTTCCTCACTTTCTCATCAGTAGAACATATGAAGCCTGAATTGGTGTGAGACATTTACAAGTCCAGCTGCCTTGACTTCTTCCTGCTAACATCTTTAGCATTTTGAATGGAGTTTTGTCTTAAATAAGGCATGGAGGAGTTGAGCAGGTGGACTGCAGCTGGTTCTGGCCGTGCTCTTGATGACCATGCATGATATAGACCTGCACTTGGGAGTAAGAAAGAGATACAGTGTAGGGAGTTAGCCAGGCTCAAAGAAGTCTTCAGTAACTGTAGCTGTAAATCTGGACCTCTGCAGTACTGCAGAACTCACACCTGGGATGTCCGTACCAAACCCGCCACACAAATCCATCCATGTTTATCCAATGCAGATTTACTAGGGATGTTAATGAGGAGATTTGTTAGGTTTGGAAGCTCTGAAGCAGTCTGGAAGTTTGCTCTGAAGCCTTCCATGGAGAGTGGCAGATCTGGTACCTTTTTCCTCAAATTAAATGTAATAATCCAAGGAAATGATTGGCAGACACGTGTTGGTGTGTATAATGATTTATTTGTGCCCCTTGAACAATCCTCTTATGAGTTGGGATAAAGGAAGACCAGTCCAATTTTCCCTTTCCTCAGCCAGTGCACCATGTGCTCCTGGAATCATAAAGCTTTCTAAAACGTGCTGACAGGAATCCAGGACATTTTCTTTACTTCTGTCTCTTCAGTGAGGCCTAAAATAAAATGTGAGGAATAAGATAAGAATTTCAAGTTGGACATACAACCAAGCCAAGATTCCGAAGCTCATGGCCAGAAATGTGTACAAAAGCCATCTTGTACATCTTGACCAGGACTTCCTGGAAGAAGAGATTGTATTATCTCAATGGAACCTTTCTGGTTAAATAAAGGATATAATAATAATAATAAAAGAAACAACATGCCTCATATCCAATGAGATTAGCTAGTACACGCTAGCAAACAGCATTTGCAAGTTTGTTTGTTTTTCTAGTTGTTGTTGTGCTAGTTTTGAAATCCAATGTCTATGTCTTGTGTCATGGTGTCCAAAGATTTGTTCTTCTGCTGGACACAAGCACATGGAAGTACATATACACAGAAGTGTGAAGAGGCAACCAACCCAAGATTCTGAAGCTCGTGGCCAGAAAAGTGTTACTATTTAACTCTAATGTTCAATCATGTCTCCTGTTTTGCTCAGGTCTATTTCCTTCTAGATGCTACACTCTTCAATCTCATATCTTACGGCGCTAGATTAACGCCTTAGTGAAGTGGTGTGGAATTTATGTTTGAACTACAGGATTTACGAGATGGCAACTCATGCATTGAAGATTAACCAAGTAATCCAGACATTACACTCCTCTGACTATGTTGAACTCTAGAAGCTGCTACCATTTTATGGGCCGTGTTTGTTTATTGAAGCTTAAAATTTCACAGGAAAGTCAGAACTATGAAGCGACCCACCGCTTCCTTTTCATTTCTTACACAAAATAACTCCTCCATTATCCCAGACTTATCTCATACTCCATCAAGCTAGCACTTCATTTCCTGTTTATTTATTTATATCCTACTCTTATATATGCAGAAACGACAGTCTCTTTGCAGAATAATTGCAAGTATCCCAGGACAGTATTGAAGACAGTTTCATTCTCTGTTCCAAAAACAGTTAGTCGAAGTGTTTGCATGTGTGTGCGTGTGTGTGTGTGTGTGTGCCCGTCTGTGTGTGTATTGATTCGTTTTTGCTACACCTTGTTTTTCTAGGTGCATGCGGCATGCTAGTCACTCTGCTATATGGACTCGAGCCTTACATGGATGCTACAGAAGAGAACAGTTTTCTTCAGGACATGCTAATGGTCAACTGTCTGCATGTACTCATCAAGGTGAAGGGTCATGTGGGGTTTTAAATATAGATTTATTACTGAGAATATACTTACTTCCCAGTAGATTTTTCATTTAAAATCCAACTTGCTAAGAATTTTAATCCTTGTTTAATCCTAAACAAACTCGGATTGGTAAAAGGCAGAATTGAGGTGTTTGTAAAGGTTTTGTGGTGAGTTCAACAAAGTACATTGCTTTACCAACTCCCAATGTACAAAACTTGATTTAAAAAAATATATATATATATATATAAACTTTATACCACAGCACTGTTGAATTCTCAATTATGATTGGTCAGAAGTTACTGATTGATGTGATAGTAGCACAGCTGCCAATCACAGATTTACATTAATGCACTCTTTATAATATTTTGGAGCTTCTGTAGTAGCAGTTCACTCAGGGGCATGTATGGTTGTATGGAAGGAGTCTCCAGTGTCAGTGCTTTTGTAACAGTCAGAGGTAAAGTTGTAACTTTCTGACCGTTTATTATTTATTTATTTTTGTCGTATTAACTTGAAGATGTGTAGCTTGCAATCAAGTACTTTGACAAGGTCTCCGGAGTTCATAATCTTAGTGATGGTCAATATTTAGTTATCCTATGTTAATAGGCTATTAGCTATCTTAGCTAAATTATATAGGATTTTCCTGTACAGCTAGATCGATTTGAATTTAAGGGGAAATCTTTAGGAATTCATCAAACATGAAGTAATCAGTGTGTCCAATGGTAACTTAACAGCTGACAAGAGCCGCCAATGGAACTCATCGCTCAACAGAAAAAAATGTCTCTTTTCTCCTTTATAAAGACTAGAACTGCTGAAATGTGGTCTCAATTGTCAATTTTGGGTACAATGTATGCCATCTACCAGCAGACATTTCTAACATGTTCAACACATGCAGACTGAGAAAGACTGAGTAAGGGAAAGAAGCCGCAAAACAAGCCTCAGATTTCTTACGTTTGGTTTTGACACTTGTCACTTCTGTGAGTGAAATGTGGGCGTGGCTCTTGCCTTAATGAGTTCAGCCACTATCCAACATTCTGTACATGCACAAGCCTGCAAGCTGTCTCTCACACACACAAACACACACACACACACACACACACACACACACACACACACACACACACACACACACACACACACACACACACACACACACACACACACACACACACACACACACACACACACACACACACACACACACACACACCACCTGCTCAAGGACCCTTAGAGAACAAGTGTTCACTGCATTGGTGAGAGGCTCTCGGGAGGCGAGCTGGGAAATTATTTACGACCTAAACACTTCTGCCCGAGGCTGAAATATATAAAGTTGATATAGTGAGCCTCAGGGCGCAGGCCGAGTTCCAGACATACATACGAGCTGAGAACACAAACATGCTATATAACGCGCCGTGTTCTTGTTTTTTTTTCTTTTTTTTTCTTTCTTTCCAAGTCCACTGCTATGTGTTTGTAAAGGGAGTAAGTCAGGGTTCTATAGGAAATGTTTGTTGAAAACCAAAAGGAAAGCAGGAAACAGGTGACATGATTTACTGTGTAGCTGTAAAAAAAGTAGCGGTTTTTATGTTTCGTTGATGTGACGGTCGTAGTTTGTATATTTTATTCCATTTTTGTGAGTCAGTCATTACTGTTTACCCAAATTGCAAGACTTTTTATATCAACAGCTGTTAAAGAAAGAAAGAAAAAAAGAAAAGAACAAACAAACAAATACATAAACAAATAAATGCAACAGAAAAAAGCGAAGGAAGAGAATAACTAATTAAATCAAATTAAAAAAGCAAAGGGAAGAGAAATGAAGAAAGAAAGAAAGAGAGAAAGAAAGAGAGAAAGACTCCTGGACTACTGGAGTTCAGATCTTCTGGTGTACAGCATTCAGGAGTGAAGGAATGACTTCCTATGATGTGTCATATTTCCTCAGATGGACAAAATCCCTGAACAGAATGGAGCCATGGTGGACACTAATGTCCTCTCATCTCCTCTCCTCTTCTGTCCTCCTTTCCACTCCTCTCATCTTCTCTCTGACCTCTCCTCTTATCTCCTCTTCTGTTCTCCACTCCTCTCCTCTTCGGTTCTCCTTTACTCTCCTCTCTTCTTCTGTTCTCCTTTCCAGTCCTCTCATCCTCACTCTCCTCTTCTCCTCTACTCATTTCTCCTCTCACATCCTTTCCTCTGCATCCTCACTCCTCTCCTCCTCTTCTCTCCTCTTCTCTCCTCTCCTCTCCTCTAATCTTCACTCTCCTCCTCCCCTCTACCTCTCCTCTCCTCTCCTCTCCACTTCTCCTCTCCTCTCCTCTCCACTTCTCCTCTCCTCTCCTCTCCTCTCCACTTCTCCTCTCCTCTCCTCTCCTCTCCACTTCTCCTCTCCTCTCATCTCCTCGCCTCTCCTCTCCACTTCTCCTCTCCTCTCCTCTCCACTTCTCCTCTCCTCTCCTCTCCACTTCTCCTCTCCTCTCCTCTCCTCTCCTCTCCTCTCCTCTCCTCTCCACTTCTCCTCTCATCTCCTCTCCTCTCCACTTCTCCTCTCCTCTCCTCTCCTCTCCACTTCTCCTCTCCTCTTCTCTCCACTTCTCCTCTCATCTCCTCTCCTCTCCACTTCTCCTCCTCTCCTCTCACTCCAGGGGTTTAGATGTGAACCTGTAACAGAACTCACCTGTTGTAGATTCGGGCCGTTAGCCATTTGCTCCATCACCCCTCATCACCCAGAGCAGGACCTCAGCAGACTCTTGTAGCTGGATGTTCAAGGGGAAAAATCATTTCAGGAATCAGTGATATATTTTGGCCTGTGTGTATATGAGGTGTGAGATTTGGCGGAAGGCTGAGTAAGTGACACGATCAGTATGTGGAGGGAGTTTTATGTGCAGTTATGTAGACTGGGTTCAGACATCCAGCCTCTGGAGAGAACGCAGCACTGCCCGCGGCCTATGTGTGGCTGTGACTTGGCCTGCAGTAGCGTCTACGGAAAAGAAAAAGCTCCGACATTGTTTTCCTAAACCCAGCTGTTATAAAACATGCTCTTTTTATACACACTGTGTTTTATATACGAGCTCGTCGCTACATGAGGGCTGTAAATATGATCACATCTTTCTTGGGCAATTTCATGGCAGTTTGTCTTTCACTTGTCTGTCTTAGAGACAAGTTAGAGATGCTTTTAGAGCTGAGGTGTCCAGCTGCAGTTTAGTGATTTCCTGCATAATGACACCTGATTTAGCTATCCTGGAGTCGGACATCGTGCTGCAGACAGATAGACAGAGAGACAGACAGTTAAACAGACAGACAGATCATAACTCTTTTGCTAAACTTGCAGTCTTGTTCTTCTGTGGCTGATTTTGCTCAGTCTCTGCTGAACGAATTAACAATCCATGCTGCAGTGTAATAATAATAATAATTATAATCATATATATTTTATTCATATCGCACTTTCTTAATAACCCAATGCAAACCCGCTCGGTTAACCGTTACGTCCTGTTTGGGTCGAAATGCCCCGTGTTTCAATTTCTACTGAACGTAAATCAACAGCAATGATTTTTCCAGGATGGAACCTGACGTGGTTGGTGCATTTTTTTTTTTTCTAACGAACATGGAAAACCATTATTAATGGTAATATTTATATTACAGAGATGATATTCGGGTCATGTTGGCCCTGAGAGCAACGGAGTGAAAGAAAGAAAGAAAGAAAGAAAGAAAGAAAGACAACAGAAAGGCAAAGGAAAGACAATAAATAAATAAATAAATAAGTAAATAAATAGATGCAACAGAAAGAAAGAAAGTAAGGAAGAAAGAAAGAAAGAAAGAAAGACAGAAAAGCAAAGGAAAGACAACAAATAAACGCAACAGAAAGAAAGAAAGAAAGAAAGAAAGACAACAGAAAGGCAAAGGAAAGACAATAAATAAATACATTAAAAATGTTTTTAAAAAAATTAATTAATTAATGGATGCAGCAGAAAGAAAGACAATAAATAAATAAATAAATAAATAAATAAATAAATAAATAAATAAATAAATAGATGCAACAGAAAGAAGGAAAGAAAGAAAAAAGAAAGAAAGAAAGGAAGAAAGAAAGAAAGACAACAGAAAGGCAAAGGAAAGACAATAAATAAATACATTAAAAATGTAAAAAAAAAAAAAAACAATAATAATAAATTAATAAATAAATAGATGCAGCAGAAAGAAAAAAAGAAAGACAATAAATAAATAAATAAATAAATAAATAGATAGATAGATAGATGCACCAGAAAGGACAAAAGAAAGAAAGGAAGAAAGAAAGAAAGACAACAGAAATGCAAAGGAAAGACAATAAATAAATACATTAAAAATGTAAACGAAAAATTTTAATTAATTAATTAACAGATGCAGCAGAAAGAAAGAAAGAAAGAAAGAAAGAAAGAAAGAAGGAAAGACAATAAATAAATACATTAAAAAATGCACAATTTAAAAAAAATAATTAATTAATTAATAGATGCAGCAGAAAGAAAGAAAGAAGGAAAGAAAGAAGGAAAGACAATAAATAAATAAATAAATACAACAGAAAGAAAGGAAGGAAGGAAGAAAGAAAGAAAGAAAGGCAAAGGAAAGACAACAAACAAATTAATAAACAAATGCAACAGTAAGAAAGAAAGAATAAAGACTTGCACAAATCCTCTCAGTTTTACTCACTCAGGTGGGTGAAGGAACGACTGTTTATAGCTGCTCTAGCGTAAGTGACAACATTCCCCAACATTCTATGTAGCTATAAATGGATAAAAAAAACATGATGTGTCATTCTTTAATAAGTAACAAATTGTAATGGTTGGCAAATTTCTGTGGCTTTATTTAAGAGGAATAAAACACTTCAGGAAGTGCTGTTATCAAAAACAAAAGAAGCCACTTTGCGTCAGGTGGAACGTGTGGCAGAATACAAGTGTAATGTGTATTTAGTGCGATCCATCAGTCCCCTGCAGGGTCAGAACACAGGCAGATCAGAAACAAACTGATCCATAATCGCAAAAATGAGGGAAACAGGTGCCGGTTCATCGCTTTGTTGGATTGTGGATTTGCCCAAATAAAGAACATGTCGAGTTTACGCACATTACATCGGACCACATCACACCACCCCGTCATTATTATTTTCCCATAACAGCACCTTTTATTCCTTACATAAAGATAATCAGATCGAAATAGGACACTGTAGTGTTCCACGAAGGGAATGGTGGACATTAACTTTTTTTTTTTTTTTGGCAGACACCTAAGAATTGAGATGATGATGATATAATTGAAAAATAATATAATCAAATAATAATGATCAAAATAATTGAGCTGGTTCAATGGGGCTTGCGTTTCTAAAAGGTTTTGCTTGGCCGTGTCAGGAAATCCGATCGTGTTAAGACACCGTGGAGGCTCCTTCACACAGCTTTTCTCTCCACACAGCTCCATGAGAGTTTACAGAGGTTTGGCATCCAGAAACCAGCACCAATCCAGGACCACGCTGAACAACTGGCACACGAGGTGAGACATCTTTCCAGATAACTGTCGTGTTTTTCACAGATGAGGTGGAGCTAGAGGAAGAACTTGAACATGAACTTCAACGTTAATGCAACATAAAGAACGTTAACAAACGAAAAACACTTGTAGTAATCAGATTTCTTCAAACAATAAACCGAATACGCATAATAATCATATTCATATCATGAGGGAATAAAATAAAGTCCACCGTGACCAATGTAAACAATACCAAATTAACATTAATGAAAATGTTTATGGTTGTTAACTGCCAAAATTCAGAACTGTGTTTTAATATTTACACCTGGAGACCAGAGATCAGCACAAGTAAGTTATTATTATTAGTTTTTACTCATTTTTGTGGATTTATTATAGCAGACAATACAGATGTCTTTAGTTAACATTTAAACAAACACAGCTAGCTACTTTCTTAACCATTACATACAGTTTCTAAATACTGAAGTTTGTTTATTTGGTTTGTTTATGTTAATTAATGCAGTAAATAATGTTAGTTAAGGGAACTTCAATGTAAACATTACCAATCATAGATCTAATGGCGTGCTGGAGTCAAAATATACCGTACAGGTGGGCCGAATGGACGAATGAACAAACAACTGAATGAACGAACGAACGAATTCAATCAATCAATTTTCAGCACATAGGTTTCTCATTCCTTTTTGAATACACTACTTATTGATGTGAACTAAACCTGAATATCAGGTTCACACACCAATAATTCATTCATCTTAACTGTCCATTCCATTTTCCATACCGCTTATCCTACACAGGGTCACGGGGGAGCCTGGAGCCTTTCCCAGGGAACTCAGGGCACTAGGCGGGGGACATCCTGGACACAGGACCCATCACAGGGCACAATCACGCACTATGGACAATTTGGAAATGCCAATCAGCCTATAACGCATGTCTTTGGACTGAGGGAGAAAACTGGAGTACCTGGAGGAAACCCCCAGAGCACAGGGAGAACATGCAAACTCCATGCGCACAAGGAAGAGGTGGGATTTGAACCCACAATCCCAGGATAGCACAGGATCCCAGGATCCATATCCTAGGAACACTGGCTGTAAGGCAGGAATGGGACTGTAATACAGAACAGGAACCATCCATCCCACCGCAACATACACATAGACATTTACACATAGGAGCAATTTAGCATAACCAATCCACCTACCAGCATGTGTTTGGGGAGGCGGGATGAAAGCGGAGAACCTGGAGAAAAACCATGCGCACATACAAGGACAACAGGAACAGGAACTGCAGCTCATGATCTAACCAGGAACCCTGGAGCTGTGAGGCAACAACATATTTCAAAATTGTCATTATGCCATATACGGCATTTCATTCAATTCATTATTATTCTTTAAAATTCTTACCATTTTTGGTGACTGATCTAAATGAAATAAACACGGTTCTCAGTGGGGAGGACCTTTGGATTGGACATTATCCAGCTCCTGTGTCTGTCAGGAAGGAATAGACAAAGTAGTACAGCTTCTGATGAACTTAGCATGTCTATCTCACTGGTGTCCCACTGTGCTTTAGATATCAATCTGTATACGCTAATAGTTTCTTGCTGAATCATCCAAAAGCCGTTTCGCTCTTGGCGGACAGTTGGCGGTATCAGTTCGGATCTGCGGTGATGGTTGAAACAGAAGATCATCTCTCGGCTGTGATCGCGATCGCTGGCTGTTTCTTTAAAGCATGCACCAGGATTCAGCCATATCGCTTTCCATCTGGCCACTGAGCGAAAGCAAGGAGGACATTTTTGTGCTTTAAGCTGCTAAAACCATTTTTCCACATGTCGCAGCCCTGTGTCGAGTTTCATGTTAATGTCAGGTCTGGTGACATTCATGACCGCACTGAGCTTGGCCAGCCTGGTTGGTGGAGCTCTGGCAGAAATGGCTGTTTCTCAATGACTTGTAGCCTTTTGACCTGCAATGCAAACAGTAATAGGCGCTACATGTACACTTGGACTGGTTTAACCCTATCCGACCGCTTTGTCCCATTGGCTGGCTGGAATTCAGTACCGTCTTTAGAGAATTTCCGCTATTCAGTTTTTTGAGTGAGAGAGATTCAGTGTTATTTTTTTTTCCATCTGAAAACATTTGCTTCCATCACTGAAGCTACAGGATGTACGAGTTTGGAGTTTCATTCTCTCTGGGAGAAAAAATGACATTGCGAGTAACTTGTGGAAGAACAACTTGTGGTTTAATCTGAAATCAGCGAGAAGCAAGTAATAATTCGAACCTCACACTACACACTAAATAGGATGCCTAAATAGTACAGAGAGCATTTAGTCCAGTAGTATGAGGTTTGCGTTGCGTCTCAAGTTAGCACGCTAATATCAGCCGTTTTGTTCTTTATTGTGATCTATGCTGCTCGGGCAGGTCTGCGGAGTGGCCTGTTGTTAGTGGAGTGAATTGGGAGTTACTGGAAGGAAAGCGTAGGGGAAATTTGGGGGCGGATCTTTGGCTGTACTGCTTTCAGGAGTGATGATGTGGAGCATATCTGCGCAGGTGTACGATGTGTGCGTTATAAATTTCTCACCAATTTCTCACTACGTATTCTCACAGCAGCTCGAGGACCTCTTGCTTTAGAGGTTTTATTTTAAGTAAGAATGACATTTTTTTTTTCGTTTTTCACAAAAAGTCCTTCACGCTCAAGCTTTAAAAAATAAATTTGTATTTAAAACAATTAAATAATTGTCCTGCTCCCTGGTGCATTGCTCAATCTATCGTTTTGTACGTAGGTCAGTTTTCATCCGCCATCATTGTTAGTGATGAACAGGGTGATGATTTAGACAATATTTTCTCTCACAGCCTGAACACCAGCCATTTGGAGGGTCTTATTTACACATTCGAAATGCAGAATCTGTTGGCTCTGGTAGGCAAATCACAGAGTTATAAGAGCCAATGCAAACATTAAACATGTCTCATTCATTATATATACAGGACAAAGAAAGCAAAGATAAGTGTAAACTAGGCCAGAAGTGCAAAACGTAACCATTTACACTGCAGTTATTTTCTTTTGAGGCTGTATGACCTTCTCACATTGTGCGTTTTATGCTGCTAAACTCTCACTGTTTCAATCTAATGTTGCAGGTAATGAAGGAACTGCATACTTTAGAGGCCAGACCAGAGATTGCGGAGTTGATGTACGTGCTATCTAAACCCCATGTTCAGGTAATGTAGTGTGTTCAATCACGATGTTTGTGCACTGTGCATGGATTAGAGCTGAAACCGAATTAAATAATCACACTATAATAATTGTAGAAGTGATATAAATGTTTTCAGTTCCGTATATCACAGTATCTACGAACTTACAACTTAATTTGCTAAATTCATGGCATTAAATGATATACCAGTGCACTGCTAGAAAAACGTTCAAATGTTCTTTGCTAGACGATTGGCTGATTAACGAAAAGCCGAATCACGGTTGGAAATAAAAAAGTAGGAAAAATGGAATGGGAGAAAACGGAAAATATACATGTAAATTGGAAATAAAACGGATGGATATTGTGTTTCCCATTTGCCTTTTCCATTCTCGCTTCGTTTCCAAACATAATTCCCAATTAGTCTTTTACATTCCCTTTCCATTTCCAAACGCATGTCCAACGGTCAATCAAGTCTGAGTAGCTGCTTCCAAATAAACTCAACCAAAAATCAGTGGGGGGAAAAAAAATTGAAAAAAAGCAAGATGAAACTCAATGCATTGCTCTTTGGCTGCTGGTTTACTTGCAGGAAAAATCTCAAGCTGACCAGACACTGATTAATGTCAATCACTACATGCAACCATGAAACCAAATCTCATGTAAAAAATTTTCCTTCAGTATTGTGTCCTATATAACTGTAGCTGTCACATCGGTATAAATACAGGCTGACATTAATTTCTGGCCTACTTAATGCATTTCCATCACAAAAGCCCAAGCTCATTATGTTCTGAATCAGTTTTTGGTGTAACAACAAGTTTATCCGTCATCGAGCTAGTCAGTGTTGATGGCTGGGCCAGAGGAAGTTCATTGACAGTTTGGAAATACATTTTTTTTTAAAAAGGCGATTAGGAAATGCAACGTTTCCAACCTTCTCTTTTCCATTTCCGAACTTAATCCCTGTTGTTTTTAGCATTGACGATCCCTCGTACACTTTTAAGCAGAAGTCTTTGTCTCGCTATTTAAGCTGGTGCATAAACTATTAGCAACAAGCAACAATAAAAATACAACAAGGCAAATGTCAGCCCTGCTGAAAAAAACCAACAACAATAGAAACCCTCATAGAATTTGTAATGATTTTGATGGTTATAATGGGAATTGTATTGATTTTAATGGAAACTGTAACGGTCCCGGTGGGTTTCTACTGGTAATTTGTTGCCTCCTATTGGTGGCATGTTATGTCTAGTGGATACCATTAAGAACCACTAACTGTAATAGCTGATGGTTTGTAATGGTATTTGTAGTGGAAAACATTAGAATGTCTGTGAGGGTTTCTATTGTTTTTTTTTTTTCCAGCAAGGAGATGTCAGATGGATGGTAACAGTAACACCAGTTGATAATTTTCCTACAACAGCACACCCTGAAGTGTTTTATTGCTTCTTTGTTTCACACATCCAAGGTTCATTAATTCACAGGGTTAAAGTTCACCTAGATAAATTGTGGGAAGTGAAATGAACTGATAACAAAAACAGATTCTTTTATTCGCACTTGCCTTTTTGCAAATTTTAGCATTTGCTCTAACGATGCAACATTAACTTTTAGCACTTTATCAAAACAAACAAGCAAAAAAAAAAACAATAAAAAAAAATCTCATAGCACAATGTTAAGGTAACTGTTTCAGATTTCCTGATAGCATTAGCATCAGTCACACCTAATACTTTGAATACACTTCATCTCGGTGTAGTTCCACAGAAAAAAGGAGTGTATTAATCCATTCCTTATTTGGTAGGATTCTTGTAGCTAGCTTGAAAGGTGCTTTGGGGAGAAAATCAATCTTTAGCGAATGTGCTTTTCCTGGAGACAACACAAATACTCTCAGTGTTCAGGAAGCATGATTATTAGGGCTAAGCTAGCCATAGCGTTCTGCATCGTAGCCAATCGAAACATCACAGAACCCCGGGATTCAGGTTTTCTCTTCCCCAACGACTCAAAGGACACAGAAATACTTTTCTACCTTAGAAGACATTGGCAGAGATTCCTGTACAGGAGCTTAACCAGTGACAGCTTCATTCATTCAGTGGTTTAACGATATGGTGCTACTTGGATCGTTTGTTGTTCTCTGTTTTTTTATGCGCCAATTCTCATCTCCACAAAAGTGATGTATGTTCAAAGACCAGTGAATAAAAGTCTGTTGTTGAGAGAGAAAGTGTTTTTCAGGATCTCATGTACTTTCACAGCACGCAATGGTGTCAATTTATTATTTTTTAAATTTATTTTTTGGAAAGTTTTGGCACTCACAGCGAAAATTTGCTTTTTTCAGGACCTTCTCTCAGTGCATGATACCGTAGCCCAGAAAGAGTACGAGCCCAAACTTCCAGCGCTGGCAGCTGAGGATGATGAAGATGAAGAAGACTCAGTCAGGATTATTCAGCTCATGAAAAGCAAAGAACCTCTGGTTAGTCTCTTTGAGGCACTGAAATATTTTCAGAATAATCAGAAGTTTCTCAGTCGTCTCACATCACCCGAGTCTCCCATATCTTCAGTACATAGGAATTGAGATACTTTTTTTTTTTTTCCAGGTCCAATTAAGCACTTAGGCCAATATTTACCAAAAGTTTTAATGTGTATTTGCAAATCTGCAAATCTTTTAAAATGTACAAGCTCAATTACAAATAGGATCTACGCAGAATTGCGCTTTTTTTTTTTTTTTTTTTAATAAGCAAATAATCACACATCTAGTCTTAAGGAATATGCCATTGTGGGGTCATTTTTCCACTAAATGTGTAAAATACAGGACACAGTCTATTAGAAAATATAAATTTAGCACCTTAGTGTGACCTGCATTACACCTGCAGCGTAAATGTCACTTCAGAAAGATTTTTGTAAGTGAATACGACACAAGGGCAAGTATTAAATTTGTGCAAACCTGTTTTCTGCCATTGAAGACAAAATAAAATAAAAAATATATATATTTCCTAGTATCTCAAAAATAATGAAATTATGACAATATTATTATTGCAGTAAAGTTGGTTTCATACTAGATTTTTTTTTTTTCTTCTTGATGAGTCTAACTGACTTCAAGTTTTGGTTTTTACTGTTTCTTGCGTCTTTTTGAGATCCAAAAAGAAAAAGGTACACACTAAGGTATGTTTAAAAAAAATCTATACATGTATATAAATATCAATTTAGATATGTCCTTTAAATCCATTTTTACACATAAATTTCCATGTTCATTAGACAAAACAAGCCAAGCATGTGAATGCCATGGTTGGAAAAACAGTTGGAGGTTTTTCGCATCATTAGGAATATCAGAAAAAGTTACTGTAATGGAGAAATTTGAAGAACTCGTTATTTTGAACAATTAAAAATTGCAAATTTAAATATTACACTATATGTTGAAAGGGATTTCTGAATAAAGTCAATGATGGAAACATATTTGCCATTAATCTACTGTATATTTGTATACATTTGCATGCAGTTCAATAATTTAGAAAGGGATGCAATATAGAGAATTGTTTTTTGTTTGTTTGTTTGTTTGTTTTTGTACAATTTTTTAAAATCTTCATCTACACAGCATCAACTTTCCATTGAAACTCTGACTTTCACTCTGTTTAAAATGTCTTGTAGGAATTATTTTAATCAAAGCTGAACTAAACGTGGTTAAAATGAGAAGTACATGCTATTTGGGAGATATTTCTAATCACAATATTACGAAGCCACACAGATTGAGGCTATAACAACAGGGACGCTCTGCCGCAGAACCTCAACAATTACATTTTCCGTCTCCCAAAAGAACCATCTGTACTCACATTTGTGTTTTCTTAAACCTAAAAACACCACCTGTGCTTGGATTTGTATTTCCTGGACGTAGTACCTAACACACAAACAGGGGAACTCTGGACTGACCAAATGCACAAGAAGATCCATCATGACCCGGTTTCCTACTGACCCGCGATCATACTGATCATTAAGCGGGGCTAATAAAATGTTCTTCTTGTTAAATATTGTGACTTCATTTTCTTCCTAACATCTGGCGAATAGCATCTGGGGGGGGATATGGGAGCTTGTCATTTATGAATGGAGCTTTATGAATTCCAGAGGCAATAGAATGGAAAGTTTATCATCGGTTTTTCTTCCCCATGTGTGCCATCTGTATGCTCAAGCGGCTGTTTTTCTTCCCCACCCCTTGTTTCTGCCACAATTATATGATTGGAATCGAGGAACGCCAATGAATCATTCAAAGGCTTCAGTTTACTCATCAGAGAATTAAACTTACACGTCGTAAGTCACGGAGAAGTGAAATAAAAATGCGCTGAATGTGTTAGCAACAGCGAAATTTCCTCACGGGGAACAGCAGTCGGCCTTCTTTTTTATTTTGAGGTCATTTCAGTGTCAAGTCTCACTGATCTGATAGAGAAAACACACCAATGCATGTTATCTAGCACACTGAGATATGCACTACGTGTATCAGAATGTACAGTGGATTTTTTTTTTTTTTTTTTTTTTACATGTTTACTGTTGATTTGCAAATTTTATCTGGTCCAGATTAAATCCCTAGTGATGTCTTGACTGTCATTTCACTGTGTGAAGCTGTTAAATACATAAAATATAACATAGTAGTAGTCTTCTGTCATCTATTCCCTAGCAATTTGGTAATCTGATACTAAGAAATATGGCTTTGGTTCTCACCAGCAGCTTTTCCGTGCCCCTCGGGTCTCCATGAACTGCCAGGAATGATTAGGTGTTTTAAAAGAGCTGTAGTAGGACTGTAAAGTGGATCGGAACTGCGAGTACATATGGAGTCCATCAGACCGGCGCAGGCCTACGCCCGCTCCTCTTACTGATGATGAGTAATTGAGCTGAGCTAAAAAAAAAAGGGTCCTGCTTTTTTTCAAAATTTAAGCGTGTCATTTCAGTGAAGCTTGATCTGGTACTAGAGGTGTCTATTTTCTACACACTACTGAAAGCTGGAGGTAAACACTGAGTCCTTTGGATCCCTGTGGTTTGTAAAAGATGGTATAAGGAGGGAGGAGGTGCTGGGCTCCTCATAATGGAACATAAGCTTGTATTTATCGTCCTGATTATTTATCACCCTGATTATTTATTATCCTGAGTATTTATCGTTCTGAGTATTTATCGTTCTGAGTATTTATCATTCTGAGTATTTATTGTCATGAGTATTTATTGTCATGAATATTTATCATCCTGAGTATTTATCATCCTGATTATTCTTGGTCTGTATATTTATCATTCTGAGTATTTACAGTCCTGCGTATTTATTGTATATTTTACACGACACAGTGTTGTGTATTTGCATGTATATAGTCCTGTGTACTGTGCTGCTGTATTGTGTATGGCACCGTGGTCCCGGCCCATTGGAGCTCAATGGGGCTATGTGGTAACAGAACGAGTTATCTCTAGAGGTCCTTTCCACTCCGAAAAGCTGTTTTCTTCACCACAATTTGGACAAGCGTATATTTTCAGAGCTCGTCTAGCTGTTGACATGTGTGTGAGGGCTTAACGTAAACAGCTGTGGTTTAGGAGGCCATGTTTGTAATGGTGGCCCGTTGGCAGCGCTGCCAGGGGAAGTACACAAAGTACATGCTTTCTTACACGGACGCACTGCAAAGCAGCTTTGCGTTAAGTAGGTGTGAGCTGAAGTGAAGTGAGCTAATGGATGTGGAATTGAGGCACAACATTCTGTAATGTGTTTTATTAATCAAGAAAAAAAAAAGCCGTGTGATTCATCATGTGGAGCGCTAATTTCATTCTAATGTGGCTTAAAAGACACTTGTCAAATATTTTACGTGTTATGTCAACAAGTTGAAGGATTCGAACAACAGCTTTCTTGTCTGAACTCAAAACTTCAAGACCAGTATTTCCTTCATTAGTTTTTCTCTCTGGTTTGGTTTTATGCTTCACCGCAGTGTTTGGCTTTCTGTACTTATTTCAACACAAATGTAGTTTTCAGTTCAATCCAATTTTTTTTTTAATCCTCTCTGTCAGAACATCTGACGATATCAACTTTATGACAGTTATTAATTAGTAAATATTTACTAATTAATTACTATTAATTACTTAATTTATTACTAATGAGTAATAATCTAAAGTACGTATTAAAGCCTTTAATACGCTGACCATTACTGGATGTTGGAGCACTGCAAGATATGATATCTTAGCTTATAAAATTATCTTAAATAGAGGCAGATTGAACTAATATTTCTTTTATTAGATAATCTTAAAAATCTTAAGACTATTCTTAGATCCTAGATTCCTAGTCTTATTCTATTGTCTTATTGTCTGATTTATTCATTTATTTCTAGAAAGAAGAAAAATGATCGGTCAATAGAATAAAACAATTTTAAGCTTGAAATTTGTAAATATGTCTATAAATAGGCTTAATGGTCTTGTATTTATTATACAGTACTGTGCAAAAGATTTAGGCACCCTATTTTTTTTTTTAGTACAAACTTTGTTATAGATTTTTTATTTTATGATTTCTACATTATCAAGTCGGTACAAAAAACATTTTCGATTCCCAAACATTAGTTTTCTAGCACAAAATTAAATGTTACAGAAAATATTGAATGTCATTAAAGAAAGCAGCATATTACGTAAGAGACACTTTTCAGACAAAAAAAACACAATGAAGGCTGCTGGGTTTTGCTGCAAAAATAAGAAGCGAGTGTGAAAGTCAAAGTCTCCAGAAGAACTGTGTCTGGTTCTGCAAGATGCTCAATAAAATTTACCAGCTCATTTCCTTATAAAACTGCAAAAATTGTACCGAAGACTACTATTTTTATTTTTATTTTTATTTTTTTGTCACACCAAATATTGACTTTATTTCATTTACTACTGTTTACTGCTCTTTACTGTATTTTTTTTAAATGTAGAAACATTTAATTTCATTATTTTGAAGGCATCTTTGCTCTACAGCATTTCTTTGCATGTGCCTAAAACTTTTGCACAGTACTGTGAGAAATATTAGATAAACCTCCCTTTATTCAAGATATCTTCACTAGAAACCTGGTGTTAACTTCAATTGCTTTCTTACTACTAATTATTTCCACGTTTTTACTCATATAACAGATTAGATAGTTTTATGAATAGTAACAGCAATTTCAAGTAACAAAAATGACGTCTTCTAAACATCCTCGAAATGCGTGGATTTTTCTACACTGTAAAAAAATCGCTTTAGTTTTACAGTACTTTACTGACAACAACTGCTGTACATTTTGTCCAATTAAGGGAGTCATTTCCAATATCCAAGACGAGCTTCTTGCTACTATTGCGATATTGTATAGCTTACACCAACCCAGGAGCAAGAAAACACACTGTTTCATGTTTGTCGTAATTCCAACACTTCAGAACATATAAAGTTACCAGAACGTCCTTCTAACATTTTTCACATGATGTTATACAGCAGACCAAACAGTCACGGTTCTTGTTCACTTTTATCCGACGCGCCTTTTGTACAGTCTGACATTTAGCTTTTTTTTTTTTTTTTTTACTTATCTCAGCACTTTCTGTATTCCAGGGAGCCACGATTAAACGGGACGAGTCGACTGGTGCCATCGTCGTAGCTCGCATAATGAGAGGAGGAGCTGCAGACAGAAGCGGTGAGCACGGTTACCAAACGTCTCTACAGAAACACTGGGATAGAATATGTGTTCATTTACTGTAAAATAAAACATTTGGGAAATGAGATCATCATGTACAAGGCAAACATTTAAAAGGTTTGAGATGAAATAAAACAGAAACATTAACATTATGTTTTTGTTCAAGGACAAATTAGGAAATACTGGAAAGCAGCGTCTTGCCCGACTTGTAAATAACATATATGAATTATTTACAAATGTATAATTTCTCTATAGATTCATTGTACATTTCTTATCATTATTTATACACCGATCAGTCAGATCGGTCAGATCAGACAGATCCTTATGCTTGCCCATTTTTCCTGCTTCCAACACATCAACTTTGAGATCTGACTGTTCACATGCTGCCTAATACTGTATATCCCACCCCTTGACAGGTGCCACTGTAACAAGATAATCGATGTTATTCACTTCACCTGTCAGGAGTTTTAATGTTATGGCTGATCGGTGTATTACAGCAGCTCTGATAGTAGGTCCAGTCACAATTCTCATACGTAATCGTTTCTATAGTAACAGTTTACACTTGTTTGGAGGACATGTCGCATACACAGAAGAAAAAAATAACGTTAATATGAAGGTGAAGTTCTCTATGAGGAGATGGATATTTAATATTTATGGAATGAGTCGCCAGTGTCAGGACGCAGTAAGTTTTCCTCAAAGGTGCTCTCTGGTTTATCGGTAACATGACAAGCTGCATTTTCGTCTTATTCATTTCAAGAAAGAAAAAAAAAAGACAAGCTGGTGAAGGAATAACATAACATAAGTGAGAACAGGAACTAACTTGTTTCATGGACGTTCCACAACATTAAATGCAACTATAAATGGATAGAAATTACGTGTCCGTCCATCCATCCATCCATCCATCCATTTATCGTACTGCTCACCACACAGTGTCACTGGGAGCCTGGAGCCTATCACAGGGAACTCGAGGCACAAAGAGGGGGACACCCTGGACTGGGTGGCAGTCCATCGCGGGGCACAATCGCATTCATTCATTGATTCATTGATTCATTCACACACTACAGACAATTTGGAAATGCCAATCAACCTACAATGCATGTCTTTGGACTGGGGGAGGAAACCGGAGATGAAATAACTAAACAAAAAACATTTCAGCAGTGCTGTCAGGTTTTTTTGGACCATCCTGCAACTTGATGTCAGCTTGTGTCCTTGTTGATTCAGGTCTTATCCGTGAAGGTGATGAGCTCAGGGAGGTCAACGGAGTTCCAATGGAAGACAAGAACCCTGAGGAGATCATCCCCATACTGGTACATGGCTTTATATTTCACTGAGCATATGTTTCTGCTTGCTCCTTGGACCCACATCTCTGTTTTCTATTTATTCCCTTGTGGGATTCATTGCATGACTCCGCTTTGTAAGCTTTTATTGCAACAGTATCTAACTTTTTCACATCTTCCAGGCGCAGTCTGATGGGGCTATAAGCTTCAAAGTGATCCCAGGCACCAAAGACGAGCTGGAAGCCGATGACACCGAGGTAATATGCATCCCGCCATCTGAATTCCAGCGTTTCGAAGGCGTGGCTTTCGATGATTCAATTTGCAACAGTGAATAATCGGAACCAAATGGAAGAGGGGATTCGTGTAACGTAAAAGAGCGGTTTGTGGGTTCTTCTAGGTCTTCGTCAGGGCGCTGTTTGACTACCATCCGAAAGAGGACCCTACTATTCCGTGTAAAGACGCAGGCCTGGAGTTCGGGAGGGGGGACGTGCTGCAGATCGTGAGTCAGGAAGATGATACTTGGTGGCAGGCGAGACGGATCTGTGATGACAACCTTCGAGCTGGACTGATCCCATCCAGGCAGCTTCAGGAGAGGTAATAGCAGAAAGTTGCTACTCTCGTTTAATTAATTTGTTCATTGATTCATCTTCAGTAAGCATTTTATCCTGGTCAGGGTCGCGCTGGTTCTCCGGGAATACTGGGACACCATTCACAGAGTCATTCACACCTACTGTAGTTCATATGCCAATTTACCGTAGCCAGTTCACCTGGCATGTTTTGGGGAGGTTGGAGGAAACTGGAAAATCTGGAGGAAACCCATATAGACACTGGGAGAACATGCAAAACTCCACACAGACAGTAACCCAAGCTCAGGATCGAACCCGGGACCCTGGAGCTCTGAGGCAGCAACACTACCCGCTGCTAAATATTCTGCTAGCTAGGTCTCAAGAGGGACTAATGCATGCTAGCAAACATGGCTATTGCTTTTAATCATACATTGTAATACTTTTTCTTAAATTTAGCTAGCTTGCTAGGAAACATGGATACTAGTTATAATGTTAGCTAGCTTACTAGCAAACGTGTAATAGCTTTGATCATACAGTGTATTGTTATCTTAAAGTTAGCCAACTTACTAACAAATATGACTACTGGTTTTAATTTTTGCTGACTTATTAGCAAACATAGCTTCTGACTTTAATGTTAGCTGGCGTATTAGCAAACATAGCTTCTGATTTTAATGTTAGCTGGCGTATTAGCAAGCATGACTACTGGTTTGAATCATATGCAGTAGTAATCTTAAAGTTAGCTGGCTTACTAGCAAATTTGACTACTGGTTTTAATGTTAGCTGGCTTAATTCAGAATGTGGCTCCGAGTCTTAATCAAAGCTATCGTGTCATACTTAGCTTAAAGTTATCTGGCTTACTATCAAATACAGTGTAATATTTATCCTAAAGTTTTCTGGCGTATTAGTGAATTTGACTAGTGATTTTAACCATAGCTACAATGTAATAGTACACTAGCTGTTTAAAGTTAGCTGGCTTACTAGTAACCATGGCTATTGATTTTAATGTTAGCTGGCTTGTTAGCAAACATGGCTACTGGTTTTAATGTTAGCTGGCTTACTAGCAAATATGGTAACTGATTTTAATCATACAGTGTAAACATTATCTTAAAGTTAGCTGACTTACTCGCGAATTGGACTACTGGCTTTAATGTTAGCTGGATTATTAGCAAACATGGCTAGGCGCTTTAATCATACAGTGTAATTTGTTTCTTAAAGTTTACTTTACTTACAAATCTGGCTACTGTTTGTAATGTTATTTACTTAATGCTAGCTAGCTAAAAAGTAACTAGTTTTAATCATAGCTACAGGGTAAATGCTATCATAAAGTTAGCTGGCTCGATAGCAAACATGGCTACTGGCTTTAATCATACATGTTAAAAGTTACCTTAAAGTTAGCTGGCTTACTACTGAATTTAGCTACTGGTTTTAATGTTAGCTGGCTTACTGCACACATGGCTATTGGTTTTAATCTTAGCTACAGTTTAAAAGTAATCTTAAAGTTAGCTGGCTTGATACCAAACATTTTTAATCACACTATGTGATAATAACTTGATTTATATCCAGATGATTTTCATTAAATTAGCTGAAATATGTAACTATTGATGCACTAGCCCTGGAAAACACATGTACTCTGGATTGCTGATGCTATGTCAAGTGTTAGACGAGCTCCAATTCCAGGAGAACCCGATCTTAATCTGATCTCAATCCCTGCTCCTCTCATCACGAGATGAGACACGGTCAAGAACACAAGCATGAACGCTCACGTATAAAGAAAAAAAAAACAACTGAAGGTCTCGTGAGCCCCACAAATGCATCTTCATCCCCATTTTCAGAGCTCCATCCATTATATCTGGACAGGCCTGTACTGGCAAACAAACAACGATGGGAATATCTCAGGTTGGAATTTTTGTCTGGTTCACTATTCGTGCGTGCGTTCAAATCGAGCAATCACATAAAGTAATGGCACAGGTGCCGATGCACTCTGGACACACTCTTTCTGAGTGGATGGAAAATCAGGCAGCGCTCAGAAGACGATGATGTGCTTCACAGATCTGACCTCCGAGCAGCGGCGACTTGGCTGAGATCACCAGGAGTATTTCGCCTAAATGTGAAGAGGGGCCTTTGTGTTTTAGCTCTGATGAAAGAACTGCAGAACATGTTACGCAGACTGATGTGATCATGGAGCTGGCTGTGAACATGATGTTTTCAGACATTTTCCTCTGATCTCTCTCTCTCTCTCTCTCTCTCTC
Organism: Cranoglanis bouderius; assembly: GCA_023630585.1. Taxonomy (NCBI): domain Eukaryota; kingdom Metazoa; phylum Chordata; class Actinopteri; order Siluriformes; family Cranoglanididae; genus Cranoglanis; species Cranoglanis bouderius. The sequence goes on from CM042536.1 coordinate 25,173,444, forward strand.
TCTCTATCTCTCTGCAGGAGAGTGGCTTTACAGAGGCCTGAGGTGCTGTTTCAGACGTCCAGAGCGCTGAAGATGAAGAACGCCGGTAAGCTCAGTCTGTAATAATAAGCACACAGAGACAGAACTGTTGCAGGTATTACTGATAATACAATCACGATTATTGACAGTATGATGCAGAAAAGTCCACCAACCATGATCACTTTCACAGTAGCTAAATGATACATCCTTTAAAAAAGCTTAAATGTAAAACACTAACAGGTTCTTTGGCTCGTTCCTTGCTCTAGAGCCTTTACACTTAAATGTCATATTTCTATCATTTTGGGACAAACAGTATATATGTATCCTGTATATATACAGTACTGTGCAAAAGGTAGACCATTCTTTGATTCATTTGGTCAGATCAGAGCAGCTGAGATATGGGCTGAGAGACGGACACATGTGTGTGTGATTGTGTGTGTGTGTGAGCCAGGGCTCTCATGATTCGATGAATAACCCCATAGAGTCGGAGGAAGTGCTGTAAATCCCAGCGGCTCTGCTGGACACATTAAGTGTTTTACTGTGTGTGAACAACGCATCTATGCCGAGAGCTCAGAAAGATATGCACTCGAAGGCCACGAGGATTAGGGTTACATCGCAAGCGGCCTCGCCGATCACGGCAGTCTGAGCCCGTCGTTTACAGCTAAAGACTTCTGCATGGACTCACTTAAGAGGCGTTTAGAGCGATTGAATTCCCAAGCCGCTACAGTCTTATGCTAATGGTTGACAGATGGGTTGTCTCCGTTTTACGGCTTATACATATAAATATACATTAATACACACTCTCTCTCTCCCTGTCTCAGTCATCTTCTCGTGCAATCTCAGCCTCTCTGATAAAATCACGGCGTCATATCTACTGATTGGTCCGAATCAGCAGCTTAAATCACAGGTTTATATTAACACACTCGTTCTAATACATTATCTCTTCAATGATCAAATTAAAAAATGGATTAAAGACAAATAATCGTTGATATGATGACGCTTTCAGTGAGGAGACGTTTATCTCCAGTGTCTCCAGTGTCAGAGGAAAAGCTGTAAGTTTTCCTTCACATGAAAGTCTTCATGACAGAGAAGTTTACAGTTTGTTTCTCGGTAACATGACAAGCTGCAGTGAGGGAGCGACTGTTTATAGCTGCTATAACGTAAGCGAGAACTTGTTTCATGGATGTTCCGCAACATTAAATGTAACTACTGTATAAACGAATAAAAAGTATGTCGTTTAATTAATATAAAAATTCTCATCGCCGGCAAATTGTTGTTGTATAAACTCTTTATAGTAAAATAATCAACATCAGGGTTGTAACAGAAGCTCTGCTTTGATTACATCATTGATTACTTTCCTGTAAGTCTTTTTATTTCTTACATAATAATTCGATTATGCATTATAATAATTTTGCCCGAATGTACTAATTAATGCATTAGTTCACTTTGGATGTTGCGGTTGTATATTTTTTGCTCACAGATTAAATAAATGTTCGTTATTCAGCTTATTCGGTTCAAACCTTTGTTAGCATTACTACTGATGTGTTAACGGTTAGTTAATGTTGTAAATAATGTTAACGATGTATTTACTAACGCACTCGTGCTATATATACACAACTAAAACCCACAGAAAGAACATTTCCCGAGTTCCCATGACTGTAGGCTTGTTTATTGATGCTATCTGTCACAGAAATAAAAAAGACCCAGCCACCTCATCAATCAATCCCCTCTGTGTAATCATTCTGCCAGTGATGGCATTCTGAAGTCCTATATTTGGAACATGACAGAGAGCAAACACACGCATAACGCAGCGAAAACACAGCCAAACACCTCTCAACAAGGCTGCTCTGTCATTTCCTGACCCTCTTGGATGTAAACATCGTAATGACAGACGGCCTCGCGAAGGATGCGCGCTTTAAAGAGGGAAAAAAGCAGAGAGCGCTGGGTTATTTTAGACGAGGAAGAACATGGTTTTATGTCACGGAAGGAGAAGGCTTACTGGAAGGCTCGAGCTCATGGTGTGTGGGCTTAGTCAGGGCAAGCAGTCGACATCCAAACCCATGGTACTGTAATGAAGTGGCTATGGTGGCTTGTTGGAAATAACCGGTTCGCTACGAGTCGCCTCGACTCATCTTACTTCACCTGGAGGTCATGAAAGCGAACTGCGCTGCTTAGAGGGCGGTTACAGTGGAGAGATTTAGTTCCAACATCTGGCAACTACGTGACCTTGTGTTTTGACCCAGCTGTATGTTTGTGTGTGTGTGTGTGTGTGTGTGTGTGTGTGTGTGTGTGTGTGTGTGTGTGTGTGTGTGTGTGTGTGTGTGTTTATTACATCGTCACATGGAATCCTGGCCTGGGATGACTTTTCAAGATGAGATATCAATCCAAATATTCCAGATAAATCCACATCCACATCGTTGTTGAATTCTCAGATCGGAAGGTCTCGATTCATTTTCTATAACAGCAGCTCTGACAGTAGTTCCAGCTCCAAGATATTTTATTAATGAGCTCATTCTAAAACGTTATCATTCCTATAGCAACAGCACGGACTATAGAAAAACACTGCACATAAAGTAATGCACATAATAATAAACAGATTAAGGAAACGTGTTGTTACTTGGAAAACGTGTGATGAAAAACGTGTAATCACTGATATGGTGAAGTTTTGTGTAAGGAGATGTTTAGTTAACATTTGTGGAAGGAGTCTCCACAGTCAGCGCTTTGTAATAGTCAGTAAGTTTTCTTACTGAAAATCTTCAGGACAGAGGATGGTACATTTTGTGTGTGTGAGTGTTGGGGGGGTTGGTAACAAGCTGTTTTTTTTAATTTTTTATTAAATGCAACAGAGAGAAAGCAGAGAGGCTGGTGAGGGATTGACTGTTTATAGCTGCTATACAGTGTATCGCAAGTAATAACAGGAATTAACTTGTCTTGTGGATGTTTTACAACATTAAATGAAGCTATAAATCAGTCCCTCCAGGATTGAAATTAAAATTCAAGTTTTCCACAAAAAAAAGCACAAAAAAGGTTGCATCGCAAGTTTTGAAAAAAAGCATTTTTTGGCCGCAACAAACACAAAAAAACCCCTGTACGGACTGATAAATGGTTAAAAAGTGTGATGCGTCGTTCATTAATACATTAAAATAGTAATTGTTGGAATATTGCTGTTGTATAAGATGAGAGGAAGTAAAAATTTTACTAGGATGTGCTGTTGTAGGAAATTAATTGAATGCATCATGCATTAGGTATCACACCACCCCGGTGTGGATTAATTTCCTATAAGAGCACACCCTGCTGTATATTATCACTAACTTACTGCATAGAGAAGTACAATAAAGATTCAACAGCACTGTGGTATAATTTATTATTATAATTAATGACATTCATACAAGAGTCTCAGTCTCAAGAGTTCCAACTATTACAGCCCTGAGTTCAGTTAATTATCATTTAGTAACAGGCTGTAGTTTAATTTACGCTTAGATACATGGACTTTTTTCATTCACTGATGGAATAAATATTAGTCAGTGCAAGTGTTCATTATTTATTTAACATTCGAAACTTTACATCAATTCAAACTGAATGTACTTCCTTGTCTTATTGTGCATTAAGTGAACTCGTTAATAAAATGTTGCCCATTATGTTACAAATGAACCATATGCTTGATGTTTTGTCTTGAAATATAAACTGCTAAGGAACTCTGTCTTTTCTTTACTCATGCTGAACAGACGATGAGGAAGGTAATCTTTCATTCTTTCGGCTTCATGTCACGGCTCATTTGCTCACCTCTAATTTTCCACTAAAAAAAAGGAGTAACGTAGCAATTTCCGTTCTCCAGGGTTTGTACAAATGCTTTCAATTTCTCTGGAAAAGGTTTAACATTGGCTTAGTTTTGATTAATTATTATACAATGCATGTTATAAGTGCACTAAATAAAACAGGTATTCGCTAGTTGTATAAATTCATTGCTACCTAACATTAAAGGTGCAATCAGCGATTTTGAAGTTAGAGCACTTGTTGTAATATTTCAGTCCCATTTCAGTAGCAGGTCTCTCTGGAGACCCAGACTTCAAAAACCGAGAGGGGAAAAAGAAAAACTAATGATATGGATCATAATCATCCAACCAATAAGGACAAGGAGGCGTCTTTACTTCCTTGTCAATTTAGAAAGTTCATGCAGATGTTCTAGCGTAGGCAGCATTTTAGAGGTGTGGCTTTGGACGTACGTATCATTTAATGGAATTTTTTATTTTTTTTTGTCTGTCCTTTCAAGAAGATGCAGATTATATGGCTATACATGGAATACATATAGGTAAGGAACATTTCTTTCTTGATTTTTTTTATCTTTTACACACTTGCTTACTGCTTCCTTGATAAATCTAAAATCCTACCTTAAACCTGAAGGAGTTTTTTTTTTTTTTACTGGACTCATGTGCACTAAATGCTACAACAGAGCTTCTTAATGCTGCTTAATCTCCCCCATGGCACATATCCATCTCATGATACATTTGTCCTTTCAAAGCTGCTTAGACAGCCTCATTAGTTCTTGATTTATGTCGATCTGGTTTGAGTATTCATGTTAATTTGGAGGTCTTTAATAGCTCCAGACTGGGTGCTTTGCTCTGGTCCATTGGTGATAAAGAGCCTCAGCGAGCAGGAGCAGGGCGAGTGAAGCGAAGCAGCCAGGCAACAGTATGAGCAAAGCAGAGTCTCTACATTTTTTTCCCTTTTCTTTTTTTGTTGGCTGGCAAAACATCAGCTTGTCCACAGCAAATCTCAGGCACAGACACAGTGGCCAAGCTTGCATCAATCCCACAGCGACCCCTTCGAGGAAACATGCTTAAGGCATTACTACGTGGCCGGTTTGTGACGGGCTCATTTTGGGGTAGGCCAAAAAGCTGTGATTTATCGCAGCGATGGTTTAGGAACTACGTGATGGAAAACTGCGCGATGCTTTGACGCGCACAGAGAGCTTTTGGTAGCAACATTCCTCTATAAATCTGCCTTTGAAGCACAGAGATGGTGTTTACAGCGATCATCGCAACGCAATCAGATATGACCTAGAGCATTGTGGAGAATGTGAAGGGTCACAGAAAAGGGGTGGGCGGGATATTTAAGCGACCTGGAAAAGGTATCAGCAGATCCCAATAATGTCCAGACATGGAAAAAAAACAAAACAAGAAGCAGTATTTACAAACCAGATTATTTAATCAGTATGCAGTCTAGCAGGAGCCAAGACACTAATGCACGGTTAAGCAGTCCAGATTGCTTTTCTATTTCTCCAGATCCTTTGGATGTTTTCAGTGTCAGGTAGCCGCAGCATGTGTGCATTAGTGTGCACTGGGTTAGAAGACAACCCAAAGGGCTTCATTCACCAGATAATGGGTTTACCATACAGGCTGATGCAATCGATAAGTTATGGTCATTCGTTCTTTTTTATCGGACGCCAATGACAGATGAACCTCATGAAGAAGCATCACGTGGACTTTGAATTAAGACATACCATTTCATATCATTGCTTTTTCTTTTTTTCTCTCTTTATTTTAGCAAACCAGACCGGATCCCTCAGGATGGGATGTGGTGTCTGTCGGCTTTGGTTCTTGAATTCTGGGTTAAATCGATGCTGGTGATGTAATAGATCTCAGCTGCCAAGCTCAAGGTAGACAAGGGTAGCAGGAGCACCTCAGGTCTGCCGTATCAGCGCATCGAGGTTTACAAGGCCAAAAGATTTCTTTTTGTTTCTTGTTCAAGTTTCTGTTCCGAGGAAACTGGAGACTCTTTTTTTTTTTTTACTGGGGTGAATCTCCGTCTTTCAGACAATACGTTACAATAAAAACAATACAGTTAGTCACATAACGATTTGATTCACTTAAATACGATTCAGTTCAGCATTGATATGATTTGATTCAGGCCCAATCCAATATGAATCATTTGGAGACTCTTTTAATGAGGGGTGTGAGTCTCCATCTTTCAGAAGATACAATACACATCACGATATGTAGTATATAACACAAGAAGAAAAATGATACATTTAAACAAGTGACGATTCAATACATTTTCAAACGATTCGTTTCAGCACTGACACAATTTGATTCAGGCCCAATCTAATATGAATCAGTTGGAGACTCTTTTCCCATGGGGTGTGAACCTCCCACTTTCAGACAATACGATACACATGTCAATATACAGTATACTATACAATACAAAGAAGGATAACATTTTGATACACTTCAATATTCATTTGATTCATTTAATTGCCAATAGGATTAGATGCAGGCCTGATACAATATAATTCAGTTGGAGACTCTTTTCACTACGGATGTGAATCTCCCAATTTCAGACGATACAAAACACGTCAGTATGTCTATACAATACTAAAAAGGAATACCGTTAACCAGTAACATTTCGATACACTTAAATATGATTCAGTTCAGCGCCAATACGATTCATTTCAGGTCCGATCCAAAAATGTTTTTTTGACTTATTTTTTTTACCAAGGATGTGAATCTCTCTCTTTCAAAATGATACGATACACATCCACATTTCAATACATCCAGTATTGTGTATGAATCTGTCAGATTGTGTATTCAATCTGTCTGTATGAATTTTTCAGACAATACGATACATCTTGATACATAGTATACGAAATGATACGATACAGTTTTTTACACATTTCTCTCTCTTTCTTGTTTGACTGTGCTTGTTTTGTATTCTGTCTCCATTTGACTGTGACTACTCACTTTCCAAATTCTGCAAGACCAGGATGGATCACTCTCTTCCATGCTCTCTTAGATTACAGAAGAAAACAAAGGTAGCACAGTGGCTTAGTGGTTGGCACATTTTCCTAGCACCTCCAGGGTTGTGGGTTCGATTCCCCACCTCCACCCTTTGTGTGTGGAGTTTGCATGTTCTCTGTTCATGCAGGGGTTTCCTCCTCAAGTCCAAAGATGTGGTGTGATTGTGCCCTGCAATGGATTGGCACCCCATCCAGGGTGCCCTGAGTCCCCTAGGATAGGCTCCAGGCTCCTTCCAATGAATGGAAAGTGTCTCATGCTCCTTTTTTGTATCACATTATCTTTGTTAAATACTCAGTTTCCAACATCCATTCCAAGGCCATGATGGATCACTCTCTTCCATGTTCTCTTGGCACACATGCTTTTAAATTTATTCATTAAGAAACCAAAGCTAGCAGGAGTAAAGGACCTTTCAAGTTTATTGTGCTGCAGGATAAACTACAAGTTCTGACCAATCAGGATAAATTATTTCACTCTGACTCTCTTTTTCTCTAATTTTTTTCTATTCAAACTCAGCTTTATTTTTTTTTTTTATTGCTTTATCTCTGTTAAATACTCTTTCCAAAGACTACAAGGCAAAGATACATCATTCTTATCATGTTCTTTAGAGCACATGCTCAGAAGTCCGTTCAGTAAGGAACCAAATGTAGCAGGAGTGCCTCAGGTCTGTAGTGTTGGTCCACTGAAGTTTCCAAGAACAACATCCATCCATCCATTTTCTGAACTGCTTGTCCTACACAGGGTCATGAGGGAGCCAGGAGCCTATCCCAGGGAACTCGGGGCAGAAGGCAGGGGACACCTTGGACGAGGTGCCAACCCATTGCAGGGCACAATCACACATACATTCACACACTACGGACAATTTGGAAATGCCAATCAGCCTGCAACACATGCCTGTGGACAAGGGGAAGAAACTGAAGTATCAGGAGGAAACCCCTGAAGAATGGCGAGAACATACAAACTCTGCGCACACAGGGCAAGATTTGAACCCCCAACCCCAGAGGTGCGAGGCAAATATGCTAACCACTGACTATCTCTAATAGAACTTATCTCTTTTTAAATACTATTGCCAAAATCTACAAGCCCATACTGGATCACTGTCTTCCATGTTCTCCTGCATGCTCTCGAGGTCATTACATGCGGAGCCCGATCCAAAACACCAAAGTTTCTCTAGCGTATAATAAGAGAGCAAGACGGTTCTACCCACGGATCCCTTCAGACGCTGTTACAGTAAGCTTCACTTCTGCTTCTTCCCACAGCCATGTGGTGAGAGCTCAGCTTTGGTGCAGGCCATGCGTGAAGCAGACATAAGCCTGGCCAGTTGGGTTGGCATCTTCAAGTTGTTGCTGTTTATGGAAACCGGTTGTGTGGCCTGGTCTCTGGACATGTCTGGAAGAAGCGTTTGGTCAGGCTCTCTAATTTCTAGAAAGCCTTACGCACAGTCATAATCGTGTCATGAGCACCATTCAGCAGCTGGTGTGAGGATATAGAGGCTCCAGCATGTTTTAGTAAACGAGGCGGGGGGAAAAGTGGTAATCGTTTGTACTTGAACACAATGACACTATCTGTATCGGTTTAGTGCTCAAAATATCCGTATCTGTATCTGTATCTGTATTTGGATTTAAACATGAAGGGGGTTTGGCCTCTTTTTAAAAAAAAATTAAATACGAATGTCTCTGTAAACACAGAAAAAAAAGCATGGTGTGTGAATTCTGGCTCTGACAGTTCCTCGACTTCAGCTACATCACTCCAAGTCATCATTTGTCTTGAGATGTGCACTTTTTTTTTTTTTTTGCAACTGCTGTATGCTGAATAAATCACCAGAGGTAGTTATAAACACCAAATTAAGCATGAATCTTAGGGAACTTTTTCTCCAGGCATCGTGTCACAACGGCTCGTTCGGCAAAACATTATAACTAGATTTGAAAATGCGTTTTGTCGGCTGTCTGACCGATTTCCACGGGGCATGTCACAATCTTGAATGCAGAGCTGCTTTGAAAGGCCAAAAAACGCTCGTGTCGTTTTGTAACCCGCCCGAATTCCCAGCGCGGCACATGTCAGGGTGCATTTCAGGATTTCGAGCAAAGCTCCTGTATGCCTTTCCTTGAAAAGGATTGTCTAAAACACTCAGTGCACTCACATATAATCCAGGATTATGTCAAAAAAAAAAAACCCACAGGTTATTCTGTTTTTAAAAAAAAAGTGAAAGAAAGAAGAACGACTATCTGGAGAGTGATTCGCTCTCAGCGAATTCAGTGAGAGAATCAATCTGCACAGATAAAAAAAAAATCCATTTTGGGGAATATTGGTTTAATTATTTTCCTGTCAGGGCTTGCTAACCTCAGATTTATTTGCGCAGAAGCTCTGTCTAGCCTTGGGGCCCGGTTGTTTTTCTCCGTGCAGGACAGAGATGTCTGGAACAGTTTAAGGGATTCGGTTAGATTGATATCGGTGTGGCCAATCAGTCGTGTATTTGTGCTGTGGCTACTGCATCTGTGGGAGTGTGAGACATGCTCGACATGTGTTCATCAGCCTGTGGAAGAGTGTAACGCTCACTCTCACGCCTGGAGTCAAACACAGAGCAGAATAACTGACAGTTTCTTAACCATTGCAGAGTTAAAAGGAAAACTCCACCCTGAAACATGTTAAATATGTTTATATTTAAAGCGCGTGTTATGCCGATGTCACTTTCAACAATCAGCAAAAGTTTCAACAATCGCTTTAGCCCCTAAAAACCAAAGAGCAAGAGCTGCTTTTTTACACACCGATGTTTAATATCATATTAATGAGAAATCCAGAGGAGTTGTTGGCGCATAAGTTGGACTCAAAGTTCAAGAATTCGTTAAGGCAGAGACTCCATTGGGCTTGTGACTCGACTCGGGATGGCATTGACAATGTTATTAGCATGAAAGTTTTTTTCAAAGCTGATCTGTTTTAACAGCGTATAAATGAGTAGATGAGAGAGCTGGACAGAAGGACTAAAGCGCCGCCGTATCGCTCTCTTTAGGTAGAGATGAAGTGAGGAATAAATCCCACTGTGATACTATCAGCAGCTAGTCGAATGGCATCGTGGGTAATGTAGGAAACCATTAACCAAACTGAAAATAGACGAACTTCATTACAAAATAAATCAGGGTGGAGTTTTCCTTTAATATCGATGTGCCATGTGGAAGCCTGCTGGAACTATTTTGGTTGGGTAAAAAAAAAAAAAAAAACGGTATATATTTAAAGGAATACATATTTGCCCATATTCGTCATCCCACAATAAAAAATACCAACAAAACAGAAGACACTATTAGTAATGTGATACTCTTCTTGATTCATGTGCTGGTTTCAGACCGTCCAAAGACTATACGTTATGTTTATATTGCCGAGTTGTACAGTACATCAACTTTACGAGTTTGGAGCAATCAGGACACTCCGATGCGGAGCGTTTTAGCCGGCCCTATGCAGCTTGTGGTTTTGTTATGTTGTGGAAAGTTTTTGGAGTGATGTGACTTGTTCCTTTCCATTCCAAAGCTCTTGACTTCTCCTTCTAAGCATACGCAAACATTTTGTACTCGTTAATCACAGTGTTAGCAGCCAGATGCAGCATATCGAGTGTCCCTGCATGGATTTGGTGGTTAAGAATGAGGATTTGTCACCATTAAATGGAAATCAGTGTCCTATGTGTCACGGTAATCTTTCTGCATGGAACGCTGGTTAGTTCTGCTCGTCTCTGGATGACGGCCACAAAAACGTTGTGTTTAAGAAATGGCAGCTGAGTTTGTGTTTGGGTGGAAAAACACGACAGCCTCTGGGTTTTTTTTTTTTTTTGAAGACCCTACACAAACATATGACAGTTTTTAGAGCTGCATGATGTTCCCAGATGAAGAATTTGCACGAGTATGAAAAGTACGAAATGGTTAAATTAAGGCGGGGCTGGTTGAACCTAATCTCTGGCGTATGATGTCCTTGAATTTTCTTTCCATCTAGCTGGATTGAGGAGAAGTTTCCGGCTGAGTAAGAAGGACCGCAGGAGTCGAGAAATGCAAGCAAAATGGAAGAAGTGTCAAGCCAATGGAGAGAACCACATTTCCAGCTACCAGGAGGTGGTGCCTTATGTCAGAGGGCCAGGAGAACCGTACCGCCTCGTGCTGCTGGTTGGTACGTACAAGATGTAACTGCTGCATATGATGTAAGCTTTTGTACCACAGTGATTTGGAATGGTTGCTAGTGTTTATGGAAGGAGTCTCCATTTTCATACTTATTATAAAAAATAATAGCCTGTGGCCATTTGCATTTCACAACATGATCCGTACGAACGCTGGATAAAAAGTTCTAAATTGGTAAGTAAGCAACATGACTAGTTACTATAATCACCCTGAGGTTGTTTATTTTCTTGTGTATAATCCATACCACAGCAATTTGCCAACAATGGATTTTTTATTTTTATTTTTTATAAATGAAAGAACGTCAGGCTAAACGACACACTTGTCACGTTTCGGAGTAACCTTAAAGTGCAAAGACTTTCCCATGACTTTCCTGACTGTTACAAAGTTCTGACACTGGAGACTCCTTCCATAAACGTTAAATAAACGTCTCCTTACAGAAAATTTCACCATATCAACAGTTTCTCTAATCCGTTTAGCGTTAGTCTTGGATTATCGTGACGTGTCCGTCCTGTGAATGAGGTGTTACTATGGAAACAATAACGTCTTAAAATGAATTTGAACTGCAGCTGGAACTCAGTTCATTCACCAACACTGTGGTTGTAATATCAGCGTAGTATTCTTGGTGTTTTCCCTGACTGACTTAACGAATGTAGTTATTTTTACAGGATTTTACGACTCTCCATAACTTCCTCATTAGACCATCTTGACGAGTCGTGACGTCTTCTAGTGCCTCAAGTGTTTTGTGGTTTTCAAAACACTACATTCTAGCCTTGCTGCCTACTACACTCGTTTGTATTTTTATTTAACCTCGCTCCACTTTTCGGTCCCTAGACAGTAAACCCGAGCTTCAACGTTCTCCTGGCAGTTCTCCATGGAATCTTGGCCGTTTTTCAATGAAACCCTCCTTCTTATCTGCTGTCTTCTGATTTCCTTTCCTTGAAGCTGACTACCCTTAAGAGAGCAGCGTATGGATACTTTTACAATCTGGAAAGTTGCAATGAGAAATGGATCTGCAGTATGGATCTGTTTTCATTGCTCTGCCTGGACTTCACCTCAGGTCTGCAGAATGTTCCTCTTAATGGCACTTCAAATGGCCGGCTCGGAATGAGTCGCCCGGGACAGCACGCTTGTCTCCTAAACATGCCCAAATCGCTCCAGTCCACTCGCTGCCGTCTTTCGATATCCCGTCGCCACACTTCATCAGGTACGAGGCCATAATGTACACTCGACCTGCTTTTGGACGGCTGACGTTTTTTCGAGAATGTAACTTCTCAGATCTGATGTAATGGAAGGTCTGCTGTTCTCCTTTGCTCGTTGGTTTTTGTCCGAATGACATTTTGATTTGGAGTGAAAACAAACCGTTTCAGAAATTTTGTAACTGTAACCCTGTAAGTGCGCCGCTCTTGCATAACTACAAGTGCACGGAATGAGCGCGTCCAAGCCTTCTCACTCCATCTCAGATCGTTGAAATAAAAATGTGTCTCTGTGGCAAATTTATTAAATTTGTTCTTCGATACATCAGAGGTGTGAACAGCCGTTGGCGGCGGCACTGGAGCAGATGTAAGCTTTGTTGTTGCAAAAACAACAGAAAGCGCACAGGGGCGTGATAATATCTCTTCCAGTACTCGAAGGTCTTCAAGGGAGCCTTGACTCGGGCCAAAATATTCGCAGACCGCACGGTTTGATTTCAAAGCAGTTTAATCATCTCAGCAAGGTCAAACCCGGGGTGTCTGCCGGTGAAATTTATAGGAAACTGACCACAAACGTTGAACATCCAAGAAACAAAACGGATTTTTGGATTGTCTTGGATTGGTCAGATGATTTATAGTTTTGCAGACGATGGCCAGAGAAAAGAACAAGCCTTTTTTTTCCTAGTCAGGCATTTGTGACTTTAGGTTCTATCTGGGTGAAGAGCTGCTCTGAGTTCTCAAATTTTGCAGCTAGCAAAACATTAAAATCCTTTTTTAAAAAAATAATATTTAGAACTAACAAGGTCTAGACTTACTTCAAATTTATATTTAGACATTTAGAAAGATATTTGTTTAACCTTATTATTCTGTAGAATCAAATACTGTTTTTTTTTTTTTTTTTTTTTTTTTTTTTTAACGTATCTGGCAATTAAACTAATAAATTTTAAGACACTGAGCAGAGAAAAACTGCCTATTAAGACCACATTATGATCATAAATGCTTTATGGTAAGTTGGTTTTTTCTCAATGTATTCTCTAAGATCTAAAATACAAGATATTTAAAAAAAAAAAAAAAAAAAAAAATTGTTAAACAGAAGCTATTCCTAAACAAGATATTTTACTTTTTTAACAATATTATAATCCATTAGAACACATAATACATGTACATGTAACACATAAAAAGTTTATTAAGTGCGTTTAGCTAGCTAATCGCAGTATCAGTAATCTTTATTGCTAATAAAATATTCGCTTTCTGCTGCATCGAAGACTTCCTAATCTGCCTGAACATTTATAAACTGTAAAACAAGTGTGAACAGAAAACTTGTATCTGTTTCATACGTTTATTTTAAAATTATTATTATTATTATTGTTTACAGCTAAAAAAGTCACTTTCTTCTCCATCTTGCTGTACTAAGGCTTCAAATCTTCTTCTTCTTTTTTTTTTTCAGAGCATAAATACTGTAGAACGTGGATCTCAATTGGCCAAGGCCATCTATGTTCGTGTTCATTCTATGTTCATCCTGGATGATGATTGGCTGGCTGATAGAACCTTATAAAACCAATGCTGCATCCCAATTCGCCTTCTATCAGTCCTAAATAGTATCCGAGATTAGAATTAGTGTGTCCCAAATAAATCGTAGTATGTTGAAATAAGTATCCCAAAGGTCTATTATTTACGGTAGATTTTCAAAGTGTGGATCCGTTGACACTTTTTCAGCTGATGTTGCCCATAACTCCTTGTTGACGGAGGGAGGAGTTTTGTGACGGTTTGCTTCGGCGAATTCAACCTGCAAACATGGCGGACGAGTGTAACGTCTGTGATGTGTCTTCAGTATTTTAAGTGTAAAAACTTAAATTATAAGCACTAGATATAAATATACATAAAAAAATAAAGCAAGGGAATGGTAAATTAAATGATATAGTATAAATTATATAAGGAATAACCAATGAAGAAAAGCTGAAATGAAACAAGGAGTGTGTTTGCGATGATAGTGCGCGTAACTAGGCAACAACGTTCTCTTCCGTTACATGACGTGTTCGTATGTCCCAGTACTTGCATACTCTTTTGCTACACACTCAAAAGTATGTACTTTTAGACTACATACTTTCAGCGTATAGTATAAGTAGGCGAATTGAGACGCAGCATTTATCTAAGTTTATCTGTGGGTTTTAAAAATATTTTTTAAATATCACACCAAAAACTTAAATAATAACTACAGGAGAATAAAAAGCAAATGAAGTTGGTATGTGGTAAACTGTGCTAAACTCATTTTCAACCAAAATGCCAGAACCTTATAATACTGAGATCATGGTTTCTCGTTCATTCTGTGAGCTGTTTTTGAGACTGATTTTATACTATTTTTCAGGAAACAAACAATACATCCAGCCCACCAAAGCTGCCTTCACCATCCCTCATCTATTCCAAATGAGCAGGTTGTTGTCCAAATTGCTAGTTTCACTTTTCACCTATGTCATTCTCTCAGGCTTACGTTGGCCTCTGACACGGGGCATTAACTTCTAATTTGCCCGGCTCTATGATATCCATTTATGTAGGTATGCGATGTAACTTCGAAGATGGTATGCAATGAAAATATACCGTCTTCCTAAATGTGTTTGCTCAAGTGACCTCAGATAGTTTCTTGGAAAACGTCCCCCAGTTCGGAGTTCTGGCTATCCTCTGGTCTACGGTGGCACCGAGGGGGCAGGCAGGATGCCCACATGAGGCCCGAGCAGGAACGTGGAACTATTATTTTCATCCCTTTACTCATTTGTTTCTGGAGTCTCATTGCTTCTGTTAAAGCCATTTGCTGCGAAAAAACAAAAAAACAATTCAACTATTTCACGCATGATTACGATGGCAGATATTTGTGGAATTCCACTTAGCATCAACACACTGCGCGCTTTCCCGAGAGGTCATTATGGCCCTGCGCATGTCCCAACCCACTAGACTCGAGTCTGTCCTGAACGGGTATCAGACGGATCTTTCATCCCCGCCACGCTAGTCTGGCTTTTCCTCCCGAGAGCAGTTCAGACTCTGTGTTCTGGATGTGTGCGAGTGAGCAGAGCCATCAGCTGAAATCAATACAGTGTTATCCCATTCGGTCTGCACTCACACCCCAGTAATGGAAACTTCAGATGCCTGTGTGCTTGAAGAGCCAGTACATCAGAAAAATGGGTGGTTCACGAGTACACACTTTTGATTTTGCCCATCAAAAAGCAGTTACAAGTCAGAGCTGCTTTGGAGTAATTTCTCTCAACCTTTAATGCAGGCATGAATGTTTATATCAGAACCATGAGTATGATGAAACTGCGGGTTTAAATACGCTCGTGTTTATGATGGCCTTTCCAGCACTAATAATTACACTAATGAGAGGTTTGTATATGTGTGTATCCGTGTCCAACAGGGCCCAGTCGTGTTGGTTTAACCGAGTTGAAAAGAAAACTTCTGCTCTCAGATCCTGAGCACTTCGGTGTCGCTGTACCACGTGAGTTTACCTCTTTTAGAGTCTATACAGTATGTATTCACATGTTATATCACAGCGTATGTAAATGTATTTTAACGTTCCTCTAATGTGTGAGGTGACATCCCAACATCTGATCAGCCCACCATCATTTCTTAAAATCTTGATATTGAACTTTTTCTGCCCTGTACTTGGACACCAACTAAAGGCTTAACTAAAAAATACACATTTGCTTTTGTTAGTGGTCACTTGGGCAGTGTTGGCTCAATGGTTAAGGCTCTGGGTTACTGATCAGAAGGTTGGGGGTTCAAGCTCCAGCACCACCAAGCTACTGTTGGGCCCTTGAGCAAGGTCCTTAACCCTATCTGCTCCAGGAGTGCCATATCATGGCTGACCCTGTGCTGCTCTTACCTCCTGCTCCTTAACAAGCTGGAATATGCAAAAAAATCATTTCACGTTTGCTTTTTCTTCTTAATACTGATGCTTGACTGACTAAACTCCTACAGTGCCAAAAAAGGACCAGCCTCCAGCAACATGAAGGCAATTCTCAGTCTGCACCAAACCACTACCACAGCTCGACTTGTACCAGCACGCCTCAAGGTACAAGTAAGACACGCATCAAGACTCTTCTCTGCACTGGTACCAAAGTGGTGGGATGAACTTCCAAACTCTGAATCAAATGGCTGTCTTCCAGAAAAGACTCAACACCCTCCTCTTTACTGTTTTTGTCATACAAACTCATTGTACCATCTCCTCTCTAACTCGATGGTATCCTTAGACCCTGACCTATTCGCACTAGCATGAGGATATGTTTGGATGAAGATTAAAAAAGCCCTTCTGTAAGTCGCTCTGGATTAGAGCGTCTACCAAATGCCATAAATGTCCTCATCACTCTTTGAGGAGAATGTACAGTGTAATCGCTAGGCAAGGCTTGGACGTTAAATTAAAAAAGGTGAAATACAGGGACCTCCTCTTCATTCGGTGTCCTTGAGCATTGAGAATGGAGCCAGTTCTGTACTCCCTTACACGCGGCACATAACAAGATGAGAATCAAACCTTTACCAAGCCAAGCAGATTGCTGGAGGGGCCCAGGCACTACACAGACTTCCTCCATCCACAAATCAATTGTTTCTCTAAACCTCATTCTCTTGTAAATGTTACAAATGAAGTGTATATAAATCTGAGGTTTTTTTCCTCCATAAGTCAATCCACACTGAGGAATCATAAGCCTGGATGGTTTACGTGTAGGGAAAAGCAGGCTTGGCTTTTCATGTCGAGAGAGAGAGAGAGAGAGGGAGACAGATAATCAAGGCCTCTCACAGCCAGGCTGTCAGTGTGGAGTGATGCGGAGAAAGCGAGGCCCTGGACCGACTCCATTCCCCTGCCTCCGGATGGTGCTTGGCTCGCACATGTTTTCCCTCCTGAAGGTTGCTAATGACAGCTCGCCATACTTCTGATCATGTTCCAAAAACTCTCTTGCAGTAACAAAACGGGGCAAGGGTCTGACAAACACATTTATTTGATTTACCCATTCTGAACGCCGAGTGCTAGAATCAGTTAGTTAGCCCGAGGCCATGATTTAATGTCGGTACAAGCTGGTCTCTGTACGTGACGGTTAACGTCAAGCAACAGAAAGTGTGTAAGTCACAAAGATAAACAGCCATGGTGCTGTTGTTGGTGTTTATTTGGAGAGCAGTACAGTCATGGGTAATGTTTTAGACTCACACAAGGACCTTGAACTGTTGAATACGGCTGCACAGATCCGACATCGAGCTAAAATCATCCTGAAACACTGGACTGGTATTAGATCAGGATTGATATCATCCATCCATCCATTCATAAATGTAAAAGACTATATCAACAATTACATGTTTTCCTTTGTTAAGTAACAACACATTTTAAATCTGTTTATTATTAAGCTTAGATAAAGTGGCGCGTGAACCATACAAGTCCCCCCATGTTAGTTGTTGCTATAGAAACAATAACGTATTAGAACGAGCCTATTAATATAAATCTGTAAAAAAGTGGGGTTTTTTTTTACATTCATCAATTACAAAAATTCATTTAATAAGAAATAGGAGTAATAAATTTGTGTAAAGTGTTTTTTAAAGTGTAATTAGTTACTTTTTACAGCGAGTAAGAGTGGAATTATGGTGTAAACGCACTGACATCTGATAACCTCTACGATACTCAGAGAGGTGTATCATAGTGTGTATTGCAATATCAATAGGGTATTGTTATATCGCTATATTTGAAACATAATGGCTTTTGCAGTATCTCTTTATGGCAGGTATATTAAGGTTTAGACTAATGGCACAGTTAATCACTTCATCACTATCTGGCAAGCTCTGATCAGGAAATGGCTGGTGCGTTTTTGTTCCAGCAGAGAAGTGTATCAACATATACAGAGAGAGAGAGAGAGAGAGAGAGAGAGACTCTTCGCATGGTGGTAAAAGGTTTATAGTTTGTTTTGGCTCATGTGTGAAACGTGTGGACGGTTGGAGTCAATGTGTGTGTGTGTGTGTGTGTGTGTGTGTGTGTGTGCGCATGCTCTCCAGCAGTCATGTTAAACTTGTTAAGCAAATGTGAGCGTGTTTTCTCTGTGAAGTTACTGTAAAACATTCTGACTGCATAACTCTACTCCCATGTCACATGGTGCTATCAGCAAACGCCGCTTTACCCGTAAGCCTCAGCCAGCTGGTGCCAACTGTTTTATAATCCACTAGCTGATTCATTTCAATATCTTGCTTGCAGTTGTAAAACTAGAAGTGTCTCTACATAACGATCTTCTGTTTTCACATTTATATATAATTTCATAATTTGTATTTCATACCATGGATGGTGCGTGTCGATAAGACAACATTATAGACAACACTTATAACTCAGCTATTTCTTTTGTGTGCAGTGTACAGGTTTTTATTGTTTTAAAGAATATTTCCGTTTTCATTTTTATTTACACTTATATTTCTACACTTTACTTTTTTGCCTACACTTTTCGTTGCGCGATATCTAAAGAACGAGCGGTTGAATGTTTGCAGGATTAATATAGAATCATCGTCGTAACCAGAACTGATTACAGTTTGGAAGTGATCCGAACAGGATCAAGGTCACAGCAAGGTCAAATGTCTGAAATATTTTTTCTTCGATAGCTTCCTTTTATGTTTGAAGTATGTTTTAAGAGTATTTCAGGCATACAAATAAGTAATAAGAATAACTAGACTTGTTAGTGGCAGAGGCATCCCCATCGATGAAGTTCAACTTGTCATTTTATTACTTCTATCTATCTACCTATCTAATTCAAAAAAGTAGTTGACTGACACTCGTCTTTTCCATAGTTAGGGCAAAAACTGATTCAGGACTTTCAGGTTCTTCTATTAGTGAGATTATTCAATACTGATAACAAAATGGTAAAGAATGCAAAAACAATAACAGCCATACACCAGGCTACAAATTACATTCCAGTTTCAATTAACACTAAAACTATATAAATTAGGTCAATAAATGTACAAAACTATAAATCTGTTATCATTTTACAGTATTTAAGGATGTACCAATTCTTAAAATCCTCTCGTGTTGACAAGATCAGCTCAAGTTGTTTATTCTGAAACTGAGAGATCACAGCATGGAAGCTCGTGTCCATCAACAGAGGCCCCCTAATAGCTCGATGATCAGTCTTCCTTGGATCAAGAATTCGGTGTTCAGTTTTTCAGGCTTATAGTGACCCAAGATTTGAACTTCCAGAGGCCTCACTAGTGTCTGAAAATGCTCTAAACTAGCTGTGATTTGATACTGATCTGCAACCCACGGCTCTGAAAGACCTTTCTTTCGCACAGAGCTTTGAGGAGTTGCCCATACAATATTCTCCAACTGTTTCATAGTTTATAGGATTTATTGTACCTGATTTAAGAAGAATTAAGATTCTTTACAGTATACGCTACTCAGAATTCAGCATAATTTTGGTAACTGCGACTGTATCATGTGTGATTCCTACTAACAAGAATTTCTACACAAAACAAGAGAACAGAAACCTGTTACCCATTAATGATGGAAGTCAGCGGGTCGTTTTATACAACTTTCCTACACTGCAGCAATGCAGTAAAAAGTAGTTCCAGTTATTTTACACCTTCCCAAATGTTTTGTGGTATTCATGCACCAGAAGAACTACAAGACCATGCCCATCTCTGAAATAACTACTACACAGATTTAGATGTTTGTTTATAAAATTATAAAACTATAAAAGAGTTTTCATAAATGTGTCACATAAAGGTTTAGTGACAGATTACCTTCCAACAGCTGCCCTAAGACTTCCATTAAAATGACATAAACTATTATTTGTGGGAAATATACGTAGGAAAATGCTGGGGTGTTCCTTTAAGATCCAGTACTGTTTTCTGATTTCCACAGACACGACCCGTGAGCACAGAAAACATGAGAGAGAAGGCGTGGACTACCATTTTGTCTCCAAACACGCTTTTGAAAAAGATATCCTCGACCACAAGTGAGTCTCAACTCCACTAGTCTACCACTGAGTTTTTACATTATATCATTTTAATGTTTAACGTTATGCAAATGAGATCATTCCAGAGTGTGACTCTATTCTTATGAAATCTAATTAAATTTATCTATGTTCCAATTTCTACGAATTTGCAATTAGATCATGTTGATCTGTGGTTGAAGTCCTTGCTTTGAGGGATAACCTTTGTCCTCTGGCAGTCCTGGGATTTGAACTCACAGCCCTACAATTACTAGCATAAAACCATAACCAGTCTATATCCAGGAAAGTTTGAATTACACTGGTATAATTTGATTTTTTAAAATCATTTTTCAACATTGGATCTAACACAACATGCATTTAACCATTTGGAAATGTGTTTTAAGGCTCTTACTGGAGGAACACGGTTGAAAGTAACCAGGTTGAGTTTTTTTTTAAGCATAGAATTAGCAAATATACTAAATCTAGTTAACTAGCATCCATTATAATTGCATAAGGACATTAAGGACTTTCAAATGAATTACTTCAAGTTTTTTTTGTTAATAATTTACCTTCGATCTTTCATTTTTGTAACAACATTCTACTTTCAAAGTGACCTCATCAGTCAATGTCACAATATCACTGAAAATAAATCGTCAGGAAATTCTAAATCCTACTGAACATGTGACTTGTGGTATATCCCATATATTTCATAGGCATGAATGTGTTCAGCGTTGCGTGAAGGTGAAGTAAACTGTACATTTATCATAACCTATAATAGATGAATTGTGGAAAAGATATTTCCAAGCATGAGATGTTAAATGGATTCAACATTGATGCGTAAATATTATGATTTTTGAGTATATTAATTATTATATTTCATGGTAAAGTGAAATTAAAGTGGGCTGGGACAAGCAAAAATGCTATAGATATTATACAGAAATAAGCACATAGGTTATTGTGAAACAAATTTACCTGTAAAATGTATTTCAGTTTACTTTACATATATATTAATTCATTTAATATCAGTAGGAAACAAATGGCCCTGTGCCTAGACCTATGTATATTAACTAACAGTTTCTTTGCTTTTTCCATCAATCAGAACCTTTGACCAATATTCTGAGCAATAGCTCTGCTTCAAACTTCAAAGATTCTCCTGGAATTCACATCACACACACTTTATCCTTGTGACGTTCGTGACCAGAAACTGACAGGAAATATCCACTTGCCTGAATTTCACTCGAAAGCAGACGGAAAAGTCTAAAGCACGCGTCCACCAGCGGTGTCGCATTATATTGAACGGATGGACTATTTTAAGCGTCCTCTGCGGTTTGAACCCGTTTTTTTGTTCCTTGTTCATTGGACGTGGAGCGAGTCATCATGGTACAGTCTCTGGTGAAGCAAGCAGCAAAACCAAATCGTACCAGAACAGAGGACTAAAGTGAAGCCTGTGTTTTGAATTTCTGCAATAAATTACATTCATCTCCAATAATCAGAAGAATATCCAGAAGTAGGGCTGTAGCCAGGAATTAACTTTGGGAATGGGGGGATGAGGAAATATTCATTCAGTAATCTTCAGTAACCACTTTATCCTGGTTAGAGTTGTGTGTGGTGTATTGTAGGAAATCTGGGTGCGAAGCGGGAATGCACCCTGGATGACATGTTAGTCCATCATTGAGCACCATGCAGTCATTCACACACTCGTTAACACCTACAGCATTATTTGATGCTGTAGGTGATGTAGCACTGACACATTTTAGCTGAGAAAAAGCAACAGTCGAGTCACGATCTACGTTTTTCATTTAATTATATAAGGCACAATCAAAAAATCCTGCTATAATAATAACAGTAATAGGCGTATGAATGAAAATACCTTTTCTGACAGTTCTACTGAAAATGATTCAATTACATGCTAGTAATAGAGTGAAAACAATTCTTTATATCTTTACATTATAAAAGCCGATTTACCCTTCAGTTCATCTTTTGCATGTCCTGTCCCGTCATTAGTCTGTCACCTAATGTGTGCATCTGTTCCGTGTTCCTCCCTTGATTAGTTTCTGTTTATATACCCTCATGTCCCTTCGTCTCATCGTGAAGTTGTGTTCAGTCTCGTAAGTGTACATTATCGGCCTTGTTTATAGATTATCCTGGTGTTACTGCTCTTCGGATTAACCCTAATAAAAACCTGACACGCTGAGTTTAAGCATTCGCATCCTGCTTTTTTAATTACAGCACCATGATATCCCTGAGCTTAGAATGTATATAGCTAGCTGTAGCTAATCGCTTTCAAACAGAAATGGGAAAAATGCATGATTCTGATTGGTCGATCCTGTTTCTTATCCATAGCAACTAGTAGCCAATTAAATATGAGTAAACAAACTAAGAGATTTGATGTGGGGAAATTCAATATGGAGAATGACTTTGGTGACCTTTTTTATGAACATCATTACTGCAACAAAACAATGTTATGTGACACATATATAAGCATCTGCGCTGTGTGTGTGTTTTATGTTACCCGCCTAGAAATAAGCATTTGGAACTGTCCTATAAAAAAAATATTTCAGGAGGGTTCAACCCTGAAATTCCCTCTGCCCAGTGTTCCGATGTTAAAAGCTGTAGTCGGAGACAAAAGAAGTACACTTTAAAACACTTATACAACAATAAACAATTTCAAGTCATCATTTTTTAACATTCCTACAGGAATATGATGGAGAAATTGCACCCACTGTAAGAATGATTCATGCGCCGTGAAATGTGTTTTGTGTGCGTGGCTGAATTTAATACAGTTATCCGTTCACTTCATTTCAAAATCGGATAATCCATGGATTCCAGTGCCAAAGCGATGAATTGGCTTGTTTTCTGTGCTAAACTGACAATCGTATGGAAAACGCTGCATTTTCTTCCTCAAGAGGCTTGTACAGGAAGTTTTGGCACCCTCCCCCACAAAGATGGCCCAGACAGGTGGCTCCAATTTAAAGTGTAACATTGCAGATTAGATAAAGCCGCACAGTGCCAAAATGTCTGGAAGCATGATCTCCTGAAAATATGCTACAACCTACTTCAAACGATCGCGCTACTCACTACGGTGGAAGCCGGAGCATTATTATCTCAAACGTGAAACCAGAACACGAGATGAGAGGAGTAAGATGTGGCAGCTCGATGATGGTTTGGGCCGTTTCCCAGTTTCCCCTCGCCGCGTACATGCACGTTTAGATCAGACTGAGAGCTTTACCGCTCTCGCGTGCCACATTTACGTGCAAGCGGATGAGTGCGGCAAACTGACCACAGTCAATCTGGCTGCAGTTCATATGTAATGCGAGTGTTTCGGTTCCAGTTTCCACACTTTAACAGAGATCTGTCAGTCAAAGGTGATGACGGATTGGGGCCGAGCTCAGGATTACGTGTAAACTTCCTAAAGCTCTGGATATTCTTGTGTCAACACGGTGTCACGAGTACAGTTCTGTAAGGACTGGCACATGCAAGTTAGAAGAAGTTAAAGGTATAGTCCTTGATTTTGGTCAGTGGTAGTTTTCGAAACTCAAAACCTGAACCAATCCAGACTAGAACATTTGAAAGCTAGTGCAGGAAATTGCGCTTTCTGTATTGACAGACAGCATGATTGGCAGGCAAGTGGACATGCCTCTTTGTCCTGATTTTTTAGATGTTCGTGGTTTTGCTCCTCTGGGCTGATATTTTATTAAAATCTGTAAAAATGTGTGTAACAAAAAAGCATTCTGTCTTTAAAGTTGTAGACTTCGCCTTTAATGGTAAGACAAGGGGTGGGGTTAGTGGTCGTAGCTTTTCTTTCGTGCTATAGTCATATTAAAGCCTACAAAACTATTAATTATGCAGCTAGGTACTACATTTCCCATGTTTGTTGGAAGAGATTGACGTGAACTGTAATTACGGTCATGACATGAATGCAACATGAACGCAAATCAAGACTCCTAGGGCTATTTTGTATGTACTTTCACTATTAACTCTGAATATGGCCATTGTGAAATCACAAATGTGAGCTAGTTGACTAGCAGTTAGCTAGATGACTATTTGCTTGTGCAAATTGTTGCTAATTTGTGTGTGTAAGGCCATGTAGAAGGAAAAAAAACAAGCCCAGTCTTTCTTATTTCTAATTTAGCAAGCAGGTATTCTTAATAAAAGTGAAGGTGCGTATGTGTGTTGGCCATTTTGTTTTTCATCCGTCAGTATATCCAGTCTGGGAAACAGTAGCTCAGGGTTTAAGGTTCTGTGCTAGTAAGAGAGATTATTAGTTCAAATCCAATGGCTGCCAGACCAACAGACCCATGTTTATTCCTATAATGTATAATTCCTGCTCCAAACTGCCCACGGACAGGTTTATAGAGTACGGAGGACACGGTGGGAACTACTACGGCACCAGCCTGGATTCGGTCCGCAAGGTTCTAGCGGAGAGCAAGGTGTGCTTGCTGGATGTGGAGCCCCATGTGAGTGGTCGAACCTCAGCCTTTAATGGATCAACAGTTCGTGTGGGAAGAGAAGCCCTGTATTATTCCATAACTGCTTATTAAAGAGTTGGTACAAACATGCTGATCATGACAAGTCCTTCAGATCTCCTACACACATACACAGAGAGAGAGAGAGAGAGAGTGAGAGAGAGAGAGAGAGAGAGAGAGGTATATATTACATGTCATGTTTGTTGATTTTGGAGCTGAGGGCAAGGGCAGGAATTATGTCATTCTGGTCAGGGAGCTTCTGTCAGCCCCTCTCCAGTTGGTACATTTCCTCTGCTGTGATTATTTTTCACCAGCTTGTAACATTTATAGCAACATTCTCACTATATTAATGAACACACACCACAGGCATCATATATGAAATGATGGCGCGAGCCTCACACAGCATCATCCTGCACTGCCTTGGTCAAATGTTCCATGAAGTTTTTCTCCTCTTCATGGCTTTGTTATTTTGTATCTGGTGCAATAAGGAGAAATGAAATCGTGGTATTAGGAAATGAAACGGCATGATGGCTGACGAGGGAAGCAGGCACCGAAGTCGGCACGGCGCGGGCCGAATGGAAACAAAAGCAGAGCTCTCGTCAGCACGGCGGATGCCAGTTTAACGATTTAATGACTGATGTAGCCAATGTCTCCTAATATGCTAACCAAACTGTTTTCTCGTCTTGTCTGAAGGCTGTAAAGTTGTTGCACACAACAGAATTCAAACCGTATGTTACATTCGTCAAGCCTCCAACGATAGAACAGCTGAGGCTCAGCCGGAGAAAAGCGAAAATCCTGGCCAGCTGTGATGAACCAATGCCAACAAGGACGTTTATGGTAAGGCCAGGTCAATCAGTAATGCTTTAGACATGTTCAACTATAAAGGAATGTGTCTTTCATTTGTGGAATTGCAGCTGAATTGATTTCCTAACAGAAACACTAGACTCTGTGTGACCATTTAGCAAACTTTTAACCGTATCACACATATTCAAACACCGGGGATGGATTTTTGACCATGCCTTTGGGGCAGGTGTCCACCTATGGGGCTTTCGATGAGCACAGATTTGAAGCAAATTAGTCCAATACACTGTCACATATGAATGTATGTCAGAAATAAATTTCTGTGTTATTGGTGTTTGGGTCTGAATTTGTAACTAATGAACGGTCAGTTAGGTCCTAACTGATTTTAAATGAAGCTAAATAAGCGGATGAAAGAAACCTGGATAGCCGTAAACCCACACTAGGTGTGTCGAGGGAAAGAAAAAGGAAAGAGAAGCCAGAGAAGGTACATTTTCCCAAATTATTTGGATTAAAAATGATGGCGCGTCCACTGTACAAGTCCCCATGTAAGTTGTTATTATATGTAGAAACGATAGCGTATTAGATTGAGTGCGTTAATATAGTAAAAGAATCCCATAAATATAAAAATAATAATAATCAACACCTTCTGATCAATCAGGATACAGGATGCTATAATAGCCTCTAGCTAAAGGTAGAAGGTACCCCCCCATATAATCTGCGAGGTCCACATTTCCACCACATGATAGAATATAACATGTCATGTACACACCAGACTTGGACTGCGTCTCAACCCTTTTTTGGGGCCTCGCTGACTTTTCATGGCAAAGGTCTCCATTAAAACCACTCCAGGGTGGGCTGCAGGTGTTCTCGAAGAACGACGAAACAGGTTCTCCTGCCCTCTGCGCTGGCTTCTTGGGATTTTTGGTGGGTAGTAGGATGGGAGTTGGGGGGTCTGGATGGAGAGGAACCCCAATGAGAGCCATATGGATCATGCTGTGATCACTCATGTTGGAGCACCTAAAGCCACCCCAGGGTCTTATGGAAAACCCTTGAAGGCCATCCCACACACCTGGATGTTGTTTTATACAGTATACTGCCAGGCTCCGAGGTGCCCTACAGTGCAAAAGTGTTGCTCATCTTTCCAGATTAAGTCCATGATTTAACTAAAACAATTTGAACATTGGACTATGGTCATGATCTTACTGTTTGTTTTTACAGTCTCCTGACTGATCCACTCCATTCCAATACGACTCATGATGTTTCAACTATGAAATGAAATACCTTTATGAGAAAGATCCGGACATATTTATGAGCAAGATGGGTCTTACCATAGCGAGTGCAGTTTTGGGAATCCATAAATCGTCATTTTCCGTTTTAAATATGGCGGACGCTGTCATTGTTGGACCTAGTAGTAGTCTAACCCGATCCATATTAGCTGCATTAAACTGCACAGTTCTTTCTTTTGCGCACACCATCAATATCTAAGCTAATTCTGTACAGCTGTGAAACTCATCTCTCCCACATTTTACAGGAGGCAGACTTTGAGGATATGATTATCACTGCGCAGGATATGGAGGACAAATATGGCTACTTATTCGAGAAGATCATCATCAACAACGATCTGGCCATGGTGTTCACTGAAATAAGAGCTGAACTGAAGAAGCTTGAAAAGGAAAGCAACTGGATCCCCAAAATATGGGCTTAAAAACTGTGACGTCTCATGCATAAACTGTTTGTTTTTGTCAATATTAACCAGATATGGAAAAAGAACATAAGATTAGTACCATTCGTTACTGATTAGTTACTAATTTGAGAGGATAATCATCAGTGATGATCTGGCCCAGGTGTTTAATGAAACTGTAGATAAATTGGCAAATCCCAACGAAACGACACAAACTGGATCTCAAAATGGCTTAAACTGTGTAGTTGTAGGAAATAATCAACAACACGGTGGTGTCAGGAGGACGAGTCACTGTTATCAGCCTGAAGTTAATTATTTTACTACAACTTCACTTCCTGTTTTATTCCTCTTAAATGTATTCCTTTTTTAAATAGAAACTCTGCAACTTATCATCTGGAAAATGTAGTATTTGGAATTATGATCTCATATATTTTGTGTTATTTTTGACTATATGATACCATTATGGCAACAATTTACCAACAACAACTACCCCAAAAAAAGTTTAAATTAAAAAAAGCAAAAAAAAAAAACATTTTATTACCTGAACTAATTCAAGTAATGAAAATCCACATAAACATTATTATGTAAATGTAATCATTCTTGCAGTAAAGGATTTAAAAAATTACACACTTTTTATCCATTTATAGTTACAGTCACTGTTGTGGAATGTCCTGTAGAGTTTCCCGTGTCGGAAAATTTACAGCTTTATCTCTGATTGTTACAAAGCGCTGACACTGGAGATTCCTTCCATTAATATTCAGTAAACATTTCCTTACAGAAAACTTCACCATATCAATGATTACACTGATTTTCTTTTCATCCGTTTATGGGTGTTCACCGCACAAGTCCCTGTGAATGAGCCGTTACTATAGAAACGATAACATATTAGAATGAGTGCATTAATTTAAACCTGTGATTTGCAGCTGCATTACTGTCAGAGCTGCTGTTATAGAAAACGAATCTACTTTCTGGCCAAACACAATCAAAAATTCAACAGCGCTGTGGTGCTGTATAAGCTGCTCCTTACCAGTCCTAACAGAGTTCATATCTTGCTATATTAAATATGACAAGGTTCTAGAGGACGAATGCAGCTGCTAATTCAAATATAATCATCAGTAACAATCTGGCCTTAGAGATGAACTGGCAGAGCAGCGCAAAGGAAATCAACCGGATTCCAAAAAATATGAGCTTGATTTTTAAAAATGTGGAATTCATGTCATGTGAACTGATGGCCTAAATCGTGTAATAACTTGTTTTTGTCATATTTTGACATATACAGAAACTATTATTATTATTATTATAACTTTCCAATCGAGTTCTTTTGTTTGTTATGATCCGTTACATTGTTGAAAATTGCTGTGCATCACTGTTGCACTGGAAAGCAAACGTTCATAATGATTTCATGTCTCAATACAGTTCTCGAATGTAAATGCACTACTCCTTCGCTCCCGCCGCTTTTTTTTTTTTTTTTTGTGTACTGCCATAGTTCATGTTTGGACATTAATTGCAAGCAGACCTGGACTCTCCATAACAAGATGTGTTCTCAATTTTGATTAAGTGGGGTAGAGCAAGGCCACGATCATCGCTCTTAACTCGTGACTACAGGAGTGAACTCTGGATGAAGCCCTCTGAAACACATCCAGGTAGCTTCAGTGTACGTGCACCAGACGTTTCCATTGAAGAACAGACACATTTCCAATTCGCTTCTGATGCTGACCATGGCCGGAGGCTTACGATGATTTACATGCGTCTCAGTCTTTTGCGTAACGTTGCCTCAGTGTTTAGAGTTGGAGTAATTGATGGAGAAATTGATCCATTACTCCAAACCACAAAGCACCTCATGTTATATCGGCATTTGTTGTGTGCGTTTGTATGGAAAGATAAAAGGGTCAATAGTTCTTGAAGTCTTTTTCTTTTCTTTTTTCCTCAGAAGAGTTTGATTTGGTAGGGGCGAGCTGAAACAGAACAGTTGAATTAGGAGCCAGTGGGACTTCTATAAGCCAGAGGAGGAAGTGCTTAGTATATTAAAGTAGAATTAAAGAGCGACTAGGGAGTTAGTTGGGTCACTTTGGCTGGATGCCTGGATGGGACAATGGAGGGGAAAGCCCACTTATACCCGATTTTTTTACCTTTGAGCGAGGCCAGAATGAAAAGAGAGTCCAAAATATGTAATATGTATTGAATTAGCTTTTCTTGTAACTTCGGGTCTCTGATGAAAAAGATGAAGAAAATTGGATTGTTTTTGTATATTTTTAAATAATATATCCTTGAAATTTGATTCCAAATCCTATATGTGACATTTGACAATCAGACATTTTAGTTTTTTAGGAATTCGTTGGTAGGAAATGCTGACACACGTACAGTGCCCTACAGTTTTTTCTTGAATGGGCATTTCATTGGTATTTTATCAATATTAGCCATTGTATGGTTGTTCCTCTAAGAGTAATGTTCAAGTAGTAAAGTGCAATGCTTTACATTTTGAAGAATCCCATTTAGGACCTTTATCCTTATAGATAAAGCTATAACTTGGTTTATCCAGGTCAACTGGTGGACCACGGTCCGGATGTGAATATAGCAAAAATACTGTACTGTAGTAGAGCCGATGAATATATACACAATATAGAAACACTAGCTGTTGTTCAACGACTCTAGTTTTTAAACATAAACCGTTCTGGCTTCTGTAGCAGATTCCCTGTTGCGGCCGATCTAGCTAGCTACAAATCTCGGAGGAAGAATGTGTTAGCGTTCACCCTCCCTGGTAGTCATATAACAGGTCTGAATTAGGGAGAAAATGTGTAGTATGCATTTATTTTCCCCAAGTTAAATCAATTTCTCTTCAGTCTGTGGCGCTAGTCACTTATGGGCAAAACATATTTATTTATAGCCATGAGCGATTAACTAATGGTCAAACTTTACAAGGTAAATGTTGTCAGTATTCAATCATGGTAGTGGCTTATCCAGAGACATTCCTGTAAGCAAGGAATTTAATGTAATTGGACCTTCAATTGGAAGTTTTAGCTGAATAACCCTGAGGCACAGTTCCTCCACTCAAGTGCTATATTACTTAAGTCTGGTTCTCAAGTATCTCTACTTTACTACTTTTCACTACATTTTTCTTGAGTTATAAGGCAGCGTTTTAGCATCAGGCGGCGTTAAAGGAGTCTAACATCTAAACTTTAACAGATGTCAGACAGAATGACACTTAATACCCATCACTGTAATCTATCTGCTGCTACATAGACTGTATTTATCAGTGTAAGCTAGCTGTTAGCATTCGATTAGAGTTATTATCATAAATAAGGCTGTTGTAAGAAAGTATTAGCTAATGTTTTCCCACATTCTTTGGTTCCTTGGTAAAAGAGTTACTAATTTACCAAAATCGTTGTGTGGTTTGAAATTGAGACAGATGTATTTTTTTTTTTTTTTTTTTTTTTTTTTTTACTCTTATACTCTAATTAAAGAGTTAAGAGTTTACGCTTTTCTACTTTGAAGAAAACTTTTACCAGAGGATTTATTCAGTTGAGTGATTGCACTTTTTCTTGAGTAAAGAAACATCACCGTCAGTCAGTGTAGTCTTACGTAGCCTCTGGTAATTGATTTACAATCATTCAGCGCAGGAGAACTTGAGGCAGAATGGAAGATCTGGAGAGCGAGATGCTTCAGATACTGCACGCGTCTGGTTTTGTGAGGAGAATCGGAGGAAGGCACGGAGCCCGAGGCTTGTGGCTTTACGAGAGGTCAGGTTCCTTTACAGGCTGATGTCATCCCTATTAAAAGGCTATCTGACCAGCCAGGCAGCAGTGTGTTGAATCGTCCACACACGATCTGTATAAAAAAAAAAAAAAATTAAAAAAAACTGGCATATGCGCTGACTGAACTGTGGTCCATGAGTGTGTTTTCGTCTTACCTCAATAGCTATTGCAGTCATTGTACTCAGCAGTGACTGGTGTATATTATTTGTTTTATTATAATCGTGACATACGTTTGTTGTCTTGTATTTTAACAAATTGCATCAGTTCCCTAAAGCGTACCTGCGCTCGAGCCAATACAAAGAAACAATCTTCCATTTTAATGAGAGTGGAACAGGAGTGCTATTAGTGGCCCGCCAGGTGAAAAAGAGCGATCCCAGCACTCTATTTACACTGTGTAATTACTAATGGATAAGGTCATTTGATGTGAATTCATGCGAGCCGAGCCAAATATAACACTTTTAGGAGGCTGATTCAGTGTGACTAATGGCGCCTGATTTCTAAAAGCATTTAGCGCAGTCACGGCTTACACCCATGCAGCAGTGACAGTGATCGGTTGAGCTGTTTTCCCACACACCAGACATTGATCACGCTACTGAAATTGTAAATGCAAACCATTTTCAGATGTGCTAAATATATATATTTTTAAATGAATCTGGCCCTGAGACTGAGTGGATGAAATAGGCTCCAGTGGGCCACACTTTCTGTTGGATAGCATGGTGTGTGTGTGTGTGTGTGTGTGTGTGTGTGTGTGTGTGTGTGTGTGTGTGTGTGTGTGTGTGTGTGTGTGTGTGTGTGTGTGTGTGTGCTGCTGCCAATACCATGCAACGTTCCTGGACAAGGTTCTTCTAGAAAGTTCTCTCGAAGAAAGGAGCAGAGCTGCTGAACAAGTGTGTAATTATTCAGAAGGTTGGTGGGGTTTTTTTTCTATGAAAATATTTACAGACTATAGATAAAAACAAGTTGCTCACTCGAGAGTAACGGCACATTAATGACCTAAAAAAAAAAAAGCCGGTTTCATTTAACTTTAGCTCACAAATAAAACGCTGCAACTTTAAATGCACTTTAAGGGCAATGTGGTTGGATTTCAGAAATACAGTGGATATAAAAAGGTCTACACACCCCTGTTAAATTTGTAGGTTTTTGTGATAAAAAAAAAGAAGAAGAAGAAAAGAAACCAAGATTAAATCATGTCAGATCGGGGAAGTAATGATGATAACCTGGTTGCACAAGTGTGTACACCCCCTAACTAATACTTAAGGCACCTTTTACTTGTAATACAGCACTCAGTCTTTTGAGGTAAGGGTCTACCAACTTATCACATCTCGAATTGGCAATTTTATTCCGCTCCTCCTTGATGCTCCACATCTGTCAGATTGTGAGGGGATCTCCTGTGCACAGCCCTCTTCAAGTCATTCCACAGGTTTGCGATAGGATTTAGATCTGGGCTCTGACTGGGCCATTCCAAAACATTGATCTTCTTCTACTGAAGCTGTTGCTTTGTACATGGATTTGTGCTTCGGTTCCTTCGTACTGGAAGGTGACATTTTTCTTCATCTTCAGTCCTAGCTGAAAAGAAGCAGAACCATAGCATGATACTGCCACCACCATGCTTCACCATGGTGTTCTTTGGATGCTAAGCTGTCTTGTTTTGTGCCAAAAGAAAATTTTTGAATTACGCAGAAAAAGTTCTACTTTGGTCTCATTAAATCGTAACACATTTTGCCACATGATTTGAGATGATTTAGGTGGGTTTGGATGTTTTGTTTTATGAAAACAGGCTTCATCTAACCACCCTACCCCATAGTCCAGAGATTGTTGTTCCATGTAGGAAGTGACCCGTTCTTGCCAGATATTCCTGCAGCTCCTTTAATGTTGCTGTAGGTCTCTTGGCAGCCTCCCTGGTAAGTTTTCCTCTTGTCCATTTGCCAATTCCAATTTTGGAGGAATGTCCTGTTCTTGTTAGTGTCACTGTGCTGCCCCATTTTCTCCACTTGTTGATGAGGCCTTCACAGTGTTCCATGGTACATCTAATGTTCTGAAAATTCTTTTGAACCGCTCTCCTGATCTATACCTTTCAACAATGAGATCCTGTACATGCTTTTTAAGCTCTTCAAGGTTCATGACTTCAGCAGGCAGATGGAACCAAGAAGATGTCAAGAAAACCGTACCGAAACAGCTGATGTTTATTTGTTTATAATCAGAATCACTTCTTCGATGACAAGTGTTTAAATGTGAATTTCCTAATTCTGAGCATTGTTTGAATGAGTTTGAATGTGATTGGTTAATTCTGAGCACAGTCACATGCCCCATTATAAAAGGGTGTTCACATTTAAGCAACCAGCTTATTGTACGTTTTTTCTTTATCTTTATCTAAAAAAAAATCTAAAATGAATCGCCATTTGTTCAATGAAAGTTAAAGTACCTCAAGTTTCCAGAATATGCCATATTAAACAGACTCATACTTCCAGTTTTCATCATGTTCTGCAGCAAAACTCACGCAATCAGACTGTTTCTACAAAGCTGATGAATCAACAGTGTAATATTATAATGGCAAAGGGGGAAAGTTTTGTTCTGGAAGCTGACATTTGATTTCAAACATTTCTAGCAGCAGAAACAAGGTTCCTTTTGTACCAGCTAAGTGCTTTATTTAGCGTTTTTATAAACTCGTCCAACTTTGTGGTATTGTAGTGTTTGCCTCAACACGTAAACGTCTCGGTAATTAGG
This sequence comes from Cranoglanis bouderius, assembly GCA_023630585.1. Classification (NCBI taxonomy): domain Eukaryota; kingdom Metazoa; phylum Chordata; class Actinopteri; order Siluriformes; family Cranoglanididae; genus Cranoglanis; species Cranoglanis bouderius. The sequence goes on from CM042536.1 coordinate 25,206,955, forward strand.
CCCTCCTGGGATTGATTACATGTGGATTAGAACAAACCCACTGGCCTTTTCAGAGCTTAGATATGTTCTGCACGTGTTCATATGTTCTGTCCGGCTAGCCAAAAAAAAAGGGCAGGTGCGTTCTCACTCCATTTCTGATTGCGACGTTTGTGTTGACGGCATTCGTACAGAAAATAAATGGTCGGATTCTTGTTTTTTTTAAAAAAAAAAAAAAAAAAAAAAAGCAAGACGACATGCTGACCAAGTGTGTAATTATTCTGACAGCTGGACATTTTTTATTAAATACGCCTGTGGAAGCTATGAATGAAAACACGTCAGGCACTCACGTGCGCTTTGAAATGTGAGCGTGGATATTCTAAACACATTCAAAACCAATTAGAACAGATTCAAAGGGTGGACCCTCCTCACGGGAGACACAAATGAAACCGATTGGCACCAGGTGGAAAAAAAACAACTGCACCACATGACCGAGTGCGTCATTGTAATGAATATAACCTTCAAGCAAATCTGCATCTTCTATCATCTTTCTAAATGATTCAGTTGCTTTTAAGTGAGAACCTCCACCAAAATCTAACCTCATCCTCTATAATGGAGACCAGCGTTTTAACCTGTTATAGTCTCTGAGTCACAATTAGTAACACTGTATACACCATCCAATCCCTAATAAGTAAGAAATAAAACACATGCTGTTATAGAAAAATAATCAACACCAGGCCAGGTGTAATGAAGCACAATGAGCTACTGTTACTTCCCTGAAGTTTTATTCCTCTTAGACCACAGCAATTATCATTTTTTATTATTAAATAATGTTGTCATAACGTTGTGTCTCTTTTTTTATCCATTTATAGTTACATTTTGTGGAATGTCTGGAAACAAGTTATCACTTTCATTATAGATTTGTCTTATTTATACAAATTTGGCTTATTAGAGAAAAAAGAGAGCCTTATAAGGACTGTTTATAGCTGCTATAAATTGTTTCGTGGACATTCAACATTAAATGTATCTATCAATGGATAAAAAGTAAGGTGTATCATTAGTTACTAATGCAAATTGTAATCGTTGGCAAATTGCTGTTGTATAAGAGAAATAAAACACTTCAGGACGTGCTGTTTTTGGAAAATAAACAACGTCAGGTTGGTAACTCCGCTGTAAGTCCTGAAGACTTTCCTGTGGTGGAAAACTTAACATTAGAGCTTTACCTCTGATGTACTGACACTGGAGACTCATTCCATGAATGTTAAACAAACATCCCATTTCAAAAATAAACTACACACATTCTGCAATCTAAGTCCCTGCGAATGAGCTGTTATTATAGAAACATTAATAAGCGAATTTAATATAAACCAGTATGTGATCTCCCTTGCAGAACCATTACATCTTCTGACCAATCAGAATCAAGAATTCAGCTGTGCCGTGGTAAACAATAAGCCTTTCTACTTGTGAAGTTGGAACCTTTTCTCATGATCATGTGATCGTGAAGCCGTAGGACCGCCATGTTAACCAGCTAACCGGCTGCTCCCATTCATCTTCCACAAACCTCACCATGGGGTTTTCCAAAGGAAAAAAATAATAATGTAACAACGTCTGCCAACATCATCTAACGTTTTCCCTCAACAGACTTCTCTCAAAGTGCAGAAATTTAGTTTGGACCATAGCAATATTTCATTAATCACCTTTCCAAAACACACAAACACATCATGTAAGTGTAGACTCGATGTTCTCAGCCCTCAGACTCTCACCATGCCCACCTTCTGCACACTGGCATGATAATGAAGGTACGCTGGAACGCCCTTGTTTTCTTTGGGATGTGATTTTACGGCAACATCCGACGGGTTGGTATTGGTGCAGGACGTTGGCGTGGCGTGTGAGCCGAGCCACAGGCCTGCAACGTTTAATGGACTAGAACCAGAGAGAACATAAAGAGCCACGGAGACCTCCCATTCACCTCCGACCAAATCACTCAGTTGGCCCTATGGCCCAAATCTGGGATTACAAAAATGTGTTTTTCCTCAGCTCTGGCTCCGGCGCTGTGTACAGTATGTATATATTATATATATGTACGCTTTGGAAATGGCTGTGCAAACTGCATAATGGCTGCGGTGGGATTCGGACAGATTGCAGACAGACCAACGTTGTTTTACGGCTCTGAATCAGCGAGCTTCTTAATGCTTTGACGCGGTGCACTTGCAGGGGAATTCTTTGAAATGCGACTTTCTCCTTCGAAGGAAAAGATAATATTTGTTCTTCGTTGTTCGAATCGACAAAATCGTTAAAGAAACAAAGCTGGTTATTCAAGTGTTTAGATTCTCTTCATATAAACCTTTTAAACCTAAAGTGTGCATACAGGCACCAAATAAACAAGGGCAGATCTGGATTTATCCCGTGTTTCCTGTCTGTGGTTAAACTGATTCTTGAGATTTTTGGATCGCTTACATTGACAGTTTTGGTATTAACTCAAGTTTACACATTATAGAAGTAAATTTGTCTTAAATTAAAAAAAAAAAAAAAAACATTTGTCACACTATGTTGTTGACAAGTTTGGATGTATCATTGACGGAAATGAAACCTATATTAAAAATATATCAAAAATATATTAAAACCAAATCGAAAACAGATTGGTGAGTCAGTTCCCCTGATGCTCCGTTTTTGCGGAAATAAGGCTGCAATTAATGCTCTTTAAATATAACCCTAATGAGGACTATTTATTGTGGTCACAACCAGCATTTCGTCTTCTATGGATTTAGTGAGTATGTTTTGGCATGGACAGGGCGGAACCTGATTTCCAAGGAAAACACTGTTTTATGTGGCTCTTGTAATACGGCCATTTTTAAGTGAGACGTGATTCCGAAAACAGGACACTTCCTCTCCCGGGTGTTCTTGGGTCATGTCCTCGCTAGATTTTACACGTCAAAGAGATACAGGAAAATGAGAATATAATCCAGTTTAAACCCTGAAGCAGATATGAACACTTTGTAACTCCGAGTGAAGGAAACAGGTCAGATTCCTCTCCAGTGGCTCTCTCAGTTTAGGTTGGACTTATGGATCCTCAGCGGAGGTGCGAGTCAGCGACTTTAGCGTCTTCGCTTGTATGAATTCTCAGTGTAGTGCTTCAGGGCTGTTTATTTTCCTGATCTGTGAGAGAAGCCGAGGCCACCTGGGGTGGCTTTTTACACTCTTATGGCCCACTTGTGGTATGTTTGCAGGGTATTTTCTGAACTGTAGAGAACATTTCACATGGCTTGTACATTTTAACTTCTTTAATTCTAATCTAACGAGCTACAGAAACTGGTGTAACCGTGGCTACACTAGCCACATGCAACACACTAGCAGTTCCATAGAGCCAGTACCATTTCTTCAAGATAGTCGAACACCCCCTGTAGCCTCCTTATGCAAGTAATCTGAAATAACTGTGGACAAGTTCTCTAGTTATAACATGATCAGGTCTCAAATATTACTTATATAAGAAATCTGAAATGTCTGGTAGCCTGGAAAAAAAAAACCTGGATGTCGATGAGGCTGAATTCTTGGAAATTATATCTATATTTCACTAAAATGACATGGAATTGTTTTTATTTACTGTTTACAGGTGCATCTAAGAAAATTTGAATATTGTGGAAAAATTTATTTTTGTCCTTAAGTTATAATACAGCAATGTGGACCTGAGAAGACTCTAATCAGCTAATTAACTCAAAACGCCTTTTTACTCAAAACACCGTTGCTCAGTGGTCCAAAGTCCTCTTTTCAGATGAAAGTAAATTTTGCATTTCATTTGGAAATCAAGGTCCCAGAGTCTGGAGGAAGAGTGGAGAAGCACAGAATCCAAATTGCTTGAAGTCCAGTTTGAAGTTTCTACAGTCAGTGATGATTTGGGGTGCCATGTCACCTGCTGGTGTTGGTCCACTGTGTTTTCTCAAGTCGAGAGTCAATGCAGCGTCTATCAGGAGATTTTAGAGCACTTCACGCTTCCATCTGCTGACAAGCTTTATGGAGATGATGACTTCCTTTTCCAGCAGGACTTGGCACCTGCCCACAGTGCCAAAACTACTAGTAACTGGTTTGCTGACTGTGGTATTACTGTGCTTGATTGGCCAGCCAACTCGCCTGACCTGAATTTTTTTCTCGAGAGGAAGATGAGAGACACCAGACCCAACAATACAGACAAGCTGAAGGCTGCTATCAAAACAACCTGGGCTTCCATAACACCTCAGCAGTGCCACAGGCTGATTGCCTCCATGCCACGCCACATTGATGCAGTAATTCGTGCAAAAGGAGCCCCGACCAAGTATTGAGTGCATAAATTAACATACTTTTCAGAAGGTCGGCATTTCTGTATTATAAATTGTTTATTCTAATATTTTGAGATACTGGATTTTTGATTTCCACGAGCTGTGAAACGTAATCATCAAGATTAAAACAAAAAAGGTTTGATATTTTTCACTTTATGTGTAATGAATCTAGAATATATGAAAGTTCCACTTTTTGAATTAAATTACGGAATAAAATGAACTTTTCCACGATTCTAATTTTTTGAGATGCACCTGTAATCTCACCTAGGTTATACTGCTGCAATGATCGTGTTGAGTAAGGAGTCAGTTTAACAAATATAGTGGTAAAAACAATCAGTCTGCCTAAAGATGGCTAAATCCACACTATTCCTCACACGTGGCGTAGCAAAATGAATGTAAGCCTAGATACCAGTTGCCAGATTGGCCACAATAAAATCTTAAATATCTATGTATGTTTATATACATATTTTTAAATAAATTATTGTACATTTGCTTTTTTTGATTCGTCTTCAACCCACAGCCTTTTACTAGGACCGCCTACTGTTCATGAATATTCATAAAAGACCGTCAATGCTCATTAATACTGATTATGGTTGACATAAAAGACATTAAAGAAAGGCAAAATTTTCATTAAAGAAAATGCAAAACATTCCCTCTTATCAGAACATATTATCAAAGCACGCCCAGCTTGTAGCATGGCCTAGCTTCGCCACTGCGGTGACACTCAGTGCCATTCTTAGCACAAAACACACATATAGCTCTCAGGACTTTGACTTCCACATCAGCCAGACTTCATCTCACACTGGAAAGTTCTCGGATCTATCTAACTGTTGTACATATAAGTCGAAAAACTTGGCGTGTCTGAGAGACAAATTGCCTCGCTAGCTGCTAAACTAAAAAATAACTTACAAAATTCCTACGTTCACAGCCAAATGTTGTGTTATTCCACAGTGATGGGGAGGAGATTCATTTTCTATAGCGAAATATCCTAATTTGTATGTCTGGTCTTTCATTTTGGATGGCCTTCTATGGAGGAGGATTATCCTCTCGCTTGTTTACCTTGGTACGCGTTAATATATCTCCAGGGTGCCGAAGGCTTTCTAGACGTGATAAATAGAGATGACGGTAAAAGGTGGATGATGAACTCCGAGCCTATTAATCCAAATGAAACACTATAGTCTAGACTAACGTAAAGTCAGGTGGCGTTGCCCAAATCCTTTCCAAGATATTAATGACCTAATATATGGAAAGTAAATGAATAATCCATACGTTTCTATACTTATTGTGTTGGCACTCTGTTATGTCGAAGGCCAAGCAGCTGCTTTACACTTGGACCAACAGGAGCTTGGCACATCTACTCACTTCAGGGCTGGAGAATTACAGCGTCATCGCGCTTACCACCTTCCGGAAACTCATTACCGGCTCCATGCCTCATTATGTTCCATTTGGGCTCGTGACCGAGCAGCCAGAGAGTCACGAATGACAATAATGAGAGCTGTAATTGCAGGTGCGTTCGTCTTGTGTACATCATTAGTAAAAGATGGAGCATGATGAGTCTAATTAGTAAGGAATAAAACACTTGAGGGGTGCCGTTATAGGAAAATAATTAACAAAGCGTTAGAGTTAGTGGGTTTTTTTTTCCTATAACAGCACATCCTCATGTAGTGTTTTACCATATAACATGGAAATTAGCCAATGATTACAATTTTATTAATAAACACAATTTTTTAAAAATCTGTTAACAGATCATTTCCTGTTATCGCTTATGTTATAGCAGCAGTAAGCTGTCGTTCCCTCACCAGCCTCTCTTTCTTTACTCTCTTAAAGTTAATAAGACAAAAAACACAGCTTGCCATGTTATATAGAATACCTTACAAAGCGCTGACACTGGAGACTCCTTCTCCTTGCTTATGTTAAATGTTATATAAACAGAAAACATCACCATATCAACGATTACTTGTTTTTCCTTCTTAAATAATAACAATTTTTTAATATGTGGAGTGTCTGGCATACATGTTCCTGTGACTTGACTTAGCTGTTACTATAGAAATGATACTGTATTAGATGAATTAGAAGGAGCACATTAATATAAACCCCATCATTGGATTTGCTGTTATAGAAATTAATCTATATAATCTATCTGTATAAGGAGCACCGAGCAAGATGGTTTTTTTTTTTTTTTTTGCAAAATCTCCCTCTCCTCTGGATCATGTAGTCAATTGGGCATGAAAGGCATAAAATAGTACTCGGGAGGAAATCAGCATGATGGTAAGTAAGGAGAAGTTAATGTGCTACAGGGGATTCCGGTAGAGAGTTACAGCTGAACATAAACACACACACACACACACACACACACACACACACACACACACACACACACACACACCAAAAAGCTTCCAAAGAAGCGCTGGAATGGGACAAGTGAGCCGGTGGCTGTCGGGTTCGATTATGTCCCATGGTAACTCAAAGAGCCTGAAGTGGTGTTTACAGGTCCGCTCAGGAACCGTTGAGGAACCGCTCAGGAACTGGTCAATGGAGAAAAGCCTGCGGAGTCTCCAAATATTGAATTATAGATGGGGTTCTTGACTAACAAACATGACCTGATCCATGAAACACGGAGAAGCCTGTGAGGTGAAGGACACATGTGGAGCGCGAGTCCACGGGAAAGCACTCGGGCTTGGAGGAACATATGGGAACTATTTGTTGGGTTAATGATGCATTAGTATGAAAAGAATGATTGATGGCTAAGTCATAATTATATGATATAGTTACTACAGTATTTAAACACCCAGGGATTTTAGGGAGCACATGTGGCACAACCCCGTGTGTTCCTACGGCAATTCATCAAAGCAAAAATCACACTGGGCATTGGCTCTTAGAATCAGGGTTTTTTTTTTTTTATCCACAAAGTTGCCTTGAAACGTTAAGATGCATAAAAAAGTTGCGATGCCCTGAGAAAGATGGATAAGCGGATGCTTATAAGTGGATATCACATTAATCCAGTTCTTATTTCTCCAATAATATCATTCTCAGGCTTGAGTCTGGAAACAAGATGTCCATTTATTACACCATTAATACTCCATTTTCCCTCATGTACAATGTCTCATTTAGTTATTGCGCAGCTCAGAAAATCCTGCTTCACAACCAAAGTTAAATGACATTTGGAGGCCAGAGCTGGCTAGAGAGTCGAGCTGCCAGAGATTGTAACAGCGAATCTGAACGGTTGTTTAAATTAGGTTTTGAACGCACCCCTTGAAATAACACTGCCTCAGAAAAGCTGCAGTGATTCTGGATGAAACCTCGCTGTGTTTTCATGCAAGGTTCTTATTTAAAAGAGGAACTAAAGGACATAAATAAAGCTATGCAGAATGATGCAGCGGGTCAAATCCAGGCAACGTTGTTATTTGTGCAATTAATATTATTATTATTAACTGTTTAACACTGACTGAACTCATCCCTCTACATATTATTGTCTGGCTGAGTGCCTCTCCAACTTTTTTCCTCTGCCTCCCAAACTTACAGCCCGTTTTCAGAGACCTCCCACTGTTCATGAATATTCATAAAGGACCCAAAATCAGTCATTTATCTTCAGTAACCACTTTATTCTGGTCAGGGTGGATCCACAGGAAAACTGCCCACAAGTCAAAAATTCACTATTTTACACCTAGGGACAATTTATCATTTTCTGACGTGGGAGGAAACCAGAGAACACAGAGGAAATGCACACAGACACAGGACAAACATGCAAAACTCATACTAGTACTAATAATTCATAGTCTGAGAATACTATCAAGCTAAAACCCCTTTAGAGAGAAGTTTCTATGGCGAGTAAACAAACTTTGTTCACATTACGAGCACTGACAACACTGTATTTGATTTCCAAATGAGTCTTTTTCACATTTAATGGCAGTTTGTTTGATGTTGCACAGAGAGAAAATAATTTATAAAGTTCTTACACACTGGTTTAAGTGTATCTTGTGATCTGCTTCCCATACTGTAGCAGTTTGCAGAACTTGACTCCAGCATTAAAAAAAAAAATCTGAGGAACATACAGTGGAGGTCACATGACTTCAAATTAAACCCAAGTCAACCAGGTGTAAAATCTCAAATAAGTCCAGAAAAGATCATTTATCAAATTCGACCTTGTTGTTGGGTTGTTGTTGTTTTTTTTCTAGAAACATGAACCCTCTTGATCAAAGCTGCTCCTCGGTTAATGGGCAAAACAGCTAAGACATGAAGATGGCGCTGATGTAAGCTGGTCATCAGGCTCCGTTTACTGGACCCTGTGGATGATATTCAGCCCCTGTTGATTTATTAGCGAAGAGAAAACATGACGCAAATGGGACTTTATGGGATTTAACTTTGGAGATAGTTGATTAGTGATGTGACATTATGAGAACAGAAAATGCGAGGGTCACACACATGGAAATGAAATCACAGCAGGCTGAATGAATAATGTTTTGTAATATTACTTGTTCTAACACTTAAAATGACATTACAAGCATTGGAAATAAGTTTTCCTCATCCTCATCATTTTCTAATTTTTCTTACTCGTTTTCCATATTTTTCATCACCTGCTTGCGCATTTTGTCCTTCGCATTGTGATACACAAGTAGCTGTGAGATGATGATTATTTAGCATTTATGGAAGGAGTCTCCAATGTCAGTGCTTTGATGTAAATTTGACAGATGTAAATCTGTAGCCTTGCCTTTTTCCCCTCATGGTGATTTGCAGTTTCTCAGTAACATGGCAGAGTGCTTTTTTTTTTGTCTTGTTAACTCTGAAAGAGATAAAACAAGGCAGGTGAGGGAACGACTGTTTATAGCTGCTATAACATGAGTGATAACCGAACTAACCTGCTTCAAGGATGTTCTACGACATTAAAGGTAACTATAAATGGATAAAAATGATAATATATTGTTTTTTAATGAAATTATTAATGTTATCAAATTGCTGTGGTCTAAATGGGGTTTCCTCTGGGTACTCCGGTTTCCTCTCCCAATCCAAAGACATGCGTTGTAGGCTGATTGGCATTTCCAAATTGTCCGTAGTGTGTCGGTAGTGTGTGAACCCAACCCGTGGTGGGTTGGCGCCCCGTCCAGGGTGTCCCCCACCTTGTGCTCCGAGCCCCCTGGGACAGGCTCCATGCTCCCCCGCGACCCTGCGTAGGATAAGTGGCATGGAAGAAGGATGGAAATGATATTTGGATGATATTTTTAGTGAGATAAATAACTGGACGGAATCTTACTGTTTCAGATCTTTGAGGTGACACAGCAACCCGATCCGAGTCGTAAGAAAAACATCTTTGCTTATGTCAACCCTAGCTTTTGTTGAAGTTGTTGTTGAAGTTGTGTATGCTACAACTGACCGTAAGATTGTCGGACGAAACAAATTGTTCTGAAATTGTTGTCTTGGGTTCGAGCAATAAGACACAAACTTTACTTTCTACAGCATTTCAAAAACTATGGAGCTTCTGAGGTGACACTGAGGTAATATTTGAGGCCATGAGGTAATATTTCGAGGTTACAAACTAAGTTATCTCTCGGCTACAAATTATTATGTTTTTGAAAGCTCATGGCCACGAATTGTACAACTTGAGCCCACGACTCAATATGTTGTGGAACCTCATTCTTAATACGTAGCCTCCAGATAATTATTTGGTGTGAACGGACGAAAAACTCTATTCGCTTTGAGAATCTGATTGTCATGTGGCCCTGCTGAAAAAAACAAAAACAAAACGAAACCCTCATAGAATTTGTAATGGTTTTAATGGTTATAATGGAAATTGTATTGGTTTTAATGGAAACTGAAATGGTCCCTGTGGTTTTCTACTGGTAATTTGTTGCCTTCTATTGGTGGCATGTTATGTCTAGTGGATACCATGAAGGACCAACAATGGTAATGGTTTTAATGGTCAACATTACAAAATGATGGCCTGTAATGGTATTTGTAGTGGAAACCATTAGAATTTCTGTGATGCTAAAGGTAAATCCATGTCGCAACACCAGTGACTCCAGTATGTCGCTATGTTTCATTCTAAGATTGAAGTAAAGTGTAATATTATGAGTTATTTACACGCGTAGCTTCCTGTAGACACAATGGTCTCAACAGTAATAGAAAATGTAGTCGCAACAAGGTAAGCACTTTGTGGCCATGAAATAGATCTTGTGGCTGCAATATGAATACGAATTCATGGTCACACCTTATTAAAAACCTTATAACACCATGGATTTTATTTATGTTTATTATTAGGTGCTCTGTTTTTTGCTTTTCTCTGATAACCATTACTTGTTGTTACTTGATGCACTGTAAATCTTGAAACAATTCAGAAAAAAAAGATATGGAGTGATAAATATAGTAGACTATCAGTTGATTCCAGTGTACATTGCGAAAGCATCGAAGACGAGCCCTACGGCAAAATGGCGTCTCGCTGTGATGGAAGAGGGCGGAGAGTCACGCAATAAGGCTAAGTATAACTTTATTTCCTTGACATGAATGGGGCGAATATTGTATGTGTCAGTAGCAATTTGACACAGAAGTTATGTCTAAGCCAATGACAAGCTAATCCACACGTTTGTCTAGCAGCAGGAGGAGAAAAGTGAGCCGCCCTGGCACGGTGCTTATTTAGATAACACATGTGGAGCTGGTTACGAGAGAGAGAGAGAGAGAGAGAGAGCGCACGAGAGCGAAACTGAGCACTTTTCCGTTACACAGCTCTGAGTGTGAATGTGCTGTTTAAAAAACAAAACAACCAATCAGATTAACAGCTGCGGCCTCACGAGCCACTACCAGCCAATCAAACGCAGCAAATTAAAAAAAAATAAACAAAACATGCACTGATAGAGGGATGTTTTCTTCTTTTTCCTTCTTTCTTTAAAGGCTTATTTTCAGACAGACCAATGGAACGGTTGAATTTCATGTCAGTACATGAGACAAGTTTAGACAATCTGGCAGAAGCAAAAGGTCAGTAATAAAATTCAAATAAATAAATTAATTAAATGCCAAACACAAAAAGAAAGGTGCTAGATGGAGTGGTGAAGTATTTCTTTCTACATTTAACAGACTAAGAGGCTGTTTCATATTGATCTTATGGCATATTATAATTATACACCATCATTCTATTGTCTGTTGCAGAACATTTTGGAGTGAACGCTTGCGGTTTCCCGTCACCTCCAAATTGGTACTGTAAAGCTGCATTGTCTGGTGTTTTTCATAAAAATGTCTTTTTAAAAAATGCACAGCTGTTTTTAGTGTTCTACAGCCACATGACTACATTTTCTCATACAAATTGTACACCAAAGATGTTTTGAGCTTGACCTTGAACTTGGCAATGCATGTTTACTTTTCAGAACGTTTTTCAAACTTCATTCATTCATTCGTATCAGTCACAAAAAAAAAAAAAAAAAAAGTCACCTGGTCTTTGTCCAATCTTCAACTACCCAGGTTTTGGTGATCCTTTGCCCACTGTAGCCTCAGATTCCTGTTTTTGGCTAACAGGAATGGAAAGAGACGTGGACCGCTGTTTTAAACTTCAAGGTTTGACATGTTGAGCATTTCTGAGATGCCGTTCTGCTCACCGCGGTTGTAAAGAGTGGTTATTTGAGTTATCGAAGCCTTCCTGTCAGCTCAAACCAATCTGGCTTCAGACCTCTCTCATCAGCAAGGTGTTTCTGCTTGCAGAACTGCTGCTCAGTGGATATTTGTTGCATTTTGCACCATTCTGTGTGAGATTCTGTGTTATGCGTGAAAATCCCAGAAGACCAGCAGTTACTAAAAAAGTCATTTTAAAGCACTTGCTATTTTTACAGAAACAACATTTCACAATAGTTCCTTGTAATATATTCAAAGATACAGTAGTATTTCAACAAGCACCTATAAAATGCCTCATGGTAGTGTGTTGAATTTGTCAGCTAAATCAGGAAGTCAAGGTGGGACATGTTGAGGAACTATAGTGTTTAAAAAACATCACACCCCCTTCAAATCAAATTATGTACAAGAACGAAAGGTATCATTAACCATTGGACCACCATGCCATTATTACTATGCATAAATAGTATATGGCACATAGTGGCCTTATATTCCACTTTTAGGTCTCTGTTAGCTCATAGTCCAAAGCTGTCATTCAGATGAACAGTTACAACTTATAACGTTAAATTTTTTTAA